>JAQHUG010000100.1:584375-603229 GCA_028555095.1 Dicrostonyx torquatus
ACCATCTTAAGGAAGCAGGGGGAGGGCAGTGGGGTAGTGGGGGAGTGGGAGGGCCGGGAACAAGGGGAGTAAATGTAAATCTTTCTTTTAACAATAAAAATAAAAAAATAAACACATTGGGAATTAAATCAGTAAAACATCACTCAAGTCATTTTCTATTATCATCAGAGTCTATGGTAGGAATTCCTAACTTGAGTATCATGAATGTCTAAGAAACTCGCTCTTCAGAAAGACTTGCCCATCTGCCTATAACTGGCTAACTAAATAACTTTGTGCTGCTAAGTTTCCTAGTGTTTATTTTCTTTATTTCTGTGCAAATTTTCCTGGTTTGATGATATCTTTCTAAAATTCCCATTTTATTATTAGTACACACCCATTTTATAAAATTATGGGTCACATTACACCCTTTTAATTCATGTTGATCATGTACTTTGATAAAAATTCACTCCGTCATTTCCATCTGTTGTCCTTCTACCAACCCTTACTTTTCAATATCTTATTACTATGTAGAGTCTCAACTTCCTTCTTTCTTCATGTGTTCTTTAAATTTTTTATTGTAGATGTTTTATTTTACTTTTTTGTGGTGCTGTCTTAGTTAGAGTTTCTATTGCTGTGATAAAACACTGTGACCAAAAGCAGCTTGGGGAGGAAAGGGTTTATTTCAGCTTATAGCTTGAAGCCAATCACAAAGAAAAGTCAGGGCAGGAACTCAAGCAAACACCTGGAAGTCAGGAACTGAAGCAAAGACTATGGAGGAGTGCTGCTTCTAGCTTGATCCCCATGGCTTCCTCCGACTGCTTTTTCATAACATCCAGGACCACCTGGGGGTGGGGGAGGGAGGAAAGCACTGCCACTGATGAGCTGAGTCTTCCCACATCAATCATAGGCATTTTCTCAGTTCAAGTTCCCTCTCCCGAAGTGCTTCTAGCTTGTGGCAAGTTGACATCAAACTAGCCAGCACAGGTGCCGAAGGATGGAACCCAGATAGACATTTATATGAAGGGAGCGCTATGCCATTGAGCCTTTCCTTAATAGATGCTCATGAAAAGTGTATCCACAATAGGGGATTAATTAAAGCTACATGGCAGTTACTAAAGAAACACTGAAAATAATAGCTCTGTTCTTGCTGACAGGGATGGAAAGAGGGCAATTCCAAGAGGTATTTTGATGTTCACAAGAAATCCCCACTCTTGAAAATCAAAATCAGTTACTTTAATTCATTGACTCAGTGGTTAGGGTCAACTATTTAACTGTTTAACAAATGCATTATATGACATATTTGTAGATATTATACTATTAAAGAATGCAATGCAATGTACTTCAGTATTTATACACTGTAAAAGTTAATAAGTGAAACAACTTGTTTTCAAGAAACAGAGGACAAAAAAACCTGTATGCTACATATGGGAAAAATGCTGAGAGATTCTATAGTTTTATAATTTAAAATTTCTTCAAGGAACAAATTTATTCAAGTTACTATGACAACCCAAATGCTAAGGTGGAAAATCAGGCAATCAAACTCAATACATTTTCTAATTAATACCTTCCAAATATTATGTATCCCTATAAACATCATTCATATAGAATTACTCAATTTCTGTTAGTTTTTAAGAAATCTACTATCTTCTCCTTGGTTCCCAAAAACATTAATCTAGAGTCTTCATGATTTTTGTTTTGTTTTATTTTATGTTGTTTTCAAAACATGATTTTATTATATAGCCCTGGAAGACCTAGAACTCAGTCTGTAGACCAGGCTGGCCTCAGACACAGAGATTCAATTCTTTTTTCTCCTGAGTGTTGTTATTAAAGGCATGTGCCACCACCACCTCGATTATTAATTTTTGTATGCTTTTCTTCCTTGGCATGAAACCACAGATCTTCTTAAAAGAAAAATGTGTATATATCTGATGGTAGAGTCTGTTTGAAACTGTTTTCTCTTCTATTTGCCTGCTTTGTTTTAATGAAAATACTCTTAATCTAAAGGTAAAAATATTATTTTTTAAAAGAAATTTCAGGGTGGCAGAGATGCCTTATTAGGTAAGAACAGTTTCTCCTCTTGCAGAGGACCTGGGTTCAGTTCCTAGAATCCACATGGTGGCTTGTAACTACTCCTAACTTCAGTTCCAGTGAATCCCACAACTTCTTTTGACTCCCATAAACACAAAACAAGCAAACACTCATATATGTAAATAAAAATAAATAGATCCTAAAAACATTACAGTAAACCTTTTTACCTTTTTTTCCTATTTTTAGGTGTGTGTGTGTGTGTGTGTGTGTGTGTGTGTGTGTGTGTGTGTAAGTAAGACTGACTGCTTGATATTAGCTAGCCAATCAGGGTAGGGTGGTCACCATTGGCAGAAATTAATTCTCCCTCTCTAAGCAGTTATTAATTGCCTGTAGCTCTTCATCTATGGTTGATACCCCATTTGGTTTCCTCCAACCACCTTGCAGGTCAACTGGTATTGTCATTGAGCAGGTCTTGTTTAGGCAGCCAAATTGTTGAGATTTCATGGGTGTAGCCTCCCTGTCATATATAGAGCTACAATCTGGCAGCAGATATCCTGGTGCTACGGCTCTAACAATCTTTCCATTCCTTTCTTTCTTGATATTCGCTAAGCCTTAGCTTTAAGAGTTGTGTTGTAGATTTATCAATTGTGGCTCAGTGTGCCCCAGTCAGTTGTTCTCTGCAATTTGACCCAGTTGTGGCTTTCTGTCACAGTATTTGTCTGCTTTCCTGTTTCTTAGAATACCTGCCCTAAGCAACTTAAAGAAGGAAGGGTCTTTTACTTACCAGTTCATAGGATAGAATCAATCATGACAGGTAGGTTCTGGCAATGATTCCAGCTCCTGTCTGTGGTGTCAGGAGGTTGCTTGATCACACCTTAGCACATCAGAAAACAGAGAGAAAAAATGTCAAAGATCATCTGGCTTTTTTTTTCTTTTCATTCATGCTAGTGTTAGTCTATGGGATGGAGCCACCCATATTCCACTTTGGAAAAGCCCTCGCAGACATACCCATATATGTGCTTCATTAATGACCTAGGTGTTTTCTAATTGAATTAACTTTATAATCAAAGGAAATCATCACAGTAAATATTCTTTTAAAGAAGTAAAAGAGGATACAAAAGAATAGAGAAACCCTCCAAAGAACAAACTCCAAAAAATAAAAAATCTTTTAACTATTCAACCACAGTTCAACATGAAAAGACAATGCAGACCAAAACATGAAAGGACCTTGAATATAAGTAAGGATTTTTAACACATGAATATGAAGTATGCATTCATTTTAATCCATACTGTGCATTAGGGTTAAACATTAGAGGACTTTTTTGTGTAACTCATCCTTTCAGTTGAAAACAAGTCTTTTAATACACTTCATCACTACACATTTTCTATTTATATGAAAAAAAGTTACTTTAAAATAAAAGCTATCTATACCAAGAATTCCTCTAGACAACAGTCAAATTTTTTTCTATCTGTATGTTTTTCCTGCCTGCTGAACCTTTATTGTTATAGAGAATTCAGGCCAGAATAATAGTTTATGAAGAAAGGAAGCCAACTGGTTTTGTAAGCTGTAAAGGTTAAAATGATTCTATGAAACATTCCCCCTGGAAGCTTTGTAAGCAACACTTTTCTCCCAAATTTTATGACAGCTGGTACAACATGAAACCATATGCCTTTTTATATCTTCTAAATAAAAATGACTAATTTGACTTATTAGCACTGATCCTCTAGAGATGGAGCTAAGAGAGTTTCTGCAGATTTATCTGCTTCTTATTATATTTTAACAGTGTCTGCTTTTACACCAGAAACAATTATGTTAGCCATCTGTTTGCAAATATTTCTGAACAAAATTACAAACTTTACCTTTATGTACTTTGGGTATCTTTTAAAAGCTAAGTATTTGATATTATTCATATCACAAACTCCTCAGAAATATATGGTTATACATATGAGAAAGAGCAGATGATATCCCCAGTGTGACCCTCAAGGATTAGAGCCACCATATTGGAGTTTGAAAAAACCTGAGAGTCCTCTATTATCCAATTCTCTCATTTTACAGCTAAAGCTTTAAGGCCTAAAAAGGTCAAACAAATTGACTGTGGCTACAATTTGCCCACAAGAGATTAAATTGGAAGCCAAATTTTCTGACAATGTGTTATTTGCATTAATCCCACCCTCCCTCTGAAAGTCTTCTCTATCTATAGAGATTCAAGTGGAAATCTAGCTAATGATACCCCAAAATTTAAACTAGAACTGAAAGTCCATTAAAAGGCCAAAGATTCTGTCTCATACAGCACCCAACCAAGAAAAGGGACCTCTCTGCACTGACTGTTTATCAGATATTCTGAGGAACACAGAGGTTGCAAAATAGAGCTTACAATGAAAAGAACTGGTATCAGTTTAATTCAGCAAGTATGTACTTGTGGCCAATCAAGTTGGGCCTGTTATTTGTGAGGCAAAACATATCCAGGGAGCCATGATGCCTCTCAGAGAAAGAATATTTGAAAGAACCTATTTAAGATTTAGGATTGAGCGAAAATTTGAGGGACGATCTAAGGAAACAGGTTCTCTCAAGACAGGATATTATGAGAACGTGGAGGCAATTCTTTGGTTGAGTTTCTTATTACAATGTGTTTATAAGGAGAGAAAATGACACTAAAGTCATGCAATGACAAGCAATTCAATTTAGTTGACAAAGAGGGTCATAGATGGAGGAGCTTGGGTTATAAAATAACCTTTGTCTTTTCTCACTCCCTGATTGTCCTGCTGTCTAGTGGTGTTGTTCTTAATATTCTCTAGCAGAAGACCAAGTCTTAATTGTACATGACAGTCCAGCATGCAGAAACATGGATAAGAACAAATGATAAGTGTCACACCATGTCTTAGTTCCTAGTGCTGTGCTAAAACACCATAAGCAAAAGCAACATGGGAAAGAAAGAATTTCACTTATACCTCCATATCACAATTCATCAGTAAGAGAAGTTAGAAAAGAAAATCAGGGCAATAACCTAGAGGCAGGAATTAAAGCAGAGGCCTTAGAGGACTGCTATTTAATGACTTGTTCTTCATGACTTACTCAGCCTGCTTGTGTCTACAACTCAAGACCAACTGCGCAAGTGTGGCACTGCCCCCAGCAGATTGAGCTCTCCCACATCAACTATTATTCAAGACTGCTCTACAGGCTTGCCTACAGACAACCTGATGGAACCATTTTTTTCAATTGAAGTTTCTCTTTCAAAAAAAAAAACTCTAGCTGTATCAAGTTTACAAAAGATTAACCCAGGCACACCTGTTCTTGGTTATGAAGAATTACATTTCAATATTTCTCAGTGTGGCTTCATTTGTAGGATAGATGAACATATAAATGACTCCTAGATGCAAATCTTGTTTGCTTAGTTCTCAAATAAAACAGTTAATCACTTTAAATTAAAATTAGAGATCATATATTATGGAACAAAACCACAAATCAAAGAAGACAAAACAGTATTTGCTATCTGTTCAGGCTGTACTAACAGCACATTGGGAAAAGATGAATTTGACAATTAAAAGAATCAGATTTGAATACTAGTACAAATTCTTGATAACTATGTGATTTAATAAATGTGTGACATTGGCATTCTCAGAATACTCAAGGATTGAATAAAATAATGCAACTTGTCTTAAGAAATACACAATTGAACCATTTCCAAATGTTGTCTTTCTTAGGGTTTCTTTTGCTGTGAAGAGACACCATGATTATGGCAATTCTTACAAAGGAAATAATTTGACTGGGACTCGTTGAAAGTTCAGAGGTTTAGTCCATTATCATCACTGTGTGAAGCACAGTGGCAGGCAGGCAGGTGCATTACTGGAGAAGTAGCAGACAGGGCTACATCTGGATTCATAGGCAGCAGGAAGAGTCAGTGAGTCACTTCGTCTGGCTTGAGCTTCTGAAACTTCAAAGTCCACCCTCAGTGATACATTTCCTCTAACAAGGCCACACCTACTCCAAGAAGCCACACCTCTTAATAGTGCCACTCCCAATGGGCCTGTTGGGCCATTTTCCTTCAAATCTCACATTGTCGGTGTTCTTTTTCTCTTTTTCTCATTCTTAGGAAAATTTCCCTTTGCAAGCCTCCCTGACCACAATCCAGAAGCATTTACTGTAACAAGTACTTTCCTGACCACTTATCTCCCATCTTCGTAAAGTAGTTAGATTAACCTGTTAAACCATAGTAAAACTTTACCTTTATTTCAGGTTCACACTGAAAGAATCTTGCCTGAAATTTAAAAGACCAGAGAAGGTTGACTAGCTCATACTTAATAGTTTCTGCCTTATAAGCAAGGATGAGGACCTGAGTTCAATCTGCAGAACTCACAGAAAATTGCCAGATGTAGTGGCATGCATTTGTAATCCCAACACTGGGAAAGGGGGACTGGAGAATCCTGGTAGCTTGTTGGATAGCCAGTCTGGCTGAATAGGTGAGTTCCAGGACCATGAGAGATGCTGTCTCAGAACAGGTGTACTGTGTTCCTGAGAAAGATTTCTGAGGTTGTCTTCCATCTTCCACATGCACGTTCATGCATGCACACACACATACAAAATTATAATGACTAATAGGACAAAGTTTACCTAGTGAAAAGAATGGCAAAAGCAAAGATGTGTCTAGCTTCAGCAATTACATGTGGGAAAGTCAAATGATAAAATGGTCAGGCTTGCTGAGCTTATTTCAAGATGTTGATCTGATCTCAGGAATGAAGTGAATTTAAAAATAACACTGAAAGATACAAACAGTGAAGACTCATTATTAAAACCAACATTTCTACATATTGATGTCTTTCAAAGTTCTGCTTCACTAGATTCAACTACTTCCCTAATGTAATAGAATTAAGTGTATGAGAGAGAGAAGGTGTCTGTATGTACGTGTGTGTGTGTGTGTGTGTGAGAGAGAGAGAGAGAGAGAGAGAGAGAGAGAGAGAGAGAGGAGAGAGAAGAGGAGGAGGAGGAGGAGGAGGAGGAGAAGGAGGAGGAGGAGGAGGAAAGGAAAGGTAGGAGGTATAAGAAGAGGCTAGTAGAAACCAAAAACTGTTGTTCTAAATGTTCTGAAATTTTGAAATTATCTTTTACAGAAATTAAGGATGAATCCATTTTCCAGAAATCAGGAAGGAAATGCTGTTTCTAGAAACAAATACTTAAAACAAAGGTACAGTCACTTATCTTATGGATTGCTTTGGTTAAATTTTCAAGTTTCACAAATAACACCTCACATTTTCACGTGCAAAGTCTTATTTACCTTCCTAATGGGATTACAGCCTCTAATTACTAACACACTAGGAGATTCTTCTTTGGTATTTGTCTATTAGTATTCTTACATTTAAACAGTCCAGATAAGGATTTGAAAGGGACTCCCAGGCATAAAGGGAAAAGGCTACCTGTAGCAGGAATTCTGATAACACTACAATTCTCTGAGATGCACACATCAATATAACAAGGGAAGAAAGGGCCTAGAAGATAGTATGAGAAAAATTCTATTAAGTGAGTTAGTTACTCAATGAGGACATTTCTGGTTCTCACACTATTTGACTTAATAACTACTTCTTCAATGGTACATAGCATAAGAGAAAAAAAAACAAATGTCAAGAAAAATATAATGTCAAGAGCCTCATTAGCACTGTTGGCAAGAAACAAGTGCTAACAACCATGAGCATAGGGTCAAAAATATGACTCTTTCCTGGGTTACAGGAATGCTATGCACCTCCTCCACCTAGCACTCTTGTAAAGCCATCCTGTTGGTTATGATGGAAACAGTATGGATGAATCATTATTGTAAATGTTCACTGTAAGGAAGACTGCAGAAATCTGTAGGATCCAACATCTTGTGTGGTGTCTTACATGAGACCTAACTATCCTGTAGGTAAAATAAATGGGATACAAAGCACAATACTGGCCCAAGTGAACTGCAGTTGATAGGAGGTTAAGTCCATAACCAGAATAATTGTTGTGGACATCTTACTAATTTTTAACCCAGTTATGATCATTCACAAGCCTGCTATTAGGTACCAGGTTATTAATAATTAAGCAACACAAACTCAAATATATTATACTGAAATCAAACTTATTAAATACCAAAGACTTACCAATTCTTATTTTGTCATATTTTATAATTATTCACGTTTTCCTGGTTATATTCTATGTCTAGGAATGAAGACATACACCTTTAGTCCCAGTACTTAGAACACAGAGGGAGTCCGATTTCTGTGAGTTCAATACCAGTGTGGTTCAATACAGTGAGCCCTAAGCTAGCCATGGCTACATAGTGAGAACATATTTGAATATAAATTAATTAATTCTACATGTACAATTGAAATATTGTAAAATGCAGAGTATACTAATTTTTTCACCACTGAGGCAATATATCCTAGAAAGGTAATCTGCAAAAGGAAAGTTTTATTTGGGCTCAGGGTTCAGGCCAAGTTCAGCCGAGTCCATTGCTTTATAACCATGCTGAGGTAGGGTGCCTTAAAGGTAGAGGGGGATCAAAGGAATCTGTCTTCATAAAGGCTGCCAGGAATGGAAAGGAAGATGTGAAAGGGACAGGGATAAGATATACTAGTCCTAGGCACACATTTGGGGATCTAATACCTCTAATTAAACTCCATGCACTATCAGCAACCTTGGTAAGAACTATTGATAACCTTAGCCTCTACACAATCCAGTCACTTATGAATAGTTTTATCATTCTGGACCATAGGTTCAATTCATGAATCTTTTTCAAAGATAGTTTATATAGTAAACTTATGAGGATATGTTTACTAGAGAAACAAAACCATCAGAAACACTATATACCATAAAGGGCAGGCTTTAGTTTGGCTTATGTGATTATAGCAGAATAATTCAACAATGACACATTGGAGAAGCTGAAAATCTCAGCATTCACATTCTGGTACTGAAGACCTGGATGACTCCTGAAAATTCACTGGTCTTCAGTCTATGTTGGAAGGTCACAAAACTAAGTTCTGCTATCAATGAAGGGTGACAGCAGCAGCAACAGGATAGACACACTCACCAGCAATAAGGGAAGTTTGCCAAGATCTTTTCTCAGACCTCAGTGTATCTGACCTCTGTATATCTGGGTCACTCCTACATAAAAGTTTCGCCCACCATAGGGGAAGATCTTCCCTCTTCAGTTTGTCTTTCCTGGTAATGCCCTCCCAGACATGCCCAGAGAACTATCTCTAACTCCAGATCCAATCAAGCTGACAATCAAAATTATCCACCAGGACCCATATGGGTGAGAGGATTCCATGGAAATCATGGAAAGCAATTATGCTTACACTATTCCACCAATGCTGCACCAACCACCACCAGGGGAATCATGAAATAAAATAATCAAGTGTATTTTTTCCAGATAGTTGATTTGTAAGCATGTATCGGCGTAGCACTAAATAGAAGCAAAACTGAACAAGGGAAATCATACTAAAAGAAAATCCTTAAGCCTCAATCAGGATGCTGGCCAATGAATATATTTATTCTTGAGTTTTAAATAAAAATAAGGTTGTGTGTGTGTGCGCGCGCGCATGTAAAATCCCCCATTAAATTTTTTGATTAATATACAACTATTGGTCCTGATCCAAATGCAGCCTCATATAAAAACTGTAATAAATTTTACACATTCTGAAAGTTAGTCTGAATACATTTATTTCAAAATTTAAAATTTGTACCACTTCATCCAGAAGTATCAATTTGTACTAAAATATTAATTATACTGTTAAAATTATAATCAATAAACAGCCTAAATTTGTAATAGTAAGAAAATTATTAAATAAATGATAATATAACTACATAATTAAATCTGATATAGCAAGTAAAATTATGGTTTTAAAGAAAGCTTATGCCTAGGAATAAGTCTACTAAATATTAATAGTTGTTATTATTGGACTGTAGAACTTGAATTGACTCAATTTTTTTAAAGCATGTAATATATATGTATATATATATATGTATGTGTATGTACATATATATATATATAAAATTGAAGTGTTATAAAAAACAGCAATAAAACATCAGGAAATAATCAATGACAATTATATAACATAAAGATAACTATTTTAAATATTTTGCTCTTTAGTTTTGCAAATTTTTGAGATGTGCACTCACACAAATTTTGCAAAAAAAGTACAATGAAATATATCTTAATATTTTAACTATTTTTCCATAATAAGCCATAAAAACCTTATTTTCTTATCTAAAATACCCTGTATTTTCTCTCTTTTAAATGAGCACAAAGTAATTTATTTCCCAAAACAATCATCAGTACAGAATCTATGTGGCTAAAAACTGGTCCATTGACTTCTTTTAACCAAAGAAAGAAGCAGAAGTGAAATTGTGAGGCCCGACGCCTAAGATGTAAGAGGATGTAGAATCTTCTACATTTGTGCATTTTGAAATCCTAAACCATCTGATGAGGAAGACCAGCTAATCTCAAGGAGAAGCTAAGTGAAGAAGTCATTTGGAAAGGCAAGGCCTAGGATAACAGTGAGAAGAAATGCCTTTAAAAAGAAATTTCTTTAAAAGAAGAAATCTTTAAAAATTTTTTGAGAACATAAAATAATCATTTCGCTCTTTCTTTTCCTCCCTTCTTCAAATTCATGGCCTCTTTTTTCATCAGTTGTCATTACACACACACACACACACACACACACACACCTCCAAATATGTAAATACAACCTGCTCAATCAATATATTGTACTTTCGTGTGATAATATTCCCTGGGGAAGACCATTTCTCCCATTCTGAGCATTCCTTCACTTCCTGTAGTCCTTTTCATAGGACTGAAGCCTCATGAGCTTTCCCCTGCCCACCTTAGCATGTCTATTATCATCCCAGCTCAGCTCAGGTTTGTGCGGTCTTATTGGTGAGATTTCATGAGTGTAGTTTTTATGATATTCATAAGAGACAAAATTTCAGAGCAAATTCCCTGTTCTTCTGACTCTTACAATTTTTCTGTCTCTTCTTTCAAAACAATCCCTGAACCTTAGATGCAGAAGTATTTTGTCGATGTGTCTGTTGGGACTCACCTCCACAACTCTGTTTATGACTGGCTATGGTTTTGTGTTATTTTCCCTGTCTGTTGCAAAGAGAAGTTTCCTTAATGAGGGTTGAAGACTATACAAGCACTAACTTTTCTAATACCTTAGGTGGACAAATATCTAGCCATGTTCACCAAGGCATGCGAATGAAGCCCTCATGGAGTCTCTAGCCTATTCGCGCTTGTAACCGAAGCAGAGAACCATTTAGTAGAGACCAAGTCATTCAAAAGGAGATGACAAATGAGAAATATCACACATTTTAAAATGTATAAGAAGTAATAACAAAAAATGTATTTCTCATATAATGTGGAAAACTGTTATTTTAAAGGCTATACTACATATATATGTCTGCATATATACAAAAATGAGCACTTTTATCTGCTTAAAATATAAAACTTTTCCCAGCACATACATTATTTTATATAATGTGCACCTATTTTAACAAGTCACATTCAGTCTGTGTAGAAGAAAGAAAACTTGATAATGTAAATTATTTGTTGAATTTCAATATAAAAATCACAGGTAAATATATATATTTCTGTTCATATAAGGAAACGTAGACCTCAGGTAGTAAGTAGCTGATCCAAGATTAGTAGTTGGTAGTAGAGTTAACAATTGAAACCAGGTCTCTGGCTCACAGGCCCTTTCCTTTGTCTGTAAAAAAAAAAAAAAAAAGTACCACCTCGTTTCAGACAATGGTGGAATTGAAAATACTTATCTGCCAGAAGATAGATGTGGTCTGTACTTGACTAAAAACTACAAGAATCGTAAATCTCACAGAATAGCCTAGTCCTCAGGGATTTCTAGTCTGATAGATTTGGGCAGGCCAGAGAAGTTCAGATATGTTGCAGAAATCTATGGATAAGCATTGAAAATATTATTACTTGGAGTGGAGGCCTCATGACAGAGAATCTACTTGCTTATCCACCTAGCACTGTTCATTTAAATTTATGAGCAAGACATTCCCATATGAACACTGCTAGAGGCGGCATGAGGGAAACCAAACACTGAGAATGGTAGAAAGTGTGGTAAAGGAGAGAGGGGGAAATAAGAAAATTGAAATGCTACATAATGATATGTGTATATGCATATATAGGCATCTGTATAATGAACTAACTCCTACTTGTTTCTATCCTGCGAGCCATGAAACTCCAAAGAAACACTTTTAAGGAAGGGAAGTCTGAGTCCCTGGCAGGTAACCCATGAGCGGTAACATACAGGGACAGCTCTTTTATCTTACAGCCCTTCACACTAAACCTACTAAGGCACTGCAGAGCTCAAGGCACCTAGCTTTCCCTCTGGTTTTCTTTCCAAAGGCAAGAGTTAATGTTAATATGTTAAAAAGCAATATACTTTTACAAGACACCTCCAGAGGAGGGAAAAACATTCCAATTTTATCAGTAGTTTTATACTACGGAAAACAGTAATTTTGTCTGGAAGTTTAGAAAGATCAAAAGAGGCCCTGGTTGGTAAGAATTCTTTCCCTTTGTTCTCAAAATGAAATTGTCACCACAAATCTCTAGACCCACAGAAAAGGATCTAAGGGCAGCTTTGTCAACAACAGGGCATTTACAAGATGTTTAAAAATGAAAAGAGACCTCTGGCTTCTGTAAACTGCCAAAGGTGAATGTCCCATGTTGATACAAACCTGTATAACTCACTGATGCCCAGATACTGGCCCCATTATGTACATTTTCCTGCTGCAACAAACTGTTTAGTGCCAATAACATAGAAGCTATACTATTTCTGGGGAAAAAAGCCAGAATAAATGCTGTATGTTTTTAGATTAAAGAAATGCAAAGAAGTTGCCCTAATCTTCTCAGTATGTGTCTATTTCGACTACTCAACTCTACCAAATAAAAGCACATGGCACAAGTGCCACATCCTTATCTATCAGCTACAGGAAAATTTTCAGTTCTGTCTGAGAGAGTTCTGGTAATCATATGGAAAGAAAGAAAAGAAAGAAAGAAAGAAAGAAAGAAAGAAAGAAAGAAAGAAGGAAGGAAGGAAAGAAAGAAAGAAAGAAAGAAANAGGAAGGAAGGAAGGAAGGAAGGAAGGAAGGAAAGAAAGAAAGAAAGAAAGAAAGAAAGAAAGAAAGAAAGAAAGAAAGAAAGAAAGAAAGAAAGAAAGAAAGAAGGAAGGACAATTTCCCCTTATTTCTTGCTATTCTGTACTTGCTGAATGTGTATGGGAGCTCAGGCAGGAGGTACGCAGGTGGTATATGATCACTTATCTCTCTTATGTAAGATGGTTTCTAATATTCTCAGCCCTTCTTAATCTTGTTCATTTGTTCCCAGGTCCAATCAGAGGGAAACCACACCCAGTGTTAGTTCATGTTTGAGCCACCGGGAGTTTGAATCACACAGATGCTTGAAGTCACTGACATCTTCACGCTTTCCTGTGGCTGGTGGTGGCAGGGAGCAGGGGTACTTTGACAATGCCTCTGCACTTGAGAAAAGCAATCATGCTATTTTCTTTACAGGCTGTTTATTTCATTTCAAAAAAAAAAGATCCTGGGGAGCGGGAGGGCCGGGAACAAGGGGAGTAAATGTAAATTTTTCTTGTAATAAAAAAAAAGAAAAAAAAATCCTTGAGTTTCTTATTTTTCCTTAAAAACAAGGGAAGTTTTCTAAGAGCTTTTTGAATAACATTTGAAAAATCCAGAGAGTTTGCATGTGTCAAATCTACTCCCATACATATAAACTAGTGTGAAAAAAAAGATAAAAAAATAAAAAAGTACCTTTCCACAAACGAAAAGTAATCAAGGCTCAAAATATGCTGCATGGGATATACTTTGGTGAAAGTACAAAATTTTAAAATTCATATTATTTTGTGAATCCTGTCAAGAAGAACAATTATGGAAAGTTGTACTCCCATTGTCTCACCTTCTAGAGAGGCAAGTCATTGTACTCTCCACACTGTTTTTAGTTGACTCAGTTTCTCTTTTGAGAAGAGAAAATTTTTCCCCTTTAACAAAAAGCTAGATTTTAATCAGAGAACCAGAGAATTTAGAATTGCAAAAGCAACTGGAATCTATGAAGATAAATAAGAATGCATGAGTCCAACCCTAAATTTGCTTTAAAACATAATTTTGGGGACTGAGAGTATCATGCATACTGTGCTAAGTATACTTGCTTAGCATGCAGTCATCTGTGGGCTTGATCCTCAGCATAGGCATTCACACACACACACACACACACACACACACACACACATACACACGCTTTTTAAAATTAAATAATATGCCAAGTGATTTGTAATGACTACCCTAGAATTGCAAAAATGAAATGTTATTTATACATAGAACAAGTATCCCAAGAAATAACATAATACAAATATCTCTTCAATGTGATCCAATGTGACCTGGAGGGCTGTATTTATTTTGGAAAAATGAGTCCAGCACTAAAAGCTTCTGGGTTTGTGAGAAGAATACAATGATCTCCTTTTTCACTAATTGTTATTGCATGCATATATGTATTTGTGTGCATATATATATATATATATATATTCTAAATATAAACTGTTTGGTCCTATAATGTTAACCGTATGTATGTTTTTGGGGCTGAACACTTGGCACTGGACAACCAATTGGCATGCTATTCCATGGGGACAATCTCCCTTTCCTAGCTTTCCTCAGTAGTCTATACTCCATTATGTAAGGTCGATGGCTCATAAACTTCTCTCTGTTGAGTTTGATATATTTATTGGCATCATCCTTATTTGGATAGTCATGTTCGTGAGACTTTATGCATGCCACTTCTGATGTTATTAGGAGACACGATCTCACACCAAACTTCCTGATACTATTGTAAAATGTAAGTTGACAACTTATTTATTTTTTTTCTTAAATAATTTTGGGACATTTCATAAATATCCTCAGTCATTTCCAGGCCAATGCAGATTCAAAAGTAGAAAAGGATAGTATATCCTGTTGCCAGACACAACCCCATTCACATGAATGAATAGATTTATTTGTTGAGTTAACAAATGCTTTGGAAGCTTTTAAATTGTTCTAGGTACTGTGCCAGGTACTTTAAATGCAAAGATGATTAAAGCAAGGTCTCTGCCCTATAAGTCTAGGGTGGAAGGGAGACATGTAAAAATTTAAAGTAAAATCCAAAGAGCCAAGTGTTTTTCCCAGTAAGTACAGAGGGATGAGGAAACTCTCTTTTTCTGGATGACTCAAGGGGAACCCCATGTGATTAATTTAGTGGAGTTAGGAATTATAGGGCCTTTACTGAGAGAGAGAGAGAGAGAGAGAGAGAGAGAGAGAGAGAGAGAGAGAGAATGCCATATATAGTCTTTTTTTGTTTTTTTTTGGGGGGGGGGGGGTTCGAGACAGGGTTTCTCTGTAGTTTTAGAGCCTGTCCTGGAACTAGCTCTTGTAGACCAAGCTGGCCTTGAACTCACAGAGATCCGCCTGCCTCTGCCTCCCGAGTGCTGGGATTAAAGGCATGTGCCACTACAGCCCGGCTGCAATGTATTCTTTAGGACACAAGAAGGTGGTTCAGTCTTCTTTTTATTATTTGTGATTTTATTTTTTAATATAAAGGGGCAGCATGACCAGATTTGCCTTTCGAAGCTGATTTTGGGGAATAAGAGTGAAATTCACTGGTAGAAAATTTTCCTAGCACTTGTGAGGTCCTGGTTGTTTGTTTTGGTTTGCTTTTTGTTTGCTTGCTTTCTGTTTTAGACAGAACTTCACTAGCCTAGGCTGATTTGGAATTCACTATATAGCCAAACTGACCTCATACTAATGGTGATCGACTCGCCTCAGTCTCACCCATGCAAGAATTCCAGTCCTGAGTCACTCTTGGGTTGATCAGAGCGACTGGATGCTGGAATTCCAGTGAGGAGTTTTATAATTGCAACAGTCAAAATTAATAATAAAATAATAACCACTGAATGGTGGCACAAGTCTGTAATTCTGGTACTCAGGAAGAGAAAGCGCAGGAGGACCTCCAGCTGCAGGCCAGGCTGGTGAAACAGTAGCCCCAAAATATGGAGTGAGGAGGAGAGACACAGCCAGGCACTCTGAAGAGCTAGATCCAAGCAGTGTCTACAGGACTGCAAGTCTGAAATGAATTCAAGTGCTATTTAAATGATACCATAATTCCTAGGAGATGATGACTGATTGGATTCAGAAGCTGAGGAAGATAGAGAAATTAGACAAAAATGACTCTATGCCATCAGTTTGGGTGATTTAATAGGCAATGGTGTTAATAATAAAGAAAAAAGACTAAAAGATGAAAAGCAGGTTTCACTGGGAGAAGATAATGAACTGTGTTTTGCACCTTTCAGATTTGAGATGTCAATTGGTCATTCAATTAGAGCTGTTCAGCAGGGAGACATATTCAATCGAGTTTCAAGAAGTTCATATGAGTTATCAATTATAGATTAAAAGTCAGTGACATATAGGTTGTAGCTAAAAGTGCAGAATGAAATCACTCAAGAAAATTGAGATCAGAAAGATAGAGTTCCAGTCACACCAACCTCTGCAGAATTGAGAGGAGGTAGAAAGTAGAGGATAAAGAAGGCAGTAGGCAGACAGAAGCACGGAAAGAAATGTGCCTTGGAAAGAGCTTTAAAACACAAGGACATTGTTACCGATAGTACCAAAGGTAATTAGAATGAACTTGGAAAAGAGGCCACTGGGTTTAGCACACAGATAGTTACTAAGTGAGATGAGAGCAATCTCACTAGAATGGTAGAAGCAGAAACCGGAAATCCATTAAGCCAGGAAACACAAAGGATAGCCTTTAAAGATCAAGAATGGGAGTTTAAAAGATAAAGCATTATGGTATTGTCTCCCACAGAAATAATAGTCAGTAAGCCTCATAAAGTTTGCAAATACCTGAATGTAAAGAGGAGGCTGATTAAGAGGAACCTCTGCCCTTTCACAGGGCTCCTGTGTGCTAGTTTTTAAGCTGATGTTTACTAGACTCACCATCTAGGCTCTATCTTGTGACACTTTACTGCCTTTGTGATACCAGCTGGTAATGGGCCTCACCTTTTTTCCTGGTTCCTTTGTGGCCAGCCCCTTTACAGGATGATTAGGGGGGCCCTGGCGAGAAAATGCAAAGGGGGACAGAGGGCAGCACTACCACCTGTGCATTTTTGTGTCCCTTCATACACACACACACACACACACACACACTCACTCACTCACTCACACATGGAAATGAAGGGAGAGGGGAGAAAAGAGGGAAAGAGAGGGAGAGCTGAGACTTTGGTACCAGTATCTTGCTTTTTGTTCCTGGATGCAACTTTCCAAGTTCAAGAGACACCAGCAGCCAGCCAGGTTCCATCTCAATAATCCTAGTTTCTAACTCTTTAAGGTCCCTCTTAGTTTACAATTTCCAATAATTCCATTCTCTTATTTCCATTCCTCTAGCCTAGGTGGTAGGGTTTTTTATGGTATATTCTCTTATTTCCATTCCTCTAGCCTAGGTGGTAGGGTTTTTTATGGTATATTATATTTGATTTGGTTTTTTTTGTTTGTTTCCTTTTGTCAAAACATGGTTTCTCAGTGTAGCCCTAACTGTTCTGGAACTCACTCTATAGACCAGGCTGGCCTTGAACTCATAGATATCTGTCTGCCTCTGTCTCCCAAGTGCTGGAATTAAAGGTGTGTACCACGACCACCCAGCTATATTTCATTTCTTGTTAAAAGGACTATATTTATTTCACTATGTTGATGTTTCAAAGTTCAAGAATCATGTCATTGGCTCTGTAGCTTTAGCAAAGTCCTCCCTGACTGCCATGATGGCAGGAGCAGTGTGAACAGGATAAATTATATATGGCAAAACAGGCAGCCAAACAATGAGGCACCAACACTTTAGCTCTTTGTTGCTTTGCTTCTTGGTTGCTATTTCTTGAGACTGTGAATGGAGGAGAAAATTCCAGGCTTTTCTTTGGAACAAGTTCATCTACGACGCCTTAGAGATTAATGGAGTACTGGCAGTGCTCCTAGCACACTTCATCCTTCACTTATTCACCAACACTGTGTTTGTGTGTGTGTTCATGAAGAACCCTAAGTGCTCTGGTTTCTTGCCCTGCCGTGAGACAGGACTGAACTGAATAAGCAGTCTTACAATAACATTTATAGTTTGTAATTGACCATGTGACATTGCACAAGTTATTTCTTCCTTCTCTCAGTGTTAATCTTCAAATGTTCAAAATGAGCAATTTCCTTATAATATGATAGTTACCTTAATTGTAGAAGAAGGTATAGAAACAGAGGGGGAGCCCCACTAAAGGGCAAGGAACACGTGTGTCTACTTCTACAGCCCAAATTCGTGTTACGTAAAAATATATATGTTGATGAAAATTTTTTGTTGGTGAGCTGAGACAGTGCAGTGGTTAAGGTACCTGCCACCAAAACTGAGAACCTAAATGTTATCCCTAGGACTCACATGGTGAAGTAGAGGATCAAATTCCCATAGCTGTCTTTTGACCTGAACACGTGCAGTACTAGCAACTTTATCTGTTTATTAAAACTACCTGAAAAGTTATAAACCATGTCTCCATAGAGAACAATATTTCACTCCCTTGCCTAGGTTAAAAAGAACAGAAGCCACCAATGGAAACTCTCATTTTCAGGCATTTGCTATTCTTCTTCTAGCAATAAAGAATGTGCTCAGAGCTCTTCTGCTCATTAGATTCATTTGGAAAGAATGTGGCTTTGCTAAATTTCTGATGTGAAATTCCCCTCTGTATACCATTGGTTAATAAAGAAGCTGCTTCGGCCTATAGAAGTGTAGACTATAGCCAGGCTGGA
>JAQHUG010000100.1:603337-624728 GCA_028555095.1 Dicrostonyx torquatus
AGAGAGACACCATGTAGCCTCCAGAGGAGACAGATACCAGAACTTTGACCCATAAGTCACAGCCACATGGTGATACACAGATAAATATAAATGGTCTAATTTAAGTTGTGAGAGTTAACTAGAAATATGCATAAGCTAAAAGGTCAAGCAGCGATGTAAATAATATAGTTTCTGAATGATTATTTCAGGCATGGGCAGCTGAGAAATGAATGAGCAGCCTCTGTCTACAGATTTCATCAAATTGTGTATAGTAAAAGCATATATTCTTATAAATACTGAGTTAATCTAATTGCTCTTCTCATACATACAGTAAAGAGAGGGAACATCTTAATGACTTTTTAGGAGACTGGATTATTCTATACAGATGTCGTGAAAAAAACAGGGGAAAGACATTAGGATCAACACTGAAAATATGGAACCCTATTCATAGACCAATGAATGATAGGTTTCCGTTACAAGATACACTTGCATGGAAGACTGCAGCACACAGAACAATTTTACTCCTACAGACACTGCATTTCTAGCCAGTGAAAATAGATGGAAAAAAATAAAGAGCAGGACCATCTTTCTGGCAAAAGAAAACAATTGTTTAAATTCCCTATGCCTGCTTTCTAAATACTACTCTGCTGTGCTAGCTTATCTCATTGCCCTAAAATAGAATCTTGCAAGTACCATTTACATCCTAATGTCAGGCCCTTGCTATAAAAACAGGTGAAAATTAAACATGCTATTTGTACATTTGAAAACTTTAAGGTAGATTCCTAAGGCCAAGAGTAAGACAATCGTTCATCTCCTTGGGTTAGCATGCATTTGAATATATTATCAGGTTCTCTACCCATCCAATAGCTAAACAGCCACACTCATGCTCAAATCTCTCTATAACTGAGTCATCTGTACATAATGCAAGTGATTCTAAGTTCTAAAGATACCAGGGATAGAAATTAGGCTACTTTGGCAATTGCAGTAACTTTCTCAGGTAACACAAATACCATTTAAGTGTCTGGTTCATCAAATATTATATGATATATAAGGAAAGAAGTGTGAAGATAAAGGTGACAGAGACAAGTATTTGAACTGATTTTTAAAGTATATCTCCTTTGAATCACTAATGTGATATCCCAGGGTTGAAATTTGACATTTCTTAAATGCTTTGCTTTAAAAACATATTTACAACGTGTGCTCAATATGAGAAGGTGAGTGAGTATGAGGAGTGTGCGAAACAGCAACAAACCTTTATTTTACTTTGCGTGTGTGTGTGTGTGCACAGGCTTTTAAGAGCCAATCTCAAAGGTAAATGCTAACTCTTGCATATTCGAGGTAGAATAATAAGTAGGTTTCCATGCTCTTTGAAAAAGAAAAAGGAAAATGTCTGTGGTTTTTAGACATCAGAGAGAAGTGTTGTGGTGAGATATTTAAGTACAATGGTTTGGGCATGGACCTATGCGTTACCTGGTGCTTATAAAGGTTGATTGAATCGTGTTTCTCTGTTTTCTAAAGAAAACACATTCACAGCAAACGATGTTCTTTTTCCTGAAAGACACTGAAGTTGCTTCTTTTAAATACAAATCTCTTTTGCGTGTGTGTGTGTGTGTGTGTGTATACGCACATGCCATGTGTGTTCAAGTGTTTACTGAGAGAACATCAGATGCACTGGAACTGGAGCCATCTGATATGGGTACTCAGATTCAAACGTTGATCCTCTACAAGTGCTCATGACCACTGAGCCATTCTTCCAGCCCCCTTCTCCATTTTTTTTTAAAAATACTGATAGCCATCCAAGTCTTCTCATGGCTATTTCATACATATGAGAGCCTCTCAGCGACCCTGACAGGGAGAAGAGGAGCCATAGCCCTATACGGAACTGAGCTACAGAAAGAATGCCTGTTAGTAAATAGAAAACCTCACTAGAATCCTGGTTCACTATAGATGTATTTCAGGTAAACAGGGCCTTTAATAACACTGGCTCCTCAAATTAGGGCAAGTTATAACATGGTGGAGAGCCAACAACAACCTACACAACAAAGGAAATTCCTTACATGAGCAGACTTTACAGTCTCTAGAGACAGGAAAGAGGGTCTCTACTTTAAGTAGAGGGAAATCTATGAGTTTAGCAGATTAAATACTAGATGGGATGTAAAGCTGTAATTTAGGAAAGTAATCGTATTAACCCACTCTTCTTTGGAACTGCTACATGCTAGTAACACAGCATGTAGAGGGAGGGTAGTATATAGGATATAAGGCATGGATGTTCCACTCACCATGACTTGCCCAAGCCCATAGAATTTATCTATTCAATTTTATTTGATTACAAGAAACATAAGCCCAATTCAAATTAACTTAAGAAATAATTTATGTGTTAGCCCACAAAACTAAAAGCATGGTTGGATGGAGATGGACAGAAATCAGAGAAGGAGGGATGTCATCATCAGTGTCCCCTATGTCAGGCAGCTCTGCTTCTCTCTGCATTGCATGTTTTCTCAGGCATGCTTGACTATGGCTGTAGAAAGATGTGTGCTATATGTTGCCCTAGTCTGTTTTATTTTGTGACATAATACTGAATGCTGGGCAATTTATAAGCCACAGGAATTTACATATTGTAGATCTAGAAACTGGGAAATCAAGAATCAATGAGTCAGAATCTTATAACGGAACAGACAGGAGAAGCTTGTTGGTTTAAGTGCAAGTGTGTACATGTGGTGTGTATGTGTTCAGGTCTCTTTATTCTTATAAGACCATTAATCCCATCCTAGGGCCTCACTCTCACCTAACCCCAATTACTTTCCAAGGGCTCCATGTCCAAATACCATAAAATAAAAATAAAATTTGATAACTAGTTTCCACCATAGGAATATTAAGGATTAAATCCACAAATATATTTACTGTCCTGCCCTAGATCACTGTGCCTTCCCTCGCAACTAAGGACAGATGTTGTTATCCCTGCCTTAAGTACCATAAATTAGTAACAGAAAAGAACTGGGTCTCTAAAGGGAAAATCAGCCTTCGATTATTTAAAAAAGAGTGAATATACATGGAGTTGTAAAAAAGTTACATATAGCCTGTATGTGTGTGGACAAAGATTCAAAATCTAATTACTATAGTAGAAAACCTTTACATACTATATAAATATTGATAAGGGAAATAAGTGGCATGTATATAAGACTAGAACGCTCAGTAAGACCTTCAAGACAAAGGCTGAACTACTCTCCTATTAGCTGAACCTTTTGAGGCTGGGGTGAAAGGGAACAGAGATCTGGAAATCCTAACACAAAGGCTTCAAAATTAGTATACCAAAATTAAAGTCATTAGCATAAGGAAAGGCTGGACAACCTGCCACCACTACAACCCCCACTTCTGTATACCTTATTACCCAACACCAACCTCCAAGCCCACAGCATGCAAATGACACTGCCTATGCTAGGCTAATGACCCACAAAAGCCCAAATCCTTGATGTACAGGTGCCATTGAGCTACTGAACTTTCTCCCTGCTCCAGCCCACTTCCTTGCTTGGAAATTTATTCTTTCTTAATAAATTCTATTTCTGTGCTTGCTACTATCATATTTCTCTGCCCAATTCCCTCTTCCAGGACACAAAAATAGAGATATGGCAGCAGGTGCATACCAAATCCTTATAGCCACTGATGTCACCTGAATTGCTGCCTTCTCCACTGCTCTAATGCCTCACCTTCGAATTCTGCATCACTCTATTTCAAGGTTCACTGATATTAAACGTAAAAGGGGATATGATGAAATAGCTGTGTTCAGAACCTATAACCATGTAATGTGAAATTCAGTTGAGGTTAAAGAATAAGAGTAGGAATTACAACCTACCAAGTAACCATATTGCAAATTTACCTAAGACATCTGAAGTCCCATGAAAAAGTAATTGAAGAAAAAAAAATGAGCTTTGGAGAGGAGGAACAAGAAAGTCTTTTTATGGGCTGGGAAGACAGCTCAATAGTTAAAGCACTGGCTGCTTTTCCAGAGGATCTGTGTTCAATTCCCATTGCCCAAATAGCAGCTGACAACCATCTATAATTCCAGTTCAAGGGGATCAAAAGCCTTCTTCTGGCCTCTACAGACACCAAGTACACACATAGCAAAATATCCATCCACATAAAATAAAAATAAATAAATAATAATATAATAAAAAGAAATAAAAGGTCAAGGTGTGTTTCTTGTATGCAGCAGAAGAATTGATTCTGTTTTCGTATCCAATCTGTTAGCCTGTGTCTTTTTATTTTTAGGGAGGGATTGATTTTTTTAATTTACCTATATTGAGCTCTACATTTTTCTCTGCTCCCCTCCATTCCTCTCCCCTCCCCTTCAACCCTATCCCAAGGTCCCCATGCTCTCAATTTACTCAGGAGATTTTGCCTTTTTCTACTTCCCATGTAGATTAGATCTATGTATGTCTCTCTTAGGGTCCTCACTGTTGTCTAGGTTCTCTGGGATTGTGAATTGTGGGCTAGTTTTCTTTGCTTTATGTTTAAAAACCACTTATGAGTGAGTACATGTGATAATTGTCTTTCTGTGTCTGGGTTACCTCACTCAAAATGATGTTTTCTAGCTCCATCCATTTGCCTGCAAATTTCAAGATGTTATTTTTTCTGCTGTGTAATACTCCGTTGTGTAAATGTATCGCCTGTGTCTTTTTATAGGTGAGTCCATTTATATTAAGGGATATTAATGAACAGTGATTGCTAGTTCCTGTTATTTTAGTTTTTGTTGTTAGTGATGTTATTGTGTGTATTTTTCCCTTTTTTGGGATTTGCTGCTGTGAGATCATCTATTGTCTGTGTTTTTGTGGATGTACCTAACTTCCTTGGGTTGGAGTTTTCCTTCTAGTATTTTGTGTAAGGCTGGGTTTGTGGCTGGGGATTGGTTAAATCTGGTTCTGTCAGGGAATATCTTGGTTTTTTCATCTCTGGTAAATGAGCATTTTGCTGGGTATAGTAGTCTGGGCTGGAATACATGGTCTCTTAATGTCTGCATAATGCTTGACCAGATTCTGGCTTTCATTGCTTCCATTGAGAAGTCATGTGTAATTCTGATAGGTCTGCCTTTATATGTTACTTGGCCTTTTTCCTTTGTAGCTCTTAATATTCTTTCTTTATTCTGTATGCTTAGTGTTTTGGTTATTACGTGGCATGGGGACTTTTTTTATTCAGTCTATTTGATTTTCTGTAAGCTTCTTGTATCTTCATATGTATATCTTTCTTTAAATTGGGAAAGTTTTCTTCTATGATTTTGTTGAATATATTTTCTTTGCTTTTGAGATGGACTCTTCCTTCTATCCCTATTATTCTTAGGTCTGATGTTTTCATGGTATCTCATATTTCCTGGATATTTGGTGATAAGCTTTTGTTAGATTTAATGTTTTCTTTGACTTATGAGTCTATTACCTCTATTGTGTCTTCATCACTTACCATTCTCTCTTCCATCTCTTGTATTCGGCTGTTTATGCTTGCATTTGTGGGTCCTGATGATTTTCTCATATTTTCTGTTTCTAGAATTTCCTCAATTTGTGTTATCTTTATTGTCTCTATTTTGGTTTTCAAGTTCTGAATCATTTCTTGATTTTTTTTAAGGGGTCTGTTTATTTCTTCCAGTTTTTTTTTTGTTTGTCTTTTCCTCCATTTTTTGAGGGAATTTTTCATTTCCTCTTTAAAGGCCTCAAACATTCTTCTTAAGTTATTTTTAGGTATTTTCTTCTGCTTCATCAATATTAGGGTGTCTAAGTGTTGCTGTTGTAGGGTCACTAGTTTTTATTGGTGTTGTTTTGGTCTTTGTGGCATTGGGTGTATTCTTACCTTGTCTATCCATCTTTTCCTCTGATTCATGTAGTTGTGGCTGTGTCTTTGGTGATCAATCTTTCAGGTGCCGTTGGATCCTAGACTCAGATAGTTGTTCCTTGTTGTGCAGTCAGGGCCACCGTGGTTCCAGTCACCCCAGAAGTCACTCGGTGTTTTCAGAGCTCTCTTGGTGCTCCCTGGAGTTGCTCTGCAATCCTGGATGTCATTCAGGCCTGCTCCCGCTGAGGTTGCTATCTCTGGCCTGTTTTCATGAAGGTCTCTGACTTGGTCCATGGTTGGTTGCTTACTTATACCTGTTCCTATGGAAGTTGCTGCCTTGGGCCTGCTCCAGTCGAGGTTGCTAGCTCAGGTCTTCTCCAGCAGAGGTCGCTGGCTGGGGTTGTTTCTGCAGATGTCCCTGACTCAAGCCTGCACACTCAAGAGGGCCCTGGCTTGGGCCTGCTCCTTTGGTAGTTGCTACCTTATACCTACTCCTGTGGAGACTGTTGCCTTGGACCTGCTCTGACAGAGATGGTAGACTCAGGCCTGCTCCCTCTGAGGTCACTGGCTCAGACCTGTTCTCACAGATGTCCCTGGCTTGGGCCTGCTCCCACAGATGTCTCTAGCTTGGACCTGCTTCCTTGGCAGTCACTCCTTTGTACGTCTTATTTATTTTTCAATTGCTGTGAGGAGACACCATGGCCAAGGCAACGTACAAGAGAAAGCATTTAAACATTTAATCAAGGCCTTGGTTACAGTTTCAGAGAATTACTCATGGCAGGAAACATGGCAGCAGGTAAGACAGCATAGCACTGAAGCAGTAGTTGTGAGCTTGATCCATTAGTTGGAAGGAGAGAGGGCAAGGCTGAGCCTGAAATGCCTTTGAAAGACCTTTCAAAGCTCAATGCCAACCCCTGAAGTGACACACCTTCTCCACACTTTCAAATCCTTCCCAAACAATTGTACTACTAGGGACCAAGCATTTAAATATATAAATCTCTGGGAACCATTCTCTTAAACTACCACAGTGCCCATCAATTTTTGCAGCCCAGGTGAGGGGGTTTGACCCTTTTCTTAATCTACCATGTCTTGTAAGTTCTTGGATCTGTTTTCCCTAATATTTTAACGTACCTATATGCTACTACAGTCTCAGTTTAACCTAATTAACATATAGGGCATTTTTCTCTTTATTGATGGGAATAGGCCATTTGATCAGTGGGTGCTGCATGGTTGGTGCCTGACAGCGCTGTTTCTGTGCTCAACAAGGTGCTGCAGTCTTCCTTGCCCCTCAAAATGGTATCCAAAGCTGCTTGTTAAATGAAGTCTACAATAGCAACAGTGTGGTCTTTGTCCACCTCTTTGTTCCTACACTGTTTTTTTTATGTTAACTACGTATTCAAAATAGTTGGATGCTCGTAAATTTGTAGGCTTCTTCTCATACCACATTCCTTCCAAGGAATCCTCAATATGTAGAAAACAATAATGGCTGGACAATATTTTGTGACATTTTTCCTTATATGGAGTTGAAGGACACCATTCCTACTTACCTAGGTAATTGTCTTTCCTTCATAGCTGGCCTTTTCTCACATCATACCTAGTAATGAGCCCTTACTTATTTCCGTATGTTATTTTTGTCCCCTTTTAGTGAATACATTTTACAAGCTGTAACTCTCTTCATTGTATCTTCCAATGGAAGGTAAAGGGTTAGTTTATTGACCCCCACTTAAAAGTCTTTTGAAACCAGGAGCAATGCAAGCTGCCAATGGAAAAAAAACAATCATTAGTCCTACCCAACTCTACTGTTTATGAACTACAATCACTAGCATGACAAGATATCCTTGAGCATGAAATAGTGGCATTATATCCTGAGGGTAATAACTGCTACTTAACTGCTAGTTGTACTTAAGACTTGTTCAATATGAGGGAATTCATGATTGGTACTAGAGACCTTTGCAAATATCTGTGGCTGGTGAGGCATGGACCTACAGGAAAACATATTACTGCTGCTTTCCTAAACCAGGGTAATTTCTAACTGCCATTCTAAATACTTTTTCTTACATTCATAGATAAATGCAGCTGTTGCCATTCATTTAAAAGGTTTCTTTCTGCAGCAGAGATCATTACAGAAAACTACAACTGGTCAGACTGCAGAGATCAACTGACTGTGAGCTACCCACTCACAGTTTATGCATCTACAATGACACCATTCCACCTAAGACTCAAGGAACATCATGGAAGAGGGGACAGAAAGATTATAAAAGCCCTAAGACCAGGATATCTGCTTTTGGAGAGTCTCTTCTAAAAATTAAAAGAAAACAAGAAGGACATGAAATGGAAAGTAGAAAGTAAGGGTCAATCTTGAAAGAGTTCATGTGAATATGATCAAATTATGTTGTATGATGTTCTCAGAGAACTAATAAAAGCATGACTTTTCAAAAGTTTTTCAGAATTTTCTTTTGAAAAGGCAATTAGTGGTTGTTGAGGAAGAGGGGCCTATGGAGCCTCAACCCACTCCAGTGGAGCTATTGGCAGTTAATGGTTGTTGGGGAATTTTGTTCAGTTGTATAGCCACTGATAAGTTGCCTATGCTACTGTAAATAACCCTTCATTAATGCTTATGTAAGTAACACAAATACAATTCAGTAGCTTTCAAACTATAATAACACAAACACACAAGTTAGAAGGGTTGGCTATGTGACATTTTAAATGTCATTAGCACCCATATTCTCATAGGGAGTGGCACTATTAGGATGCATGGCTTTGTTGAAATGGGTATAGCCTTGTTAGAGGAAGTGTGTTACTGTGGGGGCAGGTTTTGAGGTTTAAAAGCTTGGGATACCACCCAGTATCTCACTGGACTTCCTATTTGCCAGCAAGATGTAGGACTCTCAGCTACTTCTCCAGCACCATGTCTGTCTGCGTGCTGCCATTCTCTCCACCATAATGATAATGGACTGAACCTCTGAAACTTTAAGTGGATCACCCCCAATTAAGTGTTTTTATTTATAAGAGTTGCCATGGTCATGGTATCTCTTCACAGAAAAAAAAAGCTGTCTATTTTTATCTTTTTTATCTTCATAGCCATTTCATTTGAAATTAACAAAAATTATTACTTCCAGTCAATGACATTTATCAACTTCTTATATATACACCAGAAACTTTTTTGGGCCCTGAAGTTACAGTGCAGAAGAATACAGATGAGATCTCTATTTTTGTGAACCATATGTACTGTGGTAGAGAAAGAGAAATAATATGTTTGTATCATGTGACTGTAAGCAGTTGCTTGAAGATCTATAGTCATAGTGAGAAAACAATAAGCGTTTGATTTAGGGAATCCTAAACTCTAACCCTCAGATGACTGATATGAGTTTGTGATATAAACAAAGAGATTAACAACTCTGACTTTGTTTCCTCATCTACAAAATGAACTGAGCATTTTTCATAGGGCTACTAAGAAGAATTAATAAGGGATTATATAAAGTTTCTAGTTTGAATTTTGGTATTTAAGAAACATATTTTGCAAAATCTTCATAGCTAAACCAGAATATAGATATTACAATATGGCTCTATTTAAAGACATTTACAATAATTCTAGAATAGGATATGGGAATTCTATTTTCAGTTCACCTTAATTGGGTATACTTGAGGAATATGCTTCTCAAAATGTTAAGAAAGTGGTATTTGGAGTTAATTATCTGTTTAAGATAAAAAAAAATAATTGTTGGCAGCTTAGTTACTTTCTGACTACCAGAGAAGGTAAAGAATTGGTGATTCAGCTTTACTGACTATTTAGTGCCTTTGAGGCATCCTTGAGTGTCAAGGATTAGACCAATGATGATAGAAGCAAATGTAAGAGAATAAAAGGAAGCCCTTATTGGCTTTTGTGTTCAATATGTCTCCCTCCTATGCAAAATGGCCTTAACACACAGAACGAAGGTGTTGACCATGTGTGTCCTGTGAGTCTTTCCTAAAAAAGATGAACATAGATAGAAAATGAGTGACGAAGCCCTCTGTTGTCAAATTCCCCACAGAGCTACATCAAGCTAAATACAAGTAGCCAGGAAAGCAAAAGGCTCAATTAAGCAGCTAGTGGTGATTCAGGTACATGAACAGTGAGTTTTAATATGGCTTTTGAGAAAACTCTGGTTTTTAATAAAGACTAATAAGAATTATGAGAATGCACATTTTGGTGGCAAGAATATTAAAGAGGCATATGTTGCTATTTGTTCAAAGTCTTGCTCATGTCCCATATTTTAGTTATATAATTTTTTGAAATTTTGTAATTTTCTAATAATTGTAACTGAATCACGATTGATATACCCATCCAATACTACTTATAATG
Organism: Dicrostonyx torquatus; assembly: GCA_028555095.1. Classification (NCBI taxonomy): domain Eukaryota; kingdom Metazoa; phylum Chordata; class Mammalia; order Rodentia; family Cricetidae; genus Dicrostonyx; species Dicrostonyx torquatus. The sequence goes on from JAQHUG010000100.1 coordinate 613,473, forward strand.
AATGTATTTTGGATGTTTTGCAAAATGACTAGTTCACAAAATCATTGGTTTTTCCATTTCACTCAGCTTTCTAATTCTGTATCCAAAATTCTGAGGCAAAAATACTGACTACAACACTGAGCCAACTAAGGTTTTCTGCCTTTTTCTGATAATTTGCATACTTTAAATTTGGTCTCCTCATCACTCACCTGTAAGGTAAAATAATTTAAAAAATCTATATGTGCCAGTGAACTTGTACCATCTTTAATATCCATAAGCCTTAGCCTTCAGGGGTAACAGCAAGTTACCCAGATAACTGTATATTAAACTTCATAAACATTAGAACAGTCTTTATAAGCTCACTCTCCCCAAGTCTACCATGAATAATCAAGAACAGAAAAAAGAAATGAGTAACTGAAAACTGCCCTTTGATACTCCAAATATTATGACTTAGCTGACAAGTCATATAGTCACAGAGTGTTGAAAAAATTACCAATATAATACCCAGTTCATTCCCACTGCTAGGGTAACAAGGTTCACCCAATGTATGCAGTAACAAATAGCAGGTCTACTTTTATTTTTATTCATAAATGCAAAAGAATAACCTTAAGTTCAAGTCTAGTGAAGGAAGACTTTAGCTATGGTGCAGAGTTTAAAGGGAGTGTACCTCATATGCAATTATCGCATTTAAATCATGGGATGATATATTTTGACCACGTCTCAATAGCATACTTAAAATGAATCATGGCTCTAGGTGATGATACAGGAAAGCAATTACTTACCCAGAAATTACATGAACGAAAATAGAATATTAGCAATTTTATTTGGAGTCTAACTATGGAAGTGGGTTTTGACTCGCTACACTTACTATTGTGAAACTTTATTAGTCATTAAACACGCCTGCTTAAATATTTGGTATTCATTAAGTTTATTAACATAATGCTTTTTCTCTCTAGTGCTCTATTTCAGGCTCTAGTTTTTTATTAATTAAATTTCTTTGACAATTGCATACATTGCATTCTGCATTTAGATCACTCTCACACTCACAGATTCACTTTCCTGCCTTCTCACAGACATTCTATCAAACCCTGCCTTCCCAAGATGGTTTATGTCATATTCTTCATGACTCAGACCAAAGAAGTGCTTCATGTGTTCTCCAGAATTAAAAAAAAAAATCCCAGAGATAGAATGTCATCCTTAACCCCTCCTATTAACACATAAAGATGCCTGAGATTTTCTAAAAACAAGGAAGAGATGGTTGAAGAAGGGCAAAGAAACCCAGACATGAATTCTTAATGAACATATTAGACATTGACCCCTTCAAGAAAAAAACAGCAATTTGGATTGGGTTTGTATTTGTCATAGGCCTTCTCAGCCATGGGGGAGAGGGAGTCTATGAGACAACAAACCCTAAAACAGAAACTAGAGAAGAATCTCATCTTCATTAGATTACCTAGAATGGCAATACTCTGATGGAGCTGAAGGTATGTGAGTTTTGGGCAAGTAGAAAGACTATAAAATTAAAAGCCTCACCAAAATGCCTGAGCACATGTAGAGAAAAAGAATGATTGACAATGAACTGACAAAGCATGCTCAAGAAAAGAATATAGCACTGAAAATCAGAACCAGTATATTGCTGAGTTAATCTACTCATATGATCAGTTAGAAATCATAGAGTATTTTTTGACTGGAACATATTTTTAATAAATAGCCTAGTAAAGCCATGAAAGAATGAATAGTCAATTGTACAGTGAATAGTAGCAACATTCAAAATGGTTTTTCTGGTTTTAAAAATAAAATTCTAATGAATTCACTTCAGGCAGGTAGGCTGTGGTCTATTCTATTTTTCATACAATGGATGAATTGAGATTTTTTTTTGAATTCTGACTTTTTAAAAACTGCCAATACAGAAGAATTTATCATAATAGACTCCTGTGATCTATAACTGGCAACTAAACATACAGTCTAAGACCCTCCTCTTTCAGACAGCTTTGATCTTGTATTACAAATTCTATTTTATTTATAGTTCTCTCTATGGTATAAAAGTTACTCTTTGGGCTGGCTGACAAGATGGCTTAGCAGGTAAGAGCACCTATCGTCATGCTTGACAACAAGAGTTCAATCCCTGAAATCCATACTGTGGAAAGACAAAACTGTATTCTGACATCCACACAGATGCATCACTGTACATGAATCCTTCTCTCTCCCTCCATACACAAATAAGTAGATATAAAAGAAAGATTACCTTTTATACATAACCAAGAAAACCATCTTTAAAACAAATATGGTGAAATAGTGGCTACTAATTAAAAAAGCACATTGAGCTAAACTAAGTAAAGAATTGTCCAATCCACTTGAACAAACTGATGTGAAGACTATTTTAGTAGAGAAAGGAGACATACAAGCATCCTTTTAGACAGAAATGTAGACAAATGGATCTCTACATTATCACATAAATAATTTTATTAATCAGATTGAAATCCATCAAACTGCATAGTTGCCTAGGGATGAAAGGTGATAATCAATTTGAAGAACTGAAACTACACATCTAACATATTTGCCTCTTGAAATTTCTAAATTCTAATAAGGGAAAGCACTTGCTATCAGACCAAGAAAGTGAAAGTTAAGGACTTTGGATTCACAGTGGGACTGCTGAAGGTTCTGTGAGTATAGTATGCACAGCAGAATCAGGATTTAGTAGCAAAACTTCAGGATTCATAATGCCAAGTATTCCAAAGTGTATTTGGAGTTTCTCCTTATCATAATATCCCATGGGCCAATGAGACAGTTCAGTGAGTAAAGGTCCCAAAGGAGTTATGTTAGATCCCCAGCTCTTACAAAGTCCATAGAGACAAACTTCTGTAAATTGCCCTCTGAATTCCACATGTGATATGACACACACATGAAGAAATAAATAAATGTAAATAAATATATATATATATAATAAAGATTTCTATTTTTAAATTTTTGAATATACATTGTCCCTTATATAAGAAATGATGATTTAAGTATTTATTGTGATCATTTCTTAAGGTATTCCCTTGGCTGTCTAAGAAATCTTTCTATCATCTCTGTGTAGAACATTAGTACTGTGTCCAATTTATTCATTGAACTATTCTTAATAATAGCAATATAGAAGGTTTAACAGGAGTGCAAATAGGCCTAGTATCCGGAAATGAGATTTGAATTCTCTGCAAATTCAAGTCTGTATTATTACCCACATGCATGTACATACAAGCTGGTTCAAGGTCTTTTGAACACATAGGTCCAAAAGATTTGCTGAGACATAAACCAATAAGATGGTGATACTTACTTGGGGGTTTAATTGACATAATAATTATCTATGTTTATCGAGTACAGTGTGGTACATTAGTACATGTAGACTTCCTAAAAGACAAGTCATATTTACTTGGATAGTGAACATGAGGCATTTTTTAAAACATTTTGATGACTATAAGCAATAGTGGAAAAGTAAAATTTAATGTTCAAAATATGAGAAACTCTTAGTGAATGTTTATTTATACTGCTCAAACAAAAATCTCTTAATAGTTTAATAGGTTTTGCTAAGCAAGCAATAAAATGAAATAAATAGATGAAAACCCCTGCTATGTCCCTGATTTAGACACAGAAATCAACTGAAGAAGTCCACTAAGTAACAGTTATTAGAAAGCTCCAAAACTTTCCATGTCTTTCTGATTATTTTAATTACCACAGTGTCTTTTAAATTTTAAATTTCCCATATGGGAAATTTCTATTAATTATAATGCTACCTACTGCTGAGAACAAAATTCATCCACTGTAAATTCCAGAGTGGCTACTCCTTGCCAGCAGGTCACCTATGCCTGCCAAGCTTTTCTTTAAACACAATTAATGATGACAATGATGATAGCAATAATAATAAGAATCTTTAATGTTTAATCAGCATGTTCTATAGTTGGAAAATTAAATGGGACTCAAAGAATGTAATTTCTTAGACAGTAAAAATATAGGGTAACATATTTCAAAGGCCCATTACATTTTGATTGTAATTTGAACTTTTTTCTAGAAACAAGGCCTAAAAAAATCCTTTTTTTAAAATTATTTATTATGTATACAGTGTTCTGCCTGCATGTATGCCTGCAGGCCAGAAGAAGTCACCAGATCTCATTACAGATGGTTGTAAACCACTATGTGGTTGCTAGGCATTGAACTCAGGACCTCTGAAAGAGCAGCCAGTACTCTCAACAACTGAGCTGTCTCTCCAGCCTAAAAAATCCTCCTAAAACTTTTAAAGGTTTAATTAATTAATTAATTCGTGTGTGTGTGTGTGTGTGTGTGTGTGTATCTGAGTGTATGTGTGTGTTCCTTATTCATGCTGGTCCCTTGGAGGCCAAAAGAGGATGTTGAAAGTCCTCTTTCTGAAGTGAAGTTACAGATGGTTGTCAGCGACCTATGTGGGTGCTGAGAACTGAACAGTAGTGTTCTACAAGAGCAATGAGTACTCTTAACTGTGGAGTGATCACACCAGCCTCAAACTCAAAACTCCCTTAATTAATGGCTGCATAACAACTATGAACCTACTACAAATTTATATCTTTTACCAATTAAGATGTTACTATTTCATATAACCTACATTAAAAACATTTCCAAATGATATGCATGCAACAAGAACCTAATCACATACTTCCCTACTGTATTTTTGCAAAGTACACCTCCTTTCTACATTAAATAAGTAAATAATTTGCTCCAAAGCAGATATACCAGTTATCAAAATTGTTAATGTATTATTTGTACCTGTATTAACCTCAAAAGTGAATAATCATTTTATGCATACTGGATAAAATAAAACCAAAGACATTTTCTGAAATTCCAAATACATGACTAACAGACTGAAGCATATGTATATTCAGGAAGATAAATATAGGATGGAAAAAGAGATGGCTGAACAGAGTGGTTCACACAGTGGAGAGAAGCAGAACTGTATAGATACAGAGGCACCACTAGGTATGTGTGTGCAGTTGCAATGGACAAAGGAGCATATCACTGCCTGGGGGAGGCAGTCCTTAGGCCTACAGGAGGCTCAGTTCACTACCAGCCTGCCTAGCTCTGTCGCTGCTCAACTGAAAAACTGCCACTCAGCACACAGGCCTAGTGCATTGCTGTTGCCACTCTAGCTGCTCTCCCTACTGGGACATCAAATCCAAAGATCATGCCAGGGGTATCTCCGCATGGCAGCCAGTGCTGGAGGCAAGGTGATGTACAGCAGCATAGAGCTCATGTGGGTTCTGCCCCCTATGCTGCCCAGCCACATGATCACCTTGATTCTGAGCAACGACAAGATATCTGGGATTAAGAATTGTTCATTGTAAGGGTTAAGTCTCCCATGTTGATTTCTGGGATTTGTTGTGCTGCTGGAGACCAGGTTGACATCCATGATCCATGCTGCTGCCAGCTGCTATGGGCAGGGAAGCATCTTTTGCAATGATATTGATGACTGAATGAGAATGAGAGACGAAGGATTCTATGCTAACCCCTCCAGAAATAGAAACAGTCCAGACAACAAGCCACTGAAGAGAGTCCTTAAAAACTGTACTAGGGATGCTGAAATGTAGCTCTTTGCAGTTGAAAGCTTCTGTCAGGGATGTGGGGAAGGACTCAGTTTTCTTTAAGGGGCTGCCAATTGGGAGTTTGACCAGGCTCCAGTGAGTATATGTGGGAGGGTGGTCGTGGAAGGAATGGGAAGCAACTGTGATTGAGATGCATTGTAGGAAATTTTCAAATAATTAATAAAAAATTAGGTTTGGGGGAAGACATAAATATAAAACATAAGCACTATCTAATATTCTTCATACAGTTATTGTTCTGTGTTCTTCCTTTAATATGTTAAGTATCCACTTGTTTTACCACTTAAAATGACGGATGGGGATGGAGCCAGAGACCCACATTTGCATCAGAGCAAGGGTCTGAGCTACCAGGGTCTAGTGGAGGGGCAGAGGGAGGGAGAAGATGAGCAGGAAGGTCAGGACCATGAGGGACTGGCCCACCAACTGAGACGGTGTGCTTGATCTATTGGGAGCTCATCAAATCCAGCTGGACCAGGAATGAATGAGCATATGACCAAATCGGACTCTCTGAATGTGGCTGCCAATGGGGACTAACCGAGAAGGCAATGATAATGGCACAGGGACCTATCTCTTCTGCATGTATTGGCTTTTTGGGAACCTATTCTATATGGATGCACATCTTCTTGGACCGAGATGGAGCGGAGAGGGCCTTGGGCTTCCCACAGGGCAGGGTATCCTGCCCCATCTTAAGGAAGCAAGGGGACGGTGGGTGGGGTATTGGGGTGCGGGAGGGTCTGGGACAAGGGGAGTAAATGTAAATTTTTCTTTTAACAATAAAAAAGAAAAAAATGTCATTTGGTAATAAAGCTTTAGATACATTTTCATTCATTATTTCTTTGGAAAAGTAAAATGAAGGGACATGATGCTTTTACCTTTGTGGTCCATTTTATGAGTCTATAGCTACAGCAAACCTTAGTTTCATTCCCGTTGCTATGATAAAACACCCTGAAGAAAACACTTCAGAAATGGCTTATCTGGCTTACAAGTCCAGTGTGCAGTCCACCATTTCAGGGAAGTGAAGTTGGCAGAAACATAAAGCTGCTAGTCCTAGTACATGCACAGTCAAGAGCAAAGCACAATGAATTAATGTGTATTAATTAATTAATTAATTGTGTATTAAGCTCACTTTCTCCTCTCATACAGTTAAGAATCCCCCGCCTATGGAATGGTGCCACCCACAGTGGCTTGGTCGCCCCACCTCAATTGATGTAATTAAGATTATCTCCACAGACTTCCTCACCAGCCAACATAATCTAGATAATGCCTCAACAAGATTCCCTTTTCAAGAGATTCCAGAATATATCAAGTTAACAGTTAAACAACTGACACACAGCACAACCAATAATGAATGACTTGAATAAATAATGCAGGTTGTAAAGAAAATGGGGATGAAAAGAAGGATTGCCCTTTCCATGTAAATGTTTCTCATGCACTGGCACACAATTATAAAGCCATTTCTTATGACATAATATTCATTATAAATCATTTTTAATTGCATAGGCTCTAAAGGAAGGTGTTTTCTGAAGGTGCAGAGGGTGAGTTAATTGTAGAAGATGCTCTTGCCAAAAATAGTCGAAGATTTTTATACCGTCTTTATCTCTACCATTATATGTAAACCAGGCTGTCCTCAAAGTCAAAGAAATCCTCCTTCTGCCTCTCAAGTGCTGGGATTATATGTATGGTCCATGACTCCCAGCTAGATATCTCTATATTTCTAAAATGCACGTTTTTTAAACTACCACTGTGATAGTCTGTTAGGGCAGCCATTACAGAATGTCACAGACTTAAACAATGGAAATTTACTTCTTAGCACAAAAACAAGAAAAAAAGAAACAGAAAGAAGAAGGAGGAGAAAGTGGAAAAGGAGAAGAGAAAAATAAAGAAATCCTAGTTCTTGAGTCTAGAAAATGCAAGATCCAACTCTGACAAATTTGAAGTTTGCTGAAGGTTTGGTAGATTCTGTGTAGTCTCACAGCAGAAGGACAAGGTGGCTCATTCAGTCTACAATAATCATAGTGCTTACAACCACTGATTCTGTCATCTTTTTGAAGGACAGAGATAAAGGGCACAGATAGTAATGCATTAAATAAAATGCAAATTAAAAGTTGAAGACTAGAAGCACCCAATATCAATATTCATCCCCTTATGAAAATATATCGCAGCAATTAGACTGTCTGCCAGTAGTCCTAGTGTTGGCAAAGGCTATTTAAATACTTTAATTCTTTTACTTTCTCTGTTATATATGCTCACATTGCAATCATTTCTATAGTAAAATACATTATATTTGATTGAGAAAGCTCTTGTTTTTTCCAAGTTGATTTTTGCACAAAGGGCCTCCCTTTGTAGCTGAACATGCTGGCATATACCTGTTGGCATTAAAATCTGGGGAGTAGGGAACAGAAAGAAGAGGATTTGCTTAAAGTTCAGTGCCAACCTCTTCTACATGGGAAAGTCCAGACCTTCCAGGGCTACATAGTGAGACCCTGTCTCAAAATCAAAACAAAACTAAACAAAAATCAAGCCATACTTTCTTTCTGAGAAAGAAAATGCCATGTTCAAGCTTTATGTGACTGATAATAATTACCTACATGGAAAAATGTGGTTTCCTTAGATCAACCAAAGGTTCAGTTTAAGCCACACATTGTGAGAAATGCAAGTTAAATTACAGTTTCTGTCTTTGTCTACCGTCATAGTGCACCATTTTTCTCATTTACAGGAACTCTCTGAAAGACTGGAATCATGATTGATTATTTTAAAAAAAGCACTCCAAAAGACTGAATGTCATGGAACAAGACCTAATTTTAAGACAGTATCATTGCATAGCTGGTTTGTAATTCCAACTGTAATTCAACACATGATTTGGAAATTTAGTCATCTAAATGAATATTTCTTATTTTTGTTTAACATACCATGGAACTACTGCTGTCTGAACTGTTTTGTGTGGTTTTTGCTTCAGAAATCTCTTTTTACACTCTCCAATGATCAGTTCAATAATGTCTGCTTCCAATGAGATCTGACAATTTGTATATATAAAAATAAAATGGATTCATGTTTCTTTTTAGTCTTTTCTTTCCATCTCTGAAGTATTTGCTAGTAGCTCCTTTCACTACTCATATAGGATTATAAATTTACATATATCTGATGACTCAAGTATTTCTTTTATGGAACACTAGGTCTACATTTAGTTAAGCAGACTTGAAATTAATTCTGGCCTACTAACTCTTGAGAGTGGAGTTGAAGTTTCTTCCTTCTGTATTACTTCATGGATATGACAATCATAATCATTTTCTGCACACAATGTGTAGGCAATTTAGAGATCTAAAATTAGTATGAGCAAATTATTTAAATGAGTGCTGAATAAGAAAGAGATTAATCAGGTCACAAAAATGGCTGAAGTGTCCCAAATCGGAAGTCTTACTCATTTTCTATTTCGCTAGCAGGTTAACAAAAGATAGTATAGATTTCACTTCGTGAACTTACAAATATATACATACATGTAATATAAATGTGCAATGTTCTACAATCCACTGTGAAATTTAAATATTTTTGTCTATTTTTTAATTAAAATACCTGCAAGGATCTGGCATCCTCTGTGAAATTTAAGCAATTTTATTCATTGTTTTCATGGGAAATTTTTTAAAATAAATGTCTACTGCATACTGCTGAAGAGAAATAAATACTATCAGTCAATAAGAATATGTCATTTCGATCTGTCAAAACTGTAGCAATTTTGAAACTTAATGTTAGCTATTTTGATAAAACTAAAAATTTATGAAAATGTTTATTGTTTCTAAAAATATAAGGAAAGAAATCTAAGAATGTGGGAGGGTCCACCTGTATTTCTGTGCCTTGATTGGCTAAATAAAGAGCTGCCTGGCTTATAGTTAGTCCAACCCTTAGGTGGGCGGAGTAGACAGAACGGAAGTTCTGAGAGAGGAAGAAGGAAGGAGCAGAAGCCACGAGCCGCCACCGCAGATGGATGCAGGTTAGACCTTTCCGGTAAGTCACCACGTGGTGACTTACAGACTTTTATAATGGGTTAGTTTATGAGGAGAGGGCTAGCCGGGAAAAGGCTAGTGATAATAAGCCGGGCAGAGTTTAAATGAATCCAGTTTGTCATGTGGTTATTTCGGGTGCAGCCAGCCGCTGAGCGGGCCAGCGGCTGGGGGCTTGGAAGCTGGGTGCGGGGAACAAACAACAGGCACCCACCCCTCTCCCACCTAATTACAACATAAGAACAACCTTGTTAGTGCACAAGCCATTTATGTATAATTCCTATATCTGTTGTGCTTTGAATGAGAAATGTGCCTCATAAGAATCAGGCTTGAACTGGGGCCGTGGTGGCGCACACCTTTAATCCCAGCACTCGGGAGGCAGAGGCAGGTGGATCTCTGTGAGTTCGAGACTAGCCTGGTCTACAAGAGCTAGTTCCAGGACTGGCTCCAAAGCTACAGAGAAACCCTGTCTCGAAAAACCAAAAAAAAAAAAAAAAGAAAGAAAAAAAGAATCAGGCTTGGCAGTTCACCTAGCAGGCATTAGGAAGTGAGAGGTACACCCACTCTCAGTGCTAGCTTGGTCAGAGTCTATTCTGGGGTAGCAAAATTATTGCATTATTTATATGCACACCATATGAAGAGATTGGTTAGTACTACTGTTGAGAAAAATCAAAGCTTCTAGGTTGCTCTCTGCAGAATGTGTCTTGATTAGTAAAAATGAAATTGATGGTGCTTTGTTTATTATAATATTGTTTCTTACTTGATGCTACCATGTAGCAGGATTTTTCTTTGGTACACCAGCTGACAAATATTGACACATAGATTTATAATTAATTATAAAAGCTCTGCCTGTAGTTTAGGCTTATCCCATTAACTCTTATAACTTAAATTAACCCATTTCTATTCCTCTATGTGTTGGCACATACATCGTGGCTTTACCTCTCTTCCTTCATGTCTTGTTTCCTCTGTATCTGGTTGGTGACTCCTTTCTCCTTCCCAGAGGTCTCTGTCCCCAGAAGCCCCACCTAACCTCTTCCTGCCTAACTAATGATCATGCAGCTCTTTATTAAACAATCACAGTGACACATCATCACACAGTACACATGAATACTCCACAACACTACATTCTCTTGACAAGGCCAACATGTTATATCCTCTAGCTTTCTCATTATATGGTTACTATATTAACTGAGAAGGTACTAGTTTCCTTTGAAATAGCCACTTTAAAGAATCTTCTTTGATCAGTTTACTCTGATTATTAAGAATAAATCATAATCATAGCGATGTACTCATGATAATTTCTAGGAGCATGATATTACTATTCCATTTACCTCTCATTGTTCACTTCATCAGGAATAGTGAAGTCCATTTCCTAACACTTGTGCCTGTGTTCCATTGACCTTACATCATTTCAACAGATATTGTCCACCCTTTCCTAATAAGAAAATAAAGGCTGAATGGATCCAGGTGACTTAAATATAGTACAAGAATTAGTCACAAGATAAGCTTTACTATCTATTATTACCTTGATTTTCCATATTAAAAATTGCTGGCAGAGAGAGAGAGAAAGAGAGAGAGAGAGAGAGAGAGAGAGAGAGAGAGAGAGAGAGAGAGAGAGAGAGAGAGAGAGAGAGAGAGAGAGAACTCATCCCAGAGGTTTGCTTTCACTCAGGCAGATG
>JAQHUG010000100.1:625738-641933 GCA_028555095.1 Dicrostonyx torquatus
ATCCATCATGCGAAATTTCTATGGTGACAATCAAGATATTCATCAATGTAACTATGGGGAAAAGTCAGATCAGGCACCCTCTCCTCTGCTGCCCAAGTACCTAGCTGGGGACATCCCTGTGAACACCTGGGATCCCGTCTAGATCAAAGGAATTTTTCAAATAAAACTTTTGTACATGGACTCATAAGTCTGCTTTAGTCAAGTTCACGTAATAAAGAGAAACTAAAAGCCTAAAGATAATTATGTAAAAGTATATGTAGGTTTTGGTACAAATTAATGACATAAAAATCATGTTATAAGCTCACATAGTTTCCTGAGAAAAATATCAGAAAAGTCAGAATATACAGAGGCAGTTGTTATGAATGTGAAGAAAAAATATAAGAACAAATATTACTGAGAGACAGACTTACAGTTTAGCTTTAACTGCCCATAGGGAAGAAGTTTTTATTTGAATTAAGTTCATCCTAGAAGTTTCCAAAATGGAAGTTCACTGATCCTTAACTTGCTGAGAGGCAGCCACATACATTTTACCCATTTTGTTCAAACTGGTGTTACCTTCATGGATTTATGGAACTACCGAGGATATTACTATCTATCTATCTACGCATGTTTTTTGCCAACACTAGAGAAAAAAATAAAAGAATACAGACCACAACTACACAGGCAGGATGCACAAATTACAAACCTACTTAAATTCTAAATTTCATTTCTTATACAGGTATGATTCAGGTTCCATTCATCACTTTATTGAATGCATGCCTAATGTCAGAACTTTTTCATTATGTGCGTCTCTATATAGCATCATTGACTTTGGATTTACAAACATATATAGTTCAAACTAATGTCTTATTAAACAGTAATTTTAAAAAATGCAAAATCAAAACATAACTTATTGTCATTTGTTAACCAATGATTATCATTTACATGGACTGTATTTGTTAAATTGAAGAAGCAAGTAATTATTTAAACATCGACCTTAACAACACTGGTATATATTTGAATCAGTTTGGAATACTATTGCAATCATTTGAGAAACAATGCTATCACATAATTAAGGCCATTAAACTTGAAAATTCTTAGAAAAAAGTGCTTTATTAAAATGAATTGATGAGCTGTACTGTATTATGAGCCATAATATACCCATTCTGCATTTAATTTAAGATACCCAAAAATATCACAGCTGAAGAAAATATACTCAAAACGTGAATATGTAATTTCCTTTTGATTATTATAGTAATCTATCATATTAAAATGATAATCCAATGGTTGTTTTTTTTAACCAAAGCACAATTCACAGTATAAATCAAAGTCCATCTCAGAGACAATAACATATTCTTCATGTTTCTCATATATTTCCTGCCATCTACTAGGAACATCTGCTTTTTTAATCTATCTATATGGTTTCGATAGAAGGGAACAAAACAGTGTTTCTAAAGTTGTAAAACTGTAAGAAAAGGCTCAAGTTGAATTTTAATACTATATTGAGAACTAGCTCTTATATTAAAAAATATTTTGTTTTGTTTTGACTGCCAGTGATCCACACTAAAGTGTTTATAGGTGAAATACCCTGAATTTGCTTGAAAATATTCAAGTCACCAAACAAAGTGGGATGATGAATCAAGACTGGAAATTCATTGACAGTTCTTGGAAGAGGGTGTAGGTTACACAGACCAAATTAAACAATGGACTTTGCTTCTCGGTGCAGTTCATTCCTATTACTATATATCAAAATACCACAGGTTGGGCAATTTATAACCAGTGCTAATGTATTCCCAATAGTTTTAGAAACCAAAATGCCCAAGGTCAAGCTATCACTGGATTTAGTGTATGCTACAAGCTGTCTCTCTGTTTCTAAGGCATCCCTTACATATGAGAAGGTAAATGCTCAAGAGAAAGCTGTATTTTATATACACATGTATCACATTCTTGAAGACAAATCACCAGTGACACAATCACCAACTAAATGCTCTATCTCCTAACACTATCACATTGGTGACTAAGATATAAAAACTTTTTTTGAAGGACACATGCATTTAAGCCATAGCATTCTGTATTTTTTTAAAAAAAAATAACACACAATTCATCTAAATTTCATAGGAACTAATTCTAGTAAATGTGATTCTATAATGAATATGGAAACCATGTAAAACACCATGTATTCTTTTCTAAATCTAAATGTGGAAAGAATGACTTATAAATGATATTTTACCACAAACACATGACTGCTGAAAAATAGTGTAATATCAGCAAAGTTTGTATGAGACTTATCCTTGAAATGATGCAACTGATGGATTTATATCTCAAAAGGGGTAGGATAATCTAAGGACAAAATTTAGGCATTTGTTTCATGATGCATACCCATCAGGTGTTCAGTTCATAAATATTTTAGAGACTGTGATACACAGCAAAATGCTAAAGGCATTCACCCAGTGTAAAAATGTTTTCAGGTCAACAGAGAAAATAACATTAGCACATACCAGCCAACAGTGAATAGAAAAGCTCAACTACATGGTCCTGGTCAAAATTATAATGGAATTTAACAATGTGAAGTTCTGTAAATGTCACATATAGGAGTATAGGATAAAAATTACTTTTAAAAGACGAGTGATATAACTGTATGGGTAAAGATAAGTGCCGCCAAACCTGATGTCTTCCATTTTAACCCTAAAATTTGAGGAAACTGACTCCTACAAATTGTCCTTTGACCTACACACACACACACACACACACACACACACACACTATGGCACAAATGTATGGGCACATACATACACAAAATAAATAAATAAATGAACACAAATAAATGGAAAAAAATAGAATAGTATTTTACAAGTGGATGAAATTCATGGGGATGGTGCAGGCAAATTCTGAGAGTTCAAGGCTAGTTTAATCTAAATAGTGAGTTCCAGTACAGTCAGGTCTATATATAGAGACTCTGCCTCAAGAATATGGGTGAAAGTCATGCAAGCCAAAGGATAAAAATAACTGTCACATTGCATGCAAAGAGTTCAGAAAAGGCAAAAATAAATAATTTTTATGGTAAGCAAATGCTAAAGAAAGAATAAAGTCCAGAAACTAAAGTATATGGAGGAGAAAATACTGTAAAGGAAGGTTTGTTTGTGTGTATATGTGTGTGCATGATATTTATATGAAATATAATATATAGTCATATATATAATACATATTCACATATATATGTGAAATTATTTTTTTGTAAATGAAGACTTCTCTTTTGTTTTCCAGACACCCAGACCCAAATAATCAGACAAAATTATATTAATTGCAAGACTGCTTGGCCAATGGCTTAGGCTTCTTTCTTGCTAGCTCTTACATCTTAAATTAACCCATTTCTATTAATCTGTGTATCATCATGAGGCTGTGGCCTACCGGAAAGTTTCCAGCACCTGTCTCTTTCAACAACTACTTGGGTCTCCATGACTCTGCCTTCTCTCTATATGTATATCTGTTCAGATTTCCCACTTGGCTTTATTCTACTAAACCATTGGTCAAAACAGTTTTATTCATCAATCAATAAAAGCAATACATATACAGAAGGACATCCCACATCATTTTATGTGAGATATATATATATATAGACATGAATTTGTGTATGTCTTATATATTTATGTGAGATATATAATCACATAGAATATATATATATATACACATAGAATTATATATATATATATAATCACATGGTTGCTAGGTATGGGAAACTTTCCCTTGCTAGTCAGAAGTATCATAGAGATCCCCAAAACAATGTAATCTATTTCTCTTGCTCATGGTTGCTCACAACTTGAGGAAAAAATTCTATTGCTGAGGACACTGTGAACATTTGTCACAGGACTTGGACAAGTTAAGTTAGTACTGAACATAATGAATCTTCCTTTTGATGACTACTTTTTATAGTACTAGAAGGTATTCTGCAGGCTACTGGGGATGGGGAAGTCAGGAATATTCTTATCCAGCTATGAACCCTGTCAACTGTAATAATGATGGCATGGCAAGATATACCCATGAATGCAATGGTAGAATAAGTGTTATGGGAGTAACCAACTACTTTCTGAGAAGGCTCACTCCCTCGGAGAAAATACATTTCTAGTGCTACAAATCTTGTCAAAAACACACAGTTAGGGAGGTCATGGATTCCAGGGTTGAACCTATCACTATGATTTTGCTAAATGTACATAATATCAAAATGCCCTGTAAATTTTTATCTCTGTACCTGTAATTAGCGCAACTCACAGACCTCATAAAAGAAGTTTCTCCGTATTATTAATGGTGGTTAATGCAGAAACTCACAACTGGTAAAAGTGTAAAGAATTAGTAACTATGCAGTGCCCGGCCACAAATGAGATATCTATATCGTATCCTCTCTACAAGCTCAGAGAAGATGTAGCAGAAAGACTGATTATAAGGGGCAGAGTTCATGCAAGTCCAGAGCAAAATAGTGTCTTCTGGACTTGACAGGACTGCTGCAGTCATAAACTCACAGGGCTATGCTTGCAAACAAGACTTGTACATAATCAAGTCATGCATACTCTAGCATGGAGGAGGAAAGTATTCACAAGTTCCCATTTATAACTGACATGCTACAAATAGTGAATAGTTGGTGTCTTCTGGGGAGGGAAAAGTAAGTTTTCTGTAAGGGTGCAACTCTGGATAAGACAGCATGCTCCAGTGTATAGCTCTATACCAAGAGTACATAGGAAGCATATACTTGACTCAATGGATTATTAAATTTTAAGAAAGGGACATGAAATTAAAAGATCAGGAAATGGGGGAAATCCATGAGATAGAAATCTGAGTGAAAGTGATGAAAATACAGTGTAAGAATTTGTCAAAGAATTAATAAAATGTTTATCCAAAAAGAAAAGATACCTACAGCAGTGAAAAATAAAAGCAAGCATTCTCTTTCAGGCACTCTTGTTAATGTTTTGTCTATATTTACCTCTATGAGTTACATATATTTAGTAACTGTCCAATGTTCCAATTAAGGATAAAATTATTTTATCATGGCAAAAGAATTAGTAATATCAGAGCATACCTGATAGTCTAGATCTGACAAGCATGTAATGACTCCCATGCACATTGTTCAGTGGGAAATAAGACATGCTATGTTGCTTAGAAGTACAGATTGAAAATTAGAACAATATATTTCCTTTAATGCTAACCATACTGGCTTTTTACAAGCAAGTAATAGGGGAAAACTTATAAAAGCAGCACACTTTCATAGAACAATTCTCTGATACTACCTTATTCTTTCATACCACTTGTGTCCTACTAGTCACATTTATTATAGTTTTACTTGGGTTACAAGAGCATAGATTTCCATGAAATTTCTTCATGCATACTCCATTTGTTTTTATCGTCCTTTATTCCCTCATTTTCTCTTCTCTATCCCATTCTGCTTGAACATCTGGATACCTAATATTCTTCCTCTCTACATTTTTCTCACCTATAATCTACTATCCTATCCTCCCTGAATGTAGCTACCCACTCATGACTTGTTTGCTGACTTTCACATGTACTTCAGGCTAAGCATACAATACGCAATATTTGAATCTGGCACCCACATAAAGAACAGAATATGTACCTTCGTGGGGTTGGGTGACTTCACTAAGTATAATTATTACAGTTCATTCGTTTACCTACAAATTTTATTATTTCTTTTTAGGTGAGTAATATCCTACTGGTATATATAACACATTCTTATTACCCAATAATCAGTTGATGACATCTAGGAGGGTTCCATTTCCTAGTCATTGAGAGTAGAGCAGCAATGGACATGGAAGTGCTCATAGTAAAACACACAGTCATTTGTGATTATGCCCAGTTGCACTGTGTGTAGAGTGAGGGCTTAATATGTGAGATTTAATTAATTATTGCCCAGGCCAGCTATCTTTAAGATATACACTTTAATAGGAATACAAGCAGAATTACAGTACCAGACCCTGGATCTGTGCTTCTCCGATGGCGTGCCCCAACCCACGATCCGCAGAGAGAGCGCGCCCACGCAGACCCAGCCTTTTATACCTAATTGGGACCTGATGGTCAAACCCCGAATTAGCTAATGGCTAATGATGGGGCGGAATAATTAGCTAATGGCTAATGGTGGGGCGTGGCTATTAGCCTGATAGGATAAAACCTTTCCCCATCATTAATATGCTTTGTTTTTTTGTCCATGTTGAAATAAATGTTTCCCAGCACAATTTGCTGAAGATGCTCTCTTTTCTTCAAGAGATTTATTTTGCATCTTTTTTAAATATCATGTTTTTGTAGTTGTGTGAACTTATATCTGGATTCTCAATTCTCGTCCATGAATCTATGTGTCTAGTTTTGTGCCAGTACCATGCTATTTTTATTACTGTAGCTTTGTAGGACAGCTTGAAATGAAATATGTTGATACTTCCTGAAGATACTTTTGGTTCAGGATTGTTTCACCTATATCACAGCACTCAGGAGGCAGAGGGGAAGATGCAAGCTGCCAGCTGGAACCTTGCCATTAGGCCATGACCCTTGTGGTAAAATATAAAATAATGGAAATGAGTTAATACTAGATGTAAGAGCTAGCTCGCAATACACTTACGCTATTGGCCAAACAGTATTGCAAATAATATAGTTTCTGTGTGATTATTTCAGGAGTCCAAGTGGCCGGGAAACAAACAAGCAGCCTCCAAAAACAAGCCCTAACTTGTCACAAGATCATCATCTTTAAGTTGTTTTACTACCTAAAACATGCAGGTTTTTTCTTTTATTTTTTTGTTTTTTGAAACAGGGTTTTATTGTGTAGCCCAGGTTGTCCTCAAACTCTCAGAGACCCACCCGCTGGATTAAAGGCATGCACCACCACATCCAGTTCTCCCTCCTGTCTTTCTTTTTTATTTTATTATTTTATTTTATTTGTTTACTTGAGAACACATTTTTCTATGTAACAGTCCTAGAACTAGCTCTTGTAGAACAGGACAGCCTTGAAATCAAAGAGATCCACCTGCCTCTGCCTCCCGAGTGCTGGGATTAAAGGCGTGCACCACCACTGCCTGGGAAACACTTGAACTCTTTAGTGATTACATTACATTCCAATTCTTTAATGTGGTATGACTCTCTAAATGTAACTCCCCACCTACTTTCATCCCTTGTCCATCCTATCAGGGACTCTGTTTTAGCTGTTAGTACATAATATAAATCCTATCCACCATTCTGTAAATTCCTCTTACAACATTCTCCCCTCTACAACCCCTCAACCCCAGAGAGGGTTTCCCTGTGTAGCCCTAGCTGTCCTGGAACTCAGTCTGTAGACCAGGCTGGCCTCGAACTCACAGAGATCTGCCTGTTCCCCTCTATGCCCTTTGAGACAGAGTCTCACTTGGAAGCTCAGGCTGCCTGGAATTCATGACATTATTGGTGGTTGTACAAGCATGTGCACTCGTGCCTGATCTTTGCTTGAGCATCTACCTAGTCCCTAAGGTGTGTGTTCTTTTGTTTTCCTTTGATTTGAGACAGGATCTCACCACACCTGGAACTCACAGAGATCTTCCTTTCTCTGTCTCTCAAATGCTGGGATTAAAGATGTGTGCTACCATATCAAGCTGTGTAGTGTTTTAATATATGCTCCTTTTGTTTCTGTGATGCTAAGTGTTGAAATTAATCATATTTTTAATGAGAATGTGGAAAGCGCAGTGCTGGCAGCAACAGGGTCATCTGGGCAGTAATTCAGGTGAAAAGGCTTGGGGCAGCAAGGTCGATGGGGGGCTGCTGTTTAGCCACCCTTCCTCAGCATGCCCTGCAGGCTTGAGATTTTCTCAAAGTTAAGAAGATACCTAGAAAGTGACAGCAGTGGCAACAGAATGTGGTGGGTATCTGAACTCCCAGAAGTTGAGAGGCTGAATCAGGAGGATCTCGGTGATTTATTTAGAAGTCTTTGTGAGTTACATAGCGAGTTCCAAGCCAGCATGGACAGACACCTTTTCTCTTTACTAGAATTGCAGGCACGTCTCATCGTGTTGAACTCATACTTTTGTGTGTATGTGTGTGTGTGTGTGTGTGTGTGTGTGTGTGTGTGTGTGTGTATGAGACAGGGCCTTGATAATATACTTCTGCTGTAGAACTCTATATAGACCAGACAGGCCTTGAACTTTAGCAATCCTCCGCCTCTGCCTCCAAGTGCTGGGATTGAAGGGGAGTCACTGGCTTGTTCTTTGTGCCCCTAGATAAATTTTTGGATTGTTTTTCTTATGTCTGTAAAGAAAGGCCCTAGTATTTTGATTGAAATTGCATTAGATCTTCAAATTATACTTTTTAAAGTTCCAGAATTAGTTATGTTGGATATAAATCATTTGTATTGTCATATCAGAAATACTTTCCATATCAAAACTACTTTCATGAACTCAGGTATCTTAGGATTTCTATTATTGTGAATATACACCATGATCTTGAACACAGGACTTAGCTCCATTCCACTTCCTGCTGTTCCTTTTCATCTCAAATTGTGCATTTTTATTTTTTGTTGCCCAGGTTGTTCTTTGTATTATAAATCTCGAGATTGAGCTTATTATTATGAGCTTATGGGAGCCAATTACATTCAAACCACCACGTCAGTTAACCATCTGCTTTGCCTAAGACTTCCCTGTTTTGGTCTTGTCCAGAACAAATCCTCGGTTCTGAAATAAACCATGTTAGGTGGATAACCTATTGTCCACTAAGGCTTCTAAAATGTTAGAGAACAATAGTAGGAATGGCACTATAATATTGTGTATTTACACATTTGCTGAAACAATACTACCTATGTGAAGGTAAAATTAATTAGTTAATTAATAAAACTAAAAATTCTTCCCTACCTCCCTGAGATATTCCATCTTGTCATGAGGATTTCTTCTACTTAGAACAGAAGTAAGTTGCCCTAAATCTTGTTCAACAGTGACCAGAAATATTAAAACCCTTTCTAGAAAATTCTCAAGCTACAACAATACAGATAGTTGCGTCAGCAAAGCAATATGCTAATTTACCTGAAAATCCAACTAGCTCTTAATTAAAACTAATTGTATGCTCAGAATTGAGACATTGCAATTCCTTGCCAGTGACACAAATTTCAGGAACTATATCAGTTTAAAAATGTCTTTTATTGCAGCAGAAAACCTAAATCAACACTAAAGCAAAAGGACTCATATTTAATATTAAGGCAATCTTTGCTAAAGTCATACTCTTACTAAAAAGCCAAGAGAGGGCAAAGGAGAAAGTTGATATTTAAGTAAAATATTTTTCCATAGATCCTAAGGAGATGGGCATTATTTCTCACTATATGCTCTAGTCTATAATCTCAAATAAATTTGAGAAATGATCTACTAGTAAACGTTCCACTTCAGGAAATGTTAGGGGAACATTCTTCTGCTGTATAATCACTGTACTTTAGGGAAAGCCAAGAATGAAACAAATCTTATGTTAAAATGCATCCAAGTATATTTTGAGGAATATTTGCATTATGTATAAGCAGAAGTTGTTTGGAGACCCAATAAATAAAAATTGTATTTTATAATCACATTTGTTCCATAGAATATAATTTTTTATTATACTCCTTTATTCATAGAGGCATCCAAAAATACCTTGGGTAATTCTAATGAAAAAGATCAAGCCAATCAGAGCTAGATTTTAAACCAGAACTAATAATTTATTTTATTTGTACATTGTAATAAACAGAAGTGACACGAATAGTTAATAAATTGATAATGAAAATCAAGCTGAGTACGTTTTATTAATACAGAATTTTATTATAGAGAAAGCACATTTGATATTAAGAACTTAAATTATACATCATACTTTCATAAATGTAGACTAGAAGATTCAGGCAGAAAAGCTGGTCACATTTATATGTCTAAATGGAGAATTTTATCTTTCATTGATGAAGTTTTGTGGTAAGTCCTTAATCTTAAATGGATATGTTTTTTTGTTTTTTGTTTTATTGAGCTCTAAATTTTTCTCTGCTCCCCTCCCTGCCTCTTTCCTCCCCTTAATCTCTCTCTGATGGTCCCCATGCTCCCAAATTACTCAGGAGATCTTGTTTTTTTCTACTTCCCATGTAGATTAGATCCATGTATGTCTCTTTTAGGGTCCTCATTGTTGTCTAGATTCTCTGGGATTGTGGTTTATAGGCTGGTTTTCTTTGCTTTATGTTTATAAACCACTTATGAATGAGTTCATATATGATAATTGTCTTTCTGGTCTGGGTTACCTCACTCAATATGATGTTTTCTAGGTCCATCCATTTGCCTGCAAATTTTAATATGCTGTTATTTTTTTCTTCTGTGTAGTACTCCATTGTGTAAATGTATCACATTTTCCTTATCCATTCTTAAGTTGAGAAACATTTAGGTTTTTTTCAGGTTCTGGCTATGACAAACAGTTCTGCTATGAACATAGTTGAGCACATGTCCTTGTGGCACAATTGAGCATCCTTTGAATATATTCCCAAAAGTAGTATTGCTGGGTCTTGAAGAAGGTTGTTTCCTAATTTTCTGAGAAATCATCATACTGATAAATGGATAGGCTTTTAAAGACTGGACAGGACATCAACTTCTATACATTTCCTGAACAAATTTTATTACAGATGACAGGAGAGGCACAGTTAGAAACAAAGCTAAGCAAACAAAGAGAAAAGTTAGAGCTGGTTGAAAAGTTACTTAGCTTTTGCTGCGCCCTTGGTTTTATATAGTTGACAACTGAAGACAATGTTAGTAGTACCTAATGTTTAGCTCTTGCACCTTAGACTGACAAATTCTGTATGTGGGGGACTAGTGTTTGCATCTATTGCCCTGCCTTATTGCCACCCATGGGCATTATCAGCAGGAATAGCTGTCTATGCTAATAATGGCAAGAAAAAATTACAGTGGTAACACACAAGCTGCTAGATGTGTTCTCTGTGGTTTTTGCTGTTGTCATTTGTTTGGTTTGGTTTTTGGTTTCAGTATATCAAGTTTTGTTTTTGAGTTGAAATTTGGGGATCTGATATTTAAATATTAGTTCTAACACTTGATTGGCTATGTATTCTTAGACAAGCCTTTTCACCTTTCAGAGTTTTGGACTAGAAGACTCTCTCCATGACCTCTGTGATCATTATTCCATCTGTTTAAGTCAGAGTTAAAAGGGGGAGGTGTGTTGCTTAGTTTCTTGTAAACTTGACACAAACTAGGGTTATCTGAGGAGAGGAACCCTCAGATGAGAAAATGCCTCTCTCAGATTTGCCTGAAGGCATGTCTGTGGAGTTTTTATTGCTGCTGCTGCTTTTTGATTAATAATTGTTGTAGGAGGGCCCAGTCGAATGTATGTGGTACCATCTCTGGCCTGTTAATCCAGGACTGACTTTAAAAGCAAGCTGAGTAAGCCATGGGTGAGCAAGTCATTAAGCAGCACTCCCACATGGCCTCTGCTTCAATTCCTGTCCCCAGGTTCCTGTCTTGTGTTTCTTCTCTGGCTTCCCTTCATGGTGGACAGCTGAAAGGTGAAATAACTCCTTTCTTCCCCAAGCTGTTTTGACCAAGACATTTTTCATAGCAATAGAAAGCAAACTAGGATATGAGGGAATTTGTTGCACAATATTACCTAAAATTAAATCATTCTCAGTGTTCTTAGGTATACTGAGAGATAGACAGCATAGAGGAATAACTATAGTTGTGACTGCCTTGATTCATGTCTTTCCTTAGACAAGTAAGTTACGTGTGTCTCTTTTTCCTCATCAATCTAATGGGAATGATGAAAGTCCTTAACCCACAGGGTTAGTTTTAGTTTATATACAACCTAAAAAGGTACTGCTGTTTATTCCAAATATGAGCAGGAAGAATGAATTAATCTAGTTTTGTCTTTTTTTCCTAGGGCATGGCTGGGCAGCACACCTTTTAAGTGAGAGGCAGCTTCTTCCCAGCAGAACTGAAACTATCCACCTCCCCAGTTCTATTGTGGGCGAGGGAGTCCAAACTCTTGAAACACAATGCCCTGGCTTACTTATTACTACACAGTTCACATTCTCCAGCCCCAGAGTTCTGTTTCAGTAGGTCAAGGAAGGGTTGAGAATTTGCACTCCCAACAAGTTTCTAGATTGATATTGGTGTCATCGGTCTAAGGATCATTCTTTGAGAATCACTGCATTGGATAAGCTCTCTCAATTTTCATGAGCAAAGAACTATCAGGACCTACTTAAATTGGGCATCTGAGAGCACAGTCTCTTATCCCTTAAACTCTACAGAACAGCTTGCTAGCTATGTCTATGAATACCAAGGTACCTGACCACACTTTGAGAACCACTTATCTAGTAAATATTGCTATTTGTCCACTTGCTTGCAATGTTCCAGCCACAAAGGCATTTTTCTGTCTGTACTTAAAACAAGCTCAAGAGTCTAACTGGAGATTCTTGTAAGTCGAATGATTTGTATTTGGGAACTGGTCCTCCCAGATATTCATATGACTGACTTATCTCTCCTTTAAGTTCTCACCTCCTCTTTATAAGTGTGTGTGTGTGTGTGTGTAAAAACAAGAATAGACATTATAGCTTATCATGTTATAATTTCATTATAAATCAAGCCTATTTGAGAAAAGAGAAGAGATTTGAGTTATAAATCATACTTTTTATATTAAGAACCCACGTTTCCCTTATCCAGTCTGTAAATATGTCATTTAACCCATGATTGTATTAGCTTATTTTTCTTCTTTTCCATGTGCTCTAGTGTGCTTTCTATTGCTATGATAAACATCATGGCCAAAAGTAATCTGGGAAGTAAATGGTTTACTTCATCTTATAGTTTACATTCCATCATGCAGGGAAGTCAAGGCAGGAAGTCAAAGCAGAAACCTAAGGCCATGGAGGAATACTGCTTATGACTTGCACCCCCCAACCCAAGACTTCTTCACTTCTTCAGCTTCTTTTTATTACAACCTAAGACCACCTGTTCAGGGTGAGCATCCCCCCTACACACACACACACACACACACACACACACACACACACCAATAATTAACCAAGAAAACACACCACCAGCTTGTCTGAAGTCCAATCTGAGGGAGGTATTTTATCAATTGAGGTTCCCTCTTCCCATGAATCTATCTTGTGTCAAGTTGACAAAAACCCTAACCAGCACACCTTGTGAGCCTGGGAATTTTAGTTAACAGTTGCATCCCAAATGCCAAAATAGTACAAGGAATATAGGAAGCATTCAATAAATATTTATTGAATGTATGAATGAATAAATTAGAAGTCATAGCCAATGCAGTATACTATTCCATTTCAAAGAAAAATCTAGGTTACTATGCCTACCAAATTAGTGAGGATCTAGGTTTTCCCCCAGATATAATATCTTACTCTTCCTTAAACCTAGTTATGCAACATCTCTGAAAGGAGACTCAAGAAATGAATGTTCCACAAGGGCACTGCTATTCTGTACTATTTATATAAACACGAACAAACTGACTTTTCAAAATGACACAAAAAAAAAGTATGGAGAATTTTGCTGGTTGCACCACTGCTTGTTAAGCTGAGAACAGGATGTTCCAATGAGTACAAGAAGTTCTAGCCACTAGAAAAAAATAACAAAATTAATTCACTCTGTGGAGTGTTCATCAACAATAATGTTGCTGACAAATTTTGTTAACAGCCATTCAGATTACAGCACATCCATGGAAGGGAGGAGGCAGTCTTTCTATCTGAGGAATGGGTTTCGGGCAGACACTCAACAAAACATCACACAACATGATCAATTTAGGGTTAGGATTAGGGTTAGGGTAACTACCTCAAAGATGCAAAATGTTCATAGGCACAAAATAAAAGTTTAGCAGCACTCCTACAACAAAAGACCTTTGCATTAGTTTAACCTCTGCCTCACGAACATTGATGCATCCATGTAAACAAAGCACTGTGATAAAAGCACAATTGTAGTACACAGCACTGCCTTGATGGTTCAAAAGGCACCCATCCTTATGTGATCGTTTCAATAGTTCACAAGGTCTTTCAGAATATATGCAGATATGGACATTCCTTGAAGAAATAATGGGTTGTTATCAGGTACTTCTCACTTTCCATGTTTCTAGAATAAAATTCTAGCTCTTTAGCCCAAAAAAATTATTTATTGACCTCGTGTGGTTGAATTCCTGCATATCTCTCTTGCAGCTCTTCAATCAAACATGGGAGACAAAGAACTGTTTTAAAAATCTCCACTAATGTTGGCACAGCTTTAAGAGGGGCATGAATGGGAGCAATGAAGGAGGAGGGCAACACTGCACCAGGCAGTCAGATCAGTTGTGTGACATGTGAGGCCAATAGGTGACAGATGTTGCTGTCAGACCACCCACACAATCAAATCATTTGGCTCTTTACTCTTTCCACAGAGAGGAGCTGCTAATGAACCCACAAATGACAAATTTCTAAGTTTTCTCTTTAGAGAAATGTATGATTTTTCTATAAATAATGCTCCCCAAATTACTCTTTTGTCATTTGTGTTTATTTCTCAAGTGGCTTTTAGAACTTGCTGGCTTACAGCTTTGTACAGGAAACCAGGCTTCACGACAGTGACATCCTGGATGGTTTCCAGAAAGAGAGCTTGCAAAAATCACACCTGTGACACTAACAGACATCAATTTCCCTCTGGTGGTTGCCTGCCAACTTAACTCAGCAAACAAACAGGGAGGGTAACTCTCAAGCCTTTCTTTGTACTCACAGGACATTTGTTTTTAAATGGTGAGTCAAGAAACGCTAAATAATACCTTTTATCAGTAGGAGATTTCTAAACCCTCAGACAATGGTAAAGATTATTCTGAGCATTGTTGGCACCTGGGGCTTGAGTTCTGGGAGTTATGCAAATGCTCCTGGAAACTAAACAGATTTTTATCTCTGGTCTGCCAGCAGGGTTGTATTGATGTATCTAAGGCTTTGTCTCATGCAGAGTCACACATTCCACCGGCTAAATTGATGGCGAGGTCATTCCTTCAAATATCTGAGAGGACAACTGTCCTGCTGTGCTATGCCAACTTGAAACACTAATTCAGAGACCAAACTCTTCGTCCCAACCTGTTGGTTTCTATTAATGAACTTTATTCTATTTCACGAATAATAAGGGGCCAGGTTCCCTTCGTGTGCGAAAAGGTTGCTAAGACGTGCATTTCCTTAACCAGAACAGTGGGGACATTTGCAAATGATTATGAGAGAAAAGCTCTGTGATCCAGAGGCAGACATGAAGATTCATTCTCATTGTACAACAAGGGATTACTGGCAACTGGTGTGTACGAGAACAGCTTCTATACTGCTATGGGATTTTGAAGTAGCCTTATGAACTTCATGAGTTACAAAGGGAAAATAACATGAGTAAAAAGGTTAAAAATTGTATCAAAGGTAACTCTGTGGGACAGGAGATATTTAAACAGGGCCTTACAATATGGGCAGGATTTCTGCTTCCAAACACAGGTGATCACAAAGAGGCAGCTGGTACAGATAAAGTATAGCAACAGTGGTAGAAAGAACAAGGCGGAATCAGAGCGTGTGTGTTAGTTGTGTTTATAAGCGTATAACATTTGTATGCATGGCTGTAACATAAGTACAAGCCAGGGAGTCCTTAGTGGTAGGCAAACAAGAATGATAAGAGTCAAATCACAGATGTTCTTGAATGCCAGACTGAAAGTATCCTACAGTGGGGAAATATTGAAGGATTTTGCAGAGAGTATTATTTTTTCCTTTCATGAATTTGAAGTGGAATAATAGTGAGGTGGAGAGAGATCAGGGTTTAACTACACACTAAGACAAGGACACTAGTCAGTTTTGTTGTTAATTTGCTTTTGTTGTTTGCTTTTATTTTCAGAGACTTGTAGGAACAGACCTCCCAAAGGAAGTTCTTAACTTCCCAACATTGTCACCTGCCAGTGTAGGCCCCAGCCATGATAAGCTTAATAAAGGCCTGAGCCTCAGTAGTTTACCCTGAGGCAATACCTGGTTGCAGCAAGGACTACAAACTGAGATTACCCAGCCACCACCCAAGAAGAGAGTATCCAAAGGAAATTCCTAAAGTTCCAACCTTTGTAGATAGGATCACCTGCCAGCACACATTGACCAGGACATCCCTAGAAAAATGTCAGCCAATACCTTAGAAATCCCTCACCCCCACCTTTTTTTTATTGTTAAAAGAAAAATTTACATTTACTCCCCTTGTTCCCTGCCCTCCCGCTCCCC
>JAQHUG010000100.1:652951-679965 GCA_028555095.1 Dicrostonyx torquatus
TCCACGCAGAGAGAGAGAGAGTTCCCTGCCTGAGTTTCCAGTATTTATAGATCTCCTGAATAATGGGTAACCCTGCCCCCTTGGGGGTGGTAGCAGGGTGTGGTCACAGGCCAAGGGACCACACCCCTTCAAGCTAACCCAGACTGAGAAAGATAAACATGATATGTACCTACTTATAAGTGGATATTAGCTGTAAAGTAAAGAATAATCATGCTACAATCCACAGAACTAGAGAGGCTAGTTAACAAGGAGGGCTCAAGGAGAGTATGGATCTCCCTGGGAAGAGGAAATAGAAGAGATCTCCTGGGAGGACTGGAGGTAGGTATGGATGGGAACTTAAGGGTTGTGGGAAAGTAATGAAAGCTGACTAGAAACAGGGGATTTGGGGGCCAGGTAGAAACCTGATGCAATGGAAGCTCTCACAAATCCTCAAGGATGACCCCAGCTAAGACTCCTAGCAGTAGTGGATATGTAGCCAGAACGGGCCATCTCCTGTGATCAGATTGGTTGTTCTCCTAGTTATCATCAGAGAACCGTCCTCTAGTAACTGATAGGAAAAAATGCAAAGACCCAGAGCCAAACATTAGGCCGATCTTGAGAAATCTTGCTGAAGAGAGGGAGGAAGGATTGTAGGGGTTAAGAGCCAGAGGGGTCTTAACAAGAAAACCCAGAGACAACTAGCCTGGCTCATAGGAGCTCACAGAGTCTGAAACAACAACCAGAGAGCCTGTATGAGACCTGTTAGTATTCAGGCATTAAAGATGGCCTGCCCTCAGGGTCCCCAACTGCAGCTAACAAGAGCAGTCCCTATGTTCATGAGCTTGTTAGTACTCAGGCATTTACACTGGTCAGCTCTCAGGGTTCTGACAGAATAGGTCGTCAAGTTGTAGCCACTTTACAGAGCTCTCCCTATGTGCATTTGCTATATCCTCCTTTAAAAGGCAAGCTCCCCCACAATTCTTGCCCCCAGAGACTTGTCTCTGAACCTCCTCCCCTCCCCCAATATACCTCCCATGTGAATTGTGTTGTATGATATTACTTTCCGAACCATTGCTGCTAAACTACAAAACTTACCTAAGCCCTCCACATATATGTGACAGCTGTGTAGCTTGGCCTACTTATGGGATTTCTACCAGTGAGAGAGGGAGCTGTTAATGCTTTATTTAGGCGGGGTTTTTTTTTATTTTTTTGATAACCTATTCCTCATACTGGACTGCCTTGCCCAGTCTCAATACAAGGGGAGGGGCTTAGTCTTACTACAACTGGATATGCTATGTTTTGTTGATACCCATGGAAGGCCTGCCCCTTTCTCAACAGAAACAGAGGAAGTGTGGATTGAGTGGGTGCTGGGGTGGAGAGAAGGGAGGAGAGAAGGGAGGGTAAACTGTGGCCAGGATGTAAAATTAATTTTTATTAAAAAAGAGAAAGTAAGCCAGTTGAAGTAATAGCCTGCCCAAAAACATGGAAGTAAGAAAATGTATTTGAAGAAAGACAAGTAAGCCATGTCCAATGGACTATAGAATATGTATCGTTTGTAGTGAAAAATAAAATTGTAAAAGTAGATTTGGAAGACAACATGGAGTATGTTGACTAAATAAGAAGTTTATGATTTTTTTTTCAATGACAATGAAAAAATCATGGCTACCTCTGAGAAGAAGAATGATTGACTTTAGCTATTTATACAACTGTTCAAATTGGCAAGGCTTAGAATCTCTTAGGAGACAAGACCCCTCAACTACATCTGAGGTATTATCTAGCTGAGATGACTCCCTGGGCATACGTGGTTGGTGGTCTTCCCTGTGTTAACTGACGTCAGAAGATCTGTCCACTGTTGGTGGCACTATCCTCTCGGAGGGATCCTGAACTTTGCAAGGGGAAAAAGAACTGAGCGATTGTTCACTGCTTCTTCATTGTGGATGTGTTCTGAGCAACTGCTTCAGGCTCTAGCTCTTTGAGTTTCCCATCAAGAACAAAAATGAATTCTTCCTTCATTAAGTTAGTTGTGTCAGGGTATTTCATCACAGCAACAATCTGAGACAAATGAGGCTAGAAAAGATTTGAGCTCTTGCTTTTGAGGGTTGTATTTCATGATTAATTAGCTTCAATTACTTTGCGTCTGTAGGCTGTACAACATGGCAAAAGCCCATGCAGAAGCAATTAAGGAATATGATACAGCTTAATAATGCATATTTTTGTGAAGTTAAAACATGAGACATGAGTCTGTGTCGACTAGGTGAAGTCTCTCTGCAGTGCTGAAGGAGACCATCTAATCCCACCCACCATCTGCTAAGTACACATCTACAATCACAGTCAGAAAAGCCAGAAGTCCAGGCTCTCTAGCCCTAGGACTTCCACTAGTAACCTGGCTTCTGGAGTGTTTGGCCTTGAACTAAGAATTATCTAATCAGTTTGCCTAGATCAGTCCTTCAAACTGGAACCAATATCTTAAAGTCTTCTGCCTCCAGACAGCCCCCCATTATCTATGAGGAAATTCCATCATCAGTCACCTATTGTTTGTTGATATACATAGCCTATTGTTTCTTTCCACCACCCAAACAGCTTGGGAACCCTCACTAAAAATTGTTAAGGCAATGAGGAAAGAACAGACACACGTATAGTAAAGATGGGACTTAGTGGTGTTCTCTAATGCTACCACTACCACCTCAACCTGGGACCTCAGTATGGTTATTGGGTGCAGCACAGATAGAGGGGTTGCTAGTCTTGGTAGGAGTTCTCTATAGGCTAGCAGTCTCAAGCTGTAGACATCTGGGAGAAGGACTGCAGTTCCTAGTCTTTGTATACACTCATCAATCCTTCATAAACACTCAGACTCCTGAGAGAAGCTTTGCTATTTCTCTTAAGCCTGGCCTATATGGGTAATGATGTTGCCAGTGAGTTGATTGGTCTTGGAGTTCCCAACAAGACAAGCTACTGCTAAAACCACACACTTGCTCACTCAGAACTTCCTCCACTCATTACAGTTTCTTTCACTCTGGAGAACCTCAAAATTATGCATTTCTAAGGCAATGGCAAAAAGTAGGATTTTGAGAGCAGAAAATGCAGAGGGAAGATAGAGTGCTTTAAAAAATTACTATCATAACAAGGAGTTAAACATAAGTGATGACAAAAGACTTTCTTATGGAAAGTGATGTCCTCTAACAGATGTCCAACACAGAGGATAAATACTGATGTGATATCTCTAGGATCCCAGACAGGTTGTAAAGGACAAATCCCAAAGGCATATAAAACTCATTTGATACTATTTTCTTTTGACTAAAGGTGTTTTCCTTAGAGTGTATGTGTTGCACAATTAATTTCTTTGCAGAAATTCTTCCCGGAATGTCCCCAGGCAGTTGGCAGGTTAAAGTCCTTGGTATGCAACAATGACATCTTTAACAACTACACCATGTGGTACCTTTCAAAGGGGACTACCTTTCAGAGTCTGAACACTAGCAAACCATTGAAGAATAAAGGTTTGGCTAATAACTGGTTTCTCTCATAATAAATAAAGAATATGCTCCCCACCTTTGTGTGCTCACTTTCAATATGATGTTATATGATGCTAGCAGCAGGGAAAAGACATAGCTTCCAAAGGCAACTGCAGTTGTGAAATAAAGAAAGGGAGTCAAAGCAGCAGCAGGACAGATTTAGTCCATTTTCAAATGCCCAGCCAAGGCAGCAAGAGCTATTTGAATAACAGCGGCTGCACCCGTGGGGAGAGTAAGTTACTTCCTGCTGAGACTAAATTCTTCTGAAGCAGGGGTAAGTAAAGAGGAGGAGAAGTTATCCCCACCAATGAGGCTTGTTAACATTTACTCAGTTGATGTTCCCTCTTCTTCCCAAAACAGCCCACCTTGTGTTAAACATAAAAGTAGTCAGTACACAATCTTGCTTTAGTTAATCATCTAAAAAAAAAAAAAAAAAAAGCAAATGCCACCCTGAAACAGAAGGGTATTCTTGTACATTGCTGGTGAAAATGTAAATTTGTCCAGCTACTATGGAAATGATCATGAAGGTTCATCAAAATATCAATGTCTTCCACGTGACTCAAATATAACACTCAGTACACACACACACACACACACACACACACACACACACACACACATATATACACCACATCACAGATGTAACTAACACTTCCATGTATTTTTTCAAAGGATCCTAAGTAGACATACCATAGAAGTACTCAAATAATCACTATTTATTACATCACTATTCACAATAAATAAATTACAGAACCAATCTCTGTGCCCAACAGCAGTGAAATTAATAAGAAAAATGTAGCCTACATATACGAGAATCAAGAATGAAGTTGTAGCATTTTGTGGAAGGTAGATCCAACTGAAAATAATAACATTGAATTAATTACAGAAAATCAAATATGTTTTCTGTCATTTGTGCTTTCTAGACTTAATATAAATATGTAAATTTATACATATATGCAAAATTATATCTGTAAATTAGAAGTGACTCTGGTAGAGTAGAAAATGAGGAGAGCAAGAAAACAGAGGCTATAGAGATGTGGGCGAGAATATGCTCAAAATACAGCATGTATGTGTATAAAAACTTACCAAAACTCATGATTCTGAGCAAAGACCTGGTAGGGATTGGGTGGGCGAATGTAAAAGAAATCGGGATAAGACAGGGTAAAGAGAGAGAGTATTCAGAATACATTATATACATGTATGAAATTCTCATAGACCAAACCTAATCACTAAAAATAAATTAAACAAAATCAATTTAAAATAGTATAAAATAACCCAGTTTCTACACTATTTCCAGTAATGTTAAAGCTACTTGATGTTTCTTAACCATCAGAAATTGGGGTTCAACCTGAAGATCTGAAAAGCAAAACAGCCAGCCACTAGCTCTTACCTCTACCTCACTTTGAAATGGCAATCCTGCCTCCAGGAATCTCAAAATGAGACTGAGTCTGACAGCTGCACCCCCTCCCCATACCCCCTCCCCATTTTATATTCCTCTCTAGGGCTGGGATTAAAGTCACAAAGGCACACACCACTCGATTTCTAAGGCAACCAGTGTGGCTACTGAGATTAAAGGTGTGTATCATTGTGGCTACTGGGATTAAAGATGTGTGTGTGTGTGTGTGTGTGTCTGTGTGTGTCTGTGTGTTACTATAACCTCGTCTGCAAGGCTGACCTGTGGGACTATTATGCTCTCAGACCTTCAGGCAGTCTTTATTTATTAAGATACAATTGAAATGCCACTACATTACCAATCCATTGTTATGATTTGGATATAAACTATTTCCCGAAGTTTTGTGGCTGAAGGCTTGCTCTCCATTTGTTTAATTCAATGTCTGTGATGTAATTTGAGTATAAGTGTTCTGACCTAACCAATGCATTCATCCCTTGATTAATTTAGTGATGGAAAGTAGGAGGTGAGGCCACACTGGAGGAAGTTAAATCTCTGTGTGTGCCGACTAGTTGTAATTGTTGACTTTACTCAGTCAGGAATCACCTGGGAAGAGAAACTTGATGCAGGACTGTTTGGATTGGGTTGACAGGTGAGCATTCCTGGGAGCAATTGCTTGACTTACTAATTGAGATGGGTATACTCCCTCTGAATGTGGAGGGCAACATTCTCTATGCAGGTTCTTAAATGTAGAAGAGTAGAGAAAGGTTCAAAATAAGAGAATCAACTTTAATGACTCTCTTCTAAACTTTTACTGTCTTCCCCAAAGCACCCTTGTGCCCTAACTTTACCATCACCAAACTCTTTTTTGGTTTCAACCTTGTCTTTATCTATAAAATTAGATGAGATATAAACTACCCCAACTTCTTATATCAGTATCACAAAACTTATTATACCTACTTCTACTTTATTTAATGCTGTCCATGAAAAAGAAATTGTTTTGAAGGACTAACTTCCCTGGTATACCTACTAGACAAATTTTTCCACTGTGTTTTTGACGCCATTCCATACATTGTTCAGGCCTTCCCTATGTTGGTGTTTTTCTTTATAAAATTCTCCTCAGCTTCTGTTTTTCTCATTTTTGAAGGCTACATTTATGCTTCAGATTTCTTCCTCTTAAAAATAAGCAGAGTAGTACTCTGAAACACACGTTGCTCTAATACTGAGGGGACTTAAGAGTAAATGAACAGCCATGCAGTGGGACAAAAACCCAGGCCCCTCCCCCAACTTCCTTGGCTTTTCTTGCCAGCTATCAGGGAGTTTCCTGTGGCTAGACTCCCCCCAAATCCAAACCCATCCAATGGAAACCCCTACAAGCTGAGAGCTTGCTATAATACTGAAGGGACCAAGAGTTTCCTACAACACTGAGGGGATTAAGAGACAGCACCAAGAAAACAAGTGTATAGAAACTTCAGAGGCATTCTGAGGCAGACATTGACAGTACAGAGAAGACCAAGAAAAACTCACAAACACTCAGACAGCCACAGCAAAGATTGGACCAAGATGCAAAGACACTGCTGGCCTCATTTGAAGGAAGAGATAGGTAGGTGCCAATGCAAGAATTCTTCCAACAATCTATAAAACAACATGTAACATCAGTGGTCAACACAACAGGAAGACTTGATCATCCTAACCCAGAAGAAGTAGAAAAAAACAACTTTAAATATAACCATATGAAAATGATGGAGTCCTTTAAAGAGGAAATGAAAATCTCCCTAAAGTAATGGAGGAGAAGACAAACAAAAAATTGGAAGAAATTAATAAATACCTCAAAGAAATCCAAGAAAAAACAATCAAACAAGAGAAGGAAACAGTTCAAGACTTGAAGACTGAAATAGAGGTAATAAAGAAAACACGAACCAAGGGAATTCTGGATATGGAAAATCTGGGTAAATGAACAGGAACTACAGAGACAAGTATAACCAACAGGTTAAAAGAGATAAAAGAAAGAATCTCAGGCACTGAAGATGCATTAGAGGACATAGACTCATTGGTCAAAGAAAACATTAAATCTAACAAATTCTTAATACAAAACATCCAGGAAATCTGGGATACCTTGAAAATACCAAACCTAAGAATATTAAGGGTAGAAGAGGGAGAACTCCAGCTCAAAGCCACAGAAAATATATTCAACAAAACCATAGAAGAAAACTTTCCCAACCTCAAGAAGAATATCCCTATGTAGGTAGAAAAAGCTTACAGAACACCAAATAGACGGGATCAAAAAAAAATCTCCTCACCATTTAATAATCAAAACACAACACATACAGAATAAAAAAAGAATATTAAGAGCTGCAAAATTAAAAGGTCAAATAACATATCAAGGTAAACCTATCAGAATTGCACCCGACTTCTCAATGGAAACCATAAAAGCCAGAAGGTCCTGAATAAATATGCTGTAGACACTAAGAGACCATGGATGCAAGCCCAGACTAGGATACCCAGCAGAGCTTTCTTTCACCATCAATGGTGAAAACAAGATATTCCATGACAAAAACAGATTTAAACAATATGTATCCACAAACCCATCCTTACAGAAAGTACTAGAAGGAAAGCCTCAACCCAAAGAGGCTAACTACACCCATAATAACTCAGACATCTGATAACCCCCCACCAGCATAACCCAAAGAAGGGAAACACACAAACACTACTACTGAAAAATAACCAGAATTAACAACCACTGGTCAATAATACTGCTTAATATCAATGGACTCAATTCAT
The DNA here is from genome assembly GCA_028555095.1 of Dicrostonyx torquatus. Lineage (NCBI taxonomy): Eukaryota > Metazoa > Chordata > Mammalia > Rodentia > Cricetidae > Dicrostonyx > Dicrostonyx torquatus. The sequence goes on from JAQHUG010000100.1 coordinate 660,611, forward strand.
CTATAAAAAGACACAGGCTAAGAGAATGGATATAGAAACAGAATTCAGCCTTATGCTGTATACAAGAAACACACTTCAACCTCAGGGACAGATACTATCTTAGAGTAAAGGGTTGGGAAAAGGCTTTCCAATCAAGTGGACCTAAGAAACAAGCAGGTGTAGATATCCTAATATCTAACAAAATTGATTCAGACTAAAATTAGTCATAAGAGATGGAGAAGGACACTTTATATTCATAACAGGAACAATTCATCAAGATGCAGTCTCAATCCTGAACATCTATGCCCCTAATATAAGAGCACCTACATATGTAAAAGAAACATTGCTAACACTTAAATTGCACATCAAACCCCACACACTAATAGTAAGAGACTTCAAAATTCTACTCTCAATGGAAAGGTCAACATGACAGAAACTTAACAGAGAAATAAGAGAACTAACAGATGTCATGATTCAGATGGACTTAAAAGACATCTATAGAACATTCCACACAAACACAAAAGAATATACCTTCTTCTCAGCACCTCATGGAACCTTTTCTAAAATTGATCACATACTCAGTAACAAAACAAACCTCCAGAGATACAAAAAAATTGGAGTAACCCCCTGCGTCTTATCAGATCATCATGGATAAAAATTAGAATTTAACAACAATACCAATCTCAGACAGCCTACAAACTCATGGAAATTGAATAGTGAACTACTGAAACACCCTGGGATCAAAAAAGAAATAAAAAAAAAATCAAGACTTTCTTAAACTCAATGAAAATGAAAGCACAACGTATCCAAACCGATGGGACACCATGAAAGCAGTGCTAAGAGGAAAGTACATAGCACTATGTGCCCACATAAAGAAAATGGAGAAAGCTCACATTAGAGACTTGACAGCACACCTCAAAGCTCTAGAACAAAAAGAAGCAGACTCAACCAGGAGGAGTAGAAGACAGGAAATAATCAAATTGAGGGCTGAAATCAACAAAATAGAAACACAGAAAACCATACAAAGAATCAATAAAACAAAGAGCTGGTTCTTTGAGAAAATTAACAAGATTGACAATCCTTTGTCCAAATTAATAAAAACGCAGAGATAGAATATCCAAATTAACAAAATTAGAAATGAAAAGGGGGACATAAAAACAGACACTGAGGAAATTCAGAGAATCATTAGGTCATACCACAAAAACCTGTACTCCACAAAATTGGAAAATGTAAAAAATGGACAATTTTTTATATATACCAAAATTAAATCAAAACCAGGTAAGTAATTTAAATAGACCTATAAACTGCAAGGAAATAGAAGCTGTCATCAAAAAACCTCCCAACCAAAAAATAACTCAGGGCCCGATGGTTTTAGTGCAGAATTCTACAAAAACTTCCAAGAAGAGCTATTACCTATACTCCTCAAACTTTTCCCCATAATAGAAACAGAAGGGACATTGCCAAGCTCATTTTATGAGGCTACAGTTACCCTGATACCAAAACCACACAAAGACACAACCAAGAAAGAGAATTACAGACCAATCCTACTCCTGAACACAGATGTAAAAATACTCAATAATAAAATACTGACAAACGAATCGAAGAACACATCAAAAAAACATCCACTATGATCAAGTCAGCTTCATTCCAGAGATGCAGGGCTGGTTCAACATACACAAACCTATCAATAAAATCCATCAAATAAATAAACTGAAAGAAAAAGCCATATGATCATTTCATTAGATGCTTTAAAAGCATTTGACAAAATCCAACACCCCTTCATGATAAAGGTCTTGGAGAGATCAGGAATACAAGGAACATATCGAAATATAATAAAAGCAATATACAGCAAGCTGACAGCCAACATCAAATTTAATGGAGAGAAACTTAAAGCGATTCCACTAAAATCAGGAACAAGACAAGGCTATCCACTCTCTCCATATTTCTTCAAAATACTTCTTGAAGTTTTAGCAATAACACTAAAACAACGAAAGGAGACCAAGGGGATTCAAATTGAAAAGGAAATAGTCAAACTTTCCTTATTTGCAGATGATATGATAGTGTATATAAGTGACCCCAAAACTCTACCAAGGAACTTCTACAGTTGATAAAAACCTTCAGTGATGTGGCAGGATACAAGATCAACTAAAAAAAATCAGTAGCCCTCCTATACACAAAGGATAAAGAAGCTGAGAGGGAAATCAGAGAAACATCACCTTTCAAAATAGCCACAAATAACAAAAAATATCTTGGGGTAACACTAACCAAAGAAGTGAAAGACCCATTTGACAAGAACTTTAAATCTTGGAAGAAAGAAATTGAGGAAAATACCAGAAAGATCTCCCATGCTCTCAGACAGGAAAGATCAACAGAGTAAAATAGGCAAATCTACACAAAGCAATCTATAGATTCAATGAAATTCCCATCAAGATCTCAACACAATTTTTCACAGACCTTGAAAGACCAATAATCAACTTCATATGGAAAGCAAAACAACAACAACAAAAAAAAACCCAGGATACCCAAAAAAATTCTGTACAATAAACAAACTTCAAGAAGCATCATCATCCTTAACTTCAAGCTCTATTACAGAGCTACAGTAATGAAAACATCCTTGTATTGGCATAAAAACAGAAAGGTTTGTTGTAATTGGGGGGATAGGTGTGCGGGTTGTACGTTCCCAGCCCCCAGCCGCTGGTCCGCTCAGCGGCTGGCCGCCTGCACCCGAAATAACATACATGAGAACGGTATTAAATTAAACTCTGCCTGGTCCACTATCACTGGCCTTTTCTTGGCTAGCTCTCACAACTAAACTAACCCATTATAAAAGTCTGTATGTCACCACGAGGTGGGTGACTTACCGGATGGTTCTACGGTACTTCCCTCTGCGGTGGGGGCCTCATGGCGACTGGCCCACTTCCTTTCTTCTCCTCCCAGAACTTCCATTCTGTCTACTCCGCCCACCTAAGGGCTGACCTATCTATAAGCCAGGCAGCTCTTTATTCAACCAATAAGAGTAATACAAAATACAGGAGAACACTCCCACATCAAAGGTTGACCAATGGAATAGAATTGAAGACCTGGATATTAACCCACACACATGATTTTTGACAAAGAAGCTAAAATTATACAAAAGAAAAAAGAAAGCATCTTCAACAATGGACCTGGCATAACTAGGTGTCAACCTGTAGAAGAATGAAAATAGATCCATGTCTATTGCCATGTAAAAAACTCAAGTCCAAATGGATTAAAGACCTCAATATAAATCTGACCATACTGAACCTGATAGAAGAGAAAGTGGGAAGTAGTCTTCAATGCATGGGTACAGGAGACCACTTCCTAAATATGACCCTAGTAGCACAGACAATAAGAGCAACAATAAATAAATGGGACCTCCTGAGAAGCTTCTGTAAAGCAAAGGACATAGTCAATAAGACAAAATGTCAGCCTACTGAATGGGAAAAGATCTTCACCAACTCCCCATCAGACAAGGGACTGATTTTCAAAATCTATAAAGAACTCAAGAAATTAGACATTAAAATTCTAAATAGCCCAATTGAGAAATGGGGTATGGAACTAAACAGAAAATTTTCAACAGAGGAATCTCAAACAGTCAAAGATACTTAAGGAAATGTTCAACATCCTAGCTATCAGGGATATGCAAATCACAAGAACTCTAAGATACCATCTTACACCTGTCAGAATGGCTAAGATCAAAAACACTAATGACAGCTTATACTGGGGAGGATGTGGAGTAAGGGGAACACTCATCCATTGCTAGTGGGAAATGAAACTTGAACAACCACTTTGGAAATCAGTATGGAGGTTTCTCAGAAAATTGGGAGTCAACTTACCTCAGGATCCAGCAATACCTCTCTTGGGCATATACCCAAAAATTTACTTGATCATGTTACGAAAGCATTTGTTCAACTATGTTCATAACAGTATTGTTTGTAATAGCCAGAACCTGAAAACACCCTAGATGCCCCTCAATCGAAGAATGGATTAAGAAAATGTGGCACATTTATACATTAGAGTACTATTCAGTGGCAAACAAACAATGACACCTTGAATTCTGCATGCAAAAGGATGAAATTAGAAAACACTATCCCAAGTGAGGTAACCCAGACCCAAAAAGATGAATATGGTATGTACTCACTCATAAGTGGACACTAGCTATAAACAAAGGGCTTTGAACCTATAGTTCATGATCCTAGAGAAGCTAAGTAATAAGGTGAACTCAAAGAAAAACATATAGACCCACCTGGAAATTGGAAACAGACATGATCGCCTGACAAAATTAGATGCATGAGGGTGTGGGGAGAAGGGAGGGTAGAAGGGAAAATGGAGGGGAAAAGGAGAGGGTTGAGGAGAACTTGGGGGAAAGGGATAATTGAGAAGGAGAAAGGACAGAAATGAGAGCAAGTAAAGAGATATTGTGATTGAAGGAGCCATTATAGGGTTAGCAGAAATCTGGCTCTCGAGAAATTCCCAGGAATCCACAAAGATGACCCCACCTAAGACCCTAAGCAATAGAAGACAGGGGGCCCAATCTTTACTTGCCCTGTAGCCAGTGTGATGATTTTCTTAAATATCACCATAAAACCTTCATCTAGCAACTGTTGGGAACAGAGGCAGAGAACCACATTGGAGCAATGGACTGAGCTCCCAAAGTCTAGTTGAAGAGTAGAAGGAGTGAGAATATGAGCAAAGACATCAAGACCATGTTGGATTCACCAACTGAAACAGTTTACCTGAACTAATAGTGGCCCACCAACTCCAGCTGGAGTGGAAAAGAACAAGCAAAGGTCCAAACTATTCCCTTGGAATGTGGTTGACAGTGGTATTGCTGGGGCAGACTGATGGGACACTGGGAGTGGCATCAGGATTTATCTCTACTGCTTGTACTGGCTTTTTGGGAACCTTTTTTCTTTGGATGAATACCTTGCTCAGCCATGATATATTAGAGAGGGCCTTGGACCTTCCACAAAGCAATGTGCCCCAAACTCAAACAAAAGAAAACAAAACCTTACAACAAAGCTACAACAATCAAGAATGTGAAATATTTAGGATAAATATTTATAAAAATATTTAGAAAAATAGAATAATTTAATATATGCTTCCTGTCACATGGATTATAGCACAAGATACAGATTCTGCCCTATCTACCTGCCTAACACCATGCACACCTGAGAAACCTTGGAAGCTCCTTTTGTCCCCTGGAACTAAATATCACTGAATCATATCATCGTGGCTGGTGATAGCAGAAAGTTAGAAGCATTTTAATCATGTATTGCCAAAAGAAAATCAACATCACCATAGTACAACCAGCCTTTAAACTATTTGAAACATTTATAAGGCAAACTTGAAAATGGAATGCAATATTCAGAACTTCTAGACACCAGACCATCAATTTTCAAATCTGTCTTCCCACTGCACACCAAAAGCATGCTGCTGTGTGTACACTGGACAATGATATTACAAGCATAATATCCTACCATACCAGGGCTATTCCCTCTGAATGTGATTGACAGATGCATGTGTGGGGCAGACTGAGGGGCCACTGGCAGTGGCACCAGGATTTATCCCTTCTACATGTACTGGCTTTTTGGGTTCCTATTCTCTTTGGATGTTTACCTTTCTCAGCCTAGATATAGTAGGGAGGGTCTTGGACCTTCCACAAAGAAATGTTTCTTGCCCTCTCTGAGGGTTAGATTGGGGTGGGATGGGAGGGTGTGTGAAAAAAATGAAAGGAGGGGAAGGAGTAGGAACTTGGATTGTTTTTTTTTTAAATCTAACAATTTAAAAAAATATAAACAGGGCAAAAGTTGTTCAGCAAAGCTCCATTATTTTCTACTTCACTTCACACATAAGATTTCTAAAAGGCTAATATGGAATTGTTCCTCTACGTTGTTCTATGTCATCACTTCCCAAATGAACTAAGGCAAAATCTTCCAGTACTTTTCACTTGTCTTCCTCTATTGCCTCTCTTCGTCATTGTAGGTCAGTTTCATGCCCTTGGAAAATTCCTTTACCCTCCACCTTAGGGATGAACATCCTATGAAAGGCACTGGTGGCAATGCCTCAGTACTCAAAAAAAAAAAAACTTTTCAACATTTTATCACCTAAGTCATCACACTCTAGGCTGCTGTTCACAGGATATCATAATCATCACCTTACATCTAGATTTCTTTTCTGCCTAGTCCCCTCATATAACCTTTTCCAGGTCAAGTTATCTGTGTCACTTACTATTTCAGTTTCACCTTTTGACGCTGTTTCTCAACTCACTTTAAGCTCTGTACTCCAGAGCCTGGGGAAAACATCATCACTATTCCCCACATTCTCTGAAGTACACACACTGCTTTCTGGTTTGCCCAGAGATGGTATGGAAAGAAGGTCCAAGAAGGTTTTGTTTCTTTTCATGCTGAAAATTATTCTCATTTTATCTTTTCCTTAATTCAACTAACACTTGATTTTCAATCTTTTCCTCATATTCAGACGTAAATATCCCATTTTCCAGAAATACATTGCCCTTTTGGTACTCAATATTTACCTTAGACTCAATATGCTCAACCTAAAATCATCATGTTCTCTCTAGTACTTTATCCTTCTAATTTTCTTTTATCAATAAATGAAACTCTCCCCAGTCCATCCTCTACAATGGTGCCAGGATGATTTGTATAATAAAGCAGAATTAAGGAATTAAAGGCACATAGGAGACTTTAGAATTGAAATCTTAGATATATCTACTTCCCCTGTCTATGATATTCATCCTTTTAAATCCTCATAATCGAGGTCAGAATTAAAGTTAATTAATCAGTAATGCCATAAAATCCTTTGCACTTACTTTGTGTAAAAATAAAATAATCCAGTAAGTATCATTTTATACATTTTATCTTTAGAAATACAACTATGTATCTATAAAACATTGTTATTGGAAAACTCTCAGAATCTTTGCAAATAGAGATATAACCCATAAATTATAAATCAGTGATCACTGGGTTTAAACAACAATCATAAGACACAAACTTTCCTCTTTCCCAGTAGCTATCTATTAATTTATCCAAACATGACAACTGTCATGCTCCCAAAATAAGACCTGGCATCCTCCTATATGATAGCACTTTGGAGCAGCGCCATGTCACAGTTCCTTTGCTCCAAACCCTCAATTCAATTTATTAGTCTTTTGAAATATTTATTGGTCTGTGTATTAGTTATATTTCTATTGCTGTGATAAGAAACTCTGAAAAAGTCAATTTATAATGAGGTTATAGTTATTTGAACTTATTATTCCTGAGAGATAAGAGGTCATCACCAGCAAAGCATAACAGCAGGCAGCCATCAAGGCTGCTGGAGCAGGAGATGGAGAGCTCACACCTTGAACAACATGTGCAAAGCAGAGAGTAAATTTGGGAGTAAGGCAAGGCCTTAAACTTCCAAAGCCCAACCCCGAGAAAGATACTTCCTCCTACAAAGCAGAATCTTCTAACCTGCCCCCCAACCAGGAACTAATTGTTCTCTAAGAAATCGTCCACCTTGGCTCTTTGACAGAGATCTTCACTGTTTGGGAAAACACACCCTAACAATAAGGTACATTTTTTGAATGTAGATATAAAAGAAGAAGGAAGGAGTTGTATTTTTTTCCTACTGTTGTCCCTAACTTCCAATGCCTTGTGTCTATGTGTGTTTCTCTAAGATATCTTTTATGGGCCAGGTCTCCTTCCTTGCTCTAACTCTCATTTAGCTCTAAGACATTTCTTTCTTTCTCTTGTACTTCCAGGTCTAATTTCATATGCCTTCTTTATTCACTTTATATTGCATAAACTTATGTAAATAGTCCTCCTTTAAAGTATTTTTATTTTATAAATATAACTTTTGTTTCCTGATGAGACCTTAAATTGATATAGTCTCAGAACTTCTAGACCTCATTATTCTATTGTGAAAGTGTCATAAAGGGAGGGAAGCAAGACATCATCAAAAGCATGCTATGGAGTAATGTGTGTCATGAAGAAAATATAAGGCACAGTAAGAACTGTTGACGTGGGAGACTTGATAGTAGATGGCTTTAACAGACTACAGAAGTGGATTGTACTTAAAGAGGCAATGTTTTAACACAAGTCTGAATAAAATGATGGCATCAATTACATGAATAGCTAACGCACTGAGAGCAGAGGGTATTAAGCGCAACTAGCAAATACTTTGAGGTGGAAAATTACTTGTTAGGTTGGAGGAACAGGTAGAAATTCATTGTTTCAGTTTGAATATGAACTTTAGCCCATAGGCTCATGTGCCAAACACCTGTCTCCCAGTTAGTAGCACTTTTCGGAGAGACAGTGGAAACTTTCAGAGGTTAGTGCTAGGGTCACGATATAGCTCACTGGGTGTGTGTCTTTGATGGTTATACCTAGACTCTTGTCTCTTTTCTTTTCTCTCTGCTTACTGCAGAGAACAGAATCAATGGTGCTAAGTAATGACTGTAGGCATAAATCTCTGGAACTGTGAGTTCCAAGAAATCCTAAGTTATTTCCTTGTCACTGCTATGAAGCCTGATTGAATGTATTTCTTTAATTTATATTTGTCCCTTCTAAAATGTTTTTTTTTATCATCTGTTATGTTTCAAGAACTGCTCTTTGGAGTCAAGATGCCTACAATAATCTGTCTTCCTGGTGCTTAAAGAAATAGTAAAAAAAAAAAGTACTTTCTATCATAAGTCATATTCAATTTCTGCTAATTCAACAATTTCTATATACAACACATTACAGACTATTAAAATGTTTAAAATAAATTACCAGAAAGAAATATATGCAAATATTTAATGTTATTTAAATGACCACATTGGAGAAGGATAGAAGACATTAAAGGATGTTTTAGAAATCTAAAATTTTCAGTTTTATAATAAAATACAAGCAAAATAAAAGACATGGAACAAAACTCCCAGAAGAAAAGTGTTAAAATTATATACATATCAGGGCTAGAGAAATAACTCAGCAGTTAAGGGTATTTAGTTCTTACACGAGGTGTTTCACAAGCAACTATAAGTTCAACTCCAGGGAATTTAAAACCCTCTTTTGGCCTCAGCAGGCACCCACACTTCTGTGCATATACCACCCTTGCTTCCCACAATTAAAAACTAATAAAAATACATCTTTAAAAATTATATACATCTTATTTTATTTGTAATTACATCAACAGACTATAGAAATTGAGAAAAAAGATGTCAGACATTAGAAGAACTCTTTCACAGTGAAAGTAACAAAGATTGAAAGTCCTTGTGCCCTGATTTAAAAAAGGACAAAGAAAGGGAGAGAAGGAGGGAGAGAAAGAGGGGAGGAAGGGAAGAAAGACACATAAAGAAATAGGTCACCAGGTTATTCATTCAAACAATATTTACCCAGTAACTAATATGGGCAGATCACCATAAACAGACTTTGGTGAATTCCACAGATAAATGAGCCGGGTGATGGTGGTGCGCATCTTTAGTCCCAGCACTCAGGAGGCAGAGCAGGTGGATCTCTGTGAGTTTGAGGCCAGCCTAGTCTACAAGAGCTAGTTCCAGGACAGTCAGGGCTGTTACACAGAGAAACCAACCAACCAAACAAAAAAATATAAGTGAACTACAGACTCAGTCTTCTCTGTGCCTACACTTGAGTTGCGGGGATCAGTCAAAGCCTTAAAAAGCGTTGACAAATGTAAGGGAAAAACTCAGTCCTTAAAAAGCACATTCTACACTTCTGTGCTACAAATAAACTTTTAGTTAGATAACTTCTATGTTTAAAGGACATTCCATTAATAATGCACTTCAGAGAAGATCAATACATGTACTGAGGATGAAGCTACAGTCAATATCATTGTCCTCAAGAATCCCATGTTATATTCCCATGAGATTATTTTCTATTTCCAATGAATTGTAAGAAGTGTCCAGAAGAGCAAAGTCACCAATGAAGAGTTTCAGAAATGTTTAATCTATCAGTTTCACTGCATTGATTCTCAAGAACCTTTTTCTACAATCAGTAACTGATTACACAGATTGAATCTATGTATTTTCCATAGAGTCTAAATACCATCTGACCAATATCTATAAGGCATAGTGAAGCGCAGTCAATATTTACGAAGAATTTCCAATTAGTCAATTTAATTGAGGATTGCAGACAGATGTAAATACAGTTGTTAAACAATTTTTGTTTGGAGAAAGACACTTTAATAATAAACAAATAGTTCTGCTTGAGTACATGATAGTGCTTATTCACAGACTGCCAGTTACTATACCATAGCTATAGGTATTGCTTCTCATCCTATCTAGTTATTTCCTCCAAAAATTCATTTCTGGTTTTACTTTATTTAATCTATATATTCAGTGAAGTGGAAGTTTCCAAAGAGTACAGGATAGGCAAAGGAAAGAGGTGAAAGTCTACTAATGGAAAAGCCAGCCTGTGATAAGATTCAAAATATAACATAGAGTGTAAATCAATCACACAGAGACAACTGGAAACTGTCTATGCCTTAGAAACACTGAATTTCTTTATCTTCTATACTTTAATGCCCTTCACAGTGAACCACAGGTGGTGCAGCTTTCCATGTGCAACAGGAAACACCATCACAAATCCCTTAAAAGTCTAGGTCTAGTTTTATCATGACCTCTTTGGTAAGAAATTTGATTGTTTACAACAACTGGGCCTTGTTTTTTAAAGATATGTCTGAAGTTAAACGCCTTTTAAAATGCATTTTAAAGGATCTTTATAAATGAAATCATATATTTACAAGTAATAGCAAACAGAACATGTTGCATTTCTGTATTTTTGAATATATATTCATATATATAACAACAATCAAAGAACTGTAGATCATGAGTTTGAGAGAGAACAAGGAAGGGTGCATGGGATGGGTTAGAAGAAAGGAAGATTAAGAGGAAAATGATGTAGGTATATTTAATTTCCAAAAAATATTTTATGAAAGTAAATTTTAAAACAAAATAAAATGATTTATCTCCATGTGTTGATTCACTAGTCCTCAACTATGACATGCAATTTAAAAAGTCAAGGTGTACAAACCATAGACAGAGCTACTGTTTGTACCTCCACCAAGGCTAGAAAACAGTAAGATTTCCATTCTTTTTACTAGGTGCTAAATAAACAGTTGTCTAAATGATCCTTGAAAATATACAGGCAACCCAAGAACACTGATGAGTATAGTTTTCTAATAATTTCCCTTATGCAGCACCAGTGTACACAGCAGTTTTCCATTTTCTGTAGACGGTGCTGTTGTGTGACACTATATATATTCCGGGAAATATACAAAAATGTCTGCTTATTCCAAATAATCAGTGACATACAAAAGCAATGATATCACCAAAAAGTTCAACTCTGAATGAATGATTACTGTGGTAACTTACAGTAGCTTGAGCACAGGTTACTTACAGGAATATGGATGACTCTAAGGTAGTTGTGTCACCAAAAGCTTACACATGGACGATAACTAAGGAAATCTATAACCCTAGAGCTTGCTACATGACTTGCTTACACCTCAATAGGTTGTACCTGACAGCTCTACTGAAAAGTCTCCTCTCCTCAACAGTTCATACTGTTTACCTACATTTAGAATAAGACGTGTTTAAAGAATGTAATTAGGAATAGGCCTTTCCCTAGTCTTTTAAATTGTCTAATAGAATCTTAATAAGACTCCTTTTGGAACTTCTTAAGCCTTACGAAGCTTCCCATCAGGGTGGAGTATGTCCATTGGAAGGAAACTACTACACAACAGGCATGAAGTGTGAGAAGCCCATTCTTCACAATTAATAGTCAGTAGGAGATTTAAAAGAGATGAATTTAAAGGAAAAGAATTTTAAAAATCCCTGACAACACATTCTAAATTGTTTCCAATGTGCCATGGAACACATCTGAAGGGAAAAAGCAACTCAAATAAAGAAAATTAAGGAACTCTTGAAGTGGGTGATTATTATGTTGACCTTTTTTACTTAGAGAAAAAGATCTCACAAAATGGTTCTTGAGAAAAAATAACTTTCAGCTGGATGTGATTTGATTTGGGAATTGGATAAGAACAATTGAGCCTGTTAGAAGAAAAATGGGCAGAAGAGATCCATCCCCTTTGTAAAGGAAAGAAAAACTCTAGTTCTTCTAGAGGCCCTTCTCCCTCCAGAATATGGACTCATGTCTTCTACCACCAAATTGTCTGGTCTGCCTTACCCTGTGCTACCAAAAGATGCAGTAAGATGATAAAGCATTTCTACTGAGGATGCAAAACAGTGACCATGTGGAGTATACATTGATGTTAGTGGGATATAAATGTGACTGCTACAGGTGTTATAAAAAATTAAAAATGCTACAGGACCCCCGGCAGCAGTAGGCAGCAGAGATGCTGTAGGTTCCCAGGCAGTGGTAGCAGGGCATGTGGTGGCAGGTGGCAGGCCCTAAGAGCAGCCAGTCCCAGGCAGAGATGGCTGCCAGTCCCTGAGTGGTGGCTGGTCCCAGGCAGGGAGACATTTGGTGGGCAGGCGGGAGTCAGAGACATGGATAGGCACACCATGCAGAGTAAAGTTAAACGTTTATTAGGGTTATGGAGGGGAAATGGAGAAGGGGAGAAGAAGAGAGACAGAGAGAGAGGGAGAAAGAGAGGAGTCAGAGGAGAGACAGACAGAAGTGGGGGGAGGGGAGAAGTGGGGAGAGAGAGACAGAACCTGCCTCTCCAAGAGAAAGACAGGAAAGAGAGAGCTCTCAGGCTGGAAGCTGAAGATCAGCCTGCCTCAGCGAATGGGGGAAGGACTGGGCGTGACTTTTCTCTTAAAGTGCCAGAACCACAACAGGTACCCTTTACAGGAAAAGAAAAGTGATGAACCTTTATGTTTCTTGTAGGAAGTACTTCTGGGGTCTATTAACCAAGAGGATCCATCTAAGGCCTCAGTACACTGCTGTACTTTGAAGGTCTTTGAAAAAATGATTCTATGTGGTCTAGAAATTGTAACAAAGAAAAAAAGTGACATGAGGGATCCAACCAATCATCTACTAATTGGAGCTGACCTGTTTGTCACTATATGATATGCTGATAGCTAAACAAATACTTACCTGTCAAAAAATGACCATCTGCATTTATTTGGAATCAGACATATAAATTTGCTTTCCTTGGTATCATGGCATGATTTCTCTTTGTTCCATCTTTATCTGCAGTCAGATTTTCCAAACTTAGAGAGAGGCTCAGACTCTGAGCCAAAACATTGCTTTCGAATTGCCAGAAGCTGCCTGTTAATTTCCCCATGTTCTTATAAATTCAATTAAAAGCTGAAGCTTAGATCAAATTAAAATGACTTGCTTCGTTATCAAACATCCAGCCATCCAGCTGTTCACAATATTAACGCTAATGCATTTCATGTACAATAGTATTTTCTAATGTTCTCTGTAGGTTCCCTCATGTCTGTAGCCAATTAATTGCTTGTTATGTATGTGCTTATGGCAGCCCGGCTTCCTGTTTCCACTATTTCTTCTGCACACACAAAGCTTTACAACACAATTCATAAGTCATAGTTATGCAATATTTTCACTTTCTGTTCCCCTCTGGAGAGTCTCACAATAAAAGGGAAAGAAGGTGAACCTCCCCCAAAACTTCAATAGAATCCATCTCTATTATCAAACACTATGGTCATGATCCTTCTACCAATATTGGTTTACCAGGGCACATATTTGGCATTATGACAAAACAAACAAACAAACACAAAAAACCCACCTGCTTACTTTAGACAAACATTTAAAGCAGCCAATAGAATTGTGTCAACATTTTTTGTTTTACTTTCAGAATGACTAAAAATATTTTGGTTAAGATCAGAAGATGTATGCCTATCTTAGAGAAAGAGCAATTCCATTTAATCAGTAAATAGTAATCTCATTATTACTGAAGACTAATATGCTACTTGTGAGACCTACTCATGCAAGTAAGAAACTCAAATGAAAGGAACTATTACCAACCAGCCACATTTCAATGTGATTAAAAAGAAGAAAATATATCCAGTTTTAACTTCTTCCCTCTTTCATAATAATCCTTTCCTAAACTGATCCATTTCTGCTACCTCATGGATCACCTGAGTCCTTTTGAGCCTGCCTTGTAATGTTGTGCTATCTTTAGGAAATGTTTCAGACTAGCAAGTAAATTTCTGTCCCAAACAACTCTTCATATTTTACCACCTCAGATCACCACTGTTTAGCTGTCTAAATGGTATGCCCTTTCCAACCCACCCATATATGTTCACAATCTGAAAGAAACAAAGAGACAGGCGAAGAGATGAAGAAAAGAACATTTTAGGCAAGGGCAATAGCATGCAGCAAAAAAAAATAGCGTGTTATGTGCAGAGAATTATGATCACTGCCAGAGGAAGTGCAAAGGAAGGCCTGTCAGAGGAAGGGATTTTTTTTCCATTTCTTTCAGTTTTGTGCCACTTGATCAAAAGTGCAAGTTACATAAATACTTTATGGTGACAGTGAGCCAACAAGTGTAGGGTTTGCGTATGAGAGCTAAAGGTAACTAATATATAGGCTGGGGATATAGCTCATCAGAGAGCATGTATGAGGTCCTGTGTTTCCTCCATCAGCACCATGGGGAAAAAGTAAGGCAAAAACCGAAAATGACTGGTATCTGATTTCAATGAACATAAAGTTTTACCCATATGAAATTGCCCTTTGATGGGTAACTTTTCATAATCATGAACTTTCAATATATAAGGTGTTATTAAACTTAGGGGTTCAAAAGTAGATTAGTCACATTCATATTTTATCACCCAATGAGTCAGGTTTTCTTACATGATTTCTCAATTTTAAATCAGATCCTGACAGAAGAAAGCTTACAGTATGCTTATGAAAATGATGATTCTGGAACTCCAGTCCTGTCTACTGAATTAGAGCAGAGTACATAGATGTGTATTTAACAAATGTCCACACCTAAATTTACATACAACAATGTCTAATGATGTTACTAGAGTGATTCTGGTCTATGACAAACAGCACAAGAATACCTGATGCTCGAAATTATAGATGAAAGGCTTATACCTGGCTAAATGCACTTGGGTCAGTATTAACAGATAGAGCCCTACCCATTGAGGATGTTCTAGACAAAGGTTTATGTGGTCACATATATTTGTGAAAGCCATAACTTGCATATACCTCATAAGAACTACAGTGAAAATTAACATATGGAAGACAATGAAAAGTCTTGCATTAAAAGAAAAACTTGTATTAGTCACTATTTCTCGAAAATATTTGACTACAAAATTATTTTCACAAATCCATTAGCATACTAAGGAACGTATATATTAACATGAGTTGGAAACAGTCCACTAATGTTTCTTTTCTGTTACATATGGTATTGGCAATTACTTACTAGAAATTATTTTTCTAACTTACAATTTTTTAAAGTATCAGTTATATATGCAAGAGAACAACTATGGTGAAACCTATACACATTGATAAAAAGAAAAATATGAGATTACATGTGATATTTTCATTTTTCATAAATTATTTATTTAGTAATATAATTATTTATGTTCTAAATATGTTTAGAATAAGAACTCCAACAACACTGACAAATTATGAGTCATAAGGCAGTAAAATATAGTTTAATTGTGTTGTTAGATTATGTTCACAACTAATTATTAAATAATTGGGGGACACTAGAGGATCATCTGTGGCTTCAGAAATTCAAGTTCGGATTCTATTTCTAATGGTTTCCTCATTCATATGTGTCTCTCTTCATGCTCTCCATATGAGGAACTCTCCATGGTCTGGTAGTCTATTGACTCAAGTGAGGATTGATTGGTGATATTCTGAGTGCATCTTCACTAGAAATCAAAGTGCTTAGTGACTCCCCAAACTCAAGATACTTGGAAACATACTAAGAAATCTAAGTCTGTCTCCTCCAAACTTATCATGTATAATACCCCCCAATATTTATGGATTATAACCCTGAAATCAAAATCTCATCTTTGTAGAGCTAATGTTTAGAAATGTTAATGTTACTATATTTATGCTTCAACCACCTGAGCCTGCTGAGAACACTCTTGCCTATTTCTCTATTATAATGTCATCTAACAATGTTGAGAACCTCTAACTTCTCTACAGAGTTTTAAATAAAATCAAGCTCATTTAGCAAAGTACAGATTTGGAATCATTTTAAGGTTAGGAATGAGTGTGTGATATAGGCAGTAACAATATAAGGTAGAAATCATTTGCTTTAAAGACCGTATCAAATATTACAGAATATCCCATTGAGAGAAGCAGTTAGTACAGAATTAGCAATCAAGGCTTTTTGCCAGCCTCCTTAGCAGCTGTTTGGAACCTTAGCATGAGAAAAGCTGTGGCAACTGTAAACTGCAAGTGGTTCATCTGAAATACTGCAAAACATGCAGAGCAAAACATCTGCAAAGGAAAGAAAATGCTAGAGAGGTAGAGGGGCAGCCTTGGAAAGTTTCTCAGAATTATCAAGCCTGTCAGGGAATTTTTTAAAAAAAAAAAAAGATTTCCCCAACAATTGCCAGAAACCAAACATAGCTGCCAAGAGTTAAATGAATCAAACAAAAGGTGGAAGGACGCAAGGTATTTCTGTCTCATAGTTTCAGAGTGAGGAAGTGTATTGAGACATGGACAGGCACTAACCTCTAAGTGGAGGATTATGAAGAAATGCAGTGGGTGAATCATGTGACCAGCACAAGCTAGACACAAGGACAATATATTATATTCCATATTGTGTAAAATGCACATCACAGTGATTCTCAAAGAACAGTTTATAAGTAGAAACTGAAGTCAGCACATATTAATAAGCCAGGTGCTTGATCAGAAAGATTTACAGGTAAATTTTTAAGAGAAAAAGAATGAGTTCAAAATCAAGAAAACTAAAGATTGACGTATATTTGAGACAAGTAGTCTAAAGAGACATCGGCCATTATCAATGGGCTATTGTTGCTTCTGTTTATATTGGTCAAGTGATTTATCTTCTCTCATTCTTCTTTCCTGTAATTTTCTAAGTCATTCATGGGATAAATATATGAGAAATGAAAATTTCACAAGATTTATACATAAAATTTTCACAATAAAATATATATCTATGTTGATTAGGTGTTTAGTAGTGACTTAAGATAGCCCATTAAAACAATGCATAGAATGCTCCATGGACTTATTCTGTGAAGGGTTATAAATCTATTATAATGGCTAGCTGCCACTATCCTGCCTGTCTTCTAATGCATTGCAAGACAATGTTGGTAACTGCTGAACATTTTTGATATGTTATTATTTCTCAAAAAGTCCCAGAAAACTGGACATAGGGAATTTGCAGAAGGCCACACTCCCACAAGTCAAAAAATATTACTTTCAGGTTCTATATAGTACATACTATTTTGTATTTCTTGCTCAATAAATAAATAAAACACAGTACTACTGAGTATGTTGAGTCATCATCTTAATAGAATGGGGATCACATGTTTACAGTAGAGTATTTAGCCAAAGGACAGGAGAACAAGCTAAAAGTGTTAAACATTTCTGTTGAGTATTTACGGTCAACCTTTCCTGAAGGTATTTCTTCTATATTCACATAGACAAAACAGCTGTGATTACCAGTACAAAGCCCACAAAGATCAAGCCAACCAAAATTCTAGCATAGATGGAGGTGTTTTCAGGGTCCCAGACTTTACAATGGAGGTGTTGAAAGTTGATAGTTTCCAGGACAGAGAGAATCACTTCTTTTTTAGTGTGTTCCTATTAGCAAGTTTCCAATGTCCCACACCTATGCACTTATAGGCAGCACTAGTTGAATTTAGTTAGGAAGAAGAGGAGGATGAGGAAAACAGACAAACTGGAGATGGTGATGTGTTAGATGGGTTACAAGAGTTCTTGAAGAAGAAAAATTTTGTGTATACACACAAGACAGTGGGCTATGAATATGTTTTTTAAACATATACATACAGAAACAAAAAAAGTAGATTTTGTTCAGGAACACTGAAAAACTTTCTTGGATTTTACTTTATTTCCCAGGGATTCTAGAATTTCCTTAGAAACACTTCCCTACAGGCATCTTCTATGTATTAAGTCCCCCTTTTCCTCTACAACTGTTAATTTTTAAAGCAGTTGGCATACAAAATAATGGGTTTCTAATACATTTCCAGTAGAAACAGAAGTGACTCTTACCACTAAATTAACAGTATTTAAGCTCAACAATTATCAGAAGTTCTAGAAAACATCTCAACCAAATAACAGATGCTAATCTTCACAGAAATAAAAGCACAGGAGGTACTGGACTGAAAGTCACAGATTTGACTTTCTTTAAACTAGGGACTTGCCTATTTTAAATTTCCTTCTCACATGTTCACCATCATATACTTATTTCTTAAAGCATGGTCCAGGGACTAGCAATAAGCATATTACCTAGGAATTTGTTGGAAAGGCAGACTCATAAGTCCAATCATAGACTCTACTAAGTCAAAGTTTACTTTTCACAAGATCCTCTAATTGATCTACATATACATAAAAGTTTCAGAAACACTACCCTAGAGTATGAGATTTTTTTAATGATCAAAACTATCCTTATTATCATTTATATTGATTGTGTCTTCATTGAGGTCACAAAGTACCCAGCACAAGCAATTAAGATGAAATGCTTATTTTGGCTCATGATTTCAGGAGTCCAAAGTGCATCATTGTCAAGCAGGAAAGCAGAGTGGTTTGGTCACTGGCATTGGTAGCAGGAGGCAGCTACTTGTTCACATATTAGCTACAGGAAGCAAAGAAAGCAGTTCAACACCAGAAGTGGATATAACTTTCAAGGTCCTGCCCCTAGTGATCTATTTCTGTCAGGTAGGCCCAAACTCCTAATGGCTCCACAGTTTATTGTTTCAGAAGTTAGCAACTAAGTGTTAAAAATATGACTATGTGGAAGTCATTTGAAATTCAAATTAAAACACTGTTGGGTCCCCTAACATCGATTATGAGTAGGCATTCTAAAAATGTTGAAAGAATGCAAATGGAGACAGTCATAGGTCAAGCCTGAACTGACTGATTTAAACATAGGCAAAATTGAACTTAATACCAAATCTTGCTTGATACTTAATATTTTTGGCCTATTATTCTATTCCTCAAAAATTAAAACAAATGTCATGACTAAAGAAAGGTTCATCATTTTTTAATGAACTAGTTTGAAAACACTGAAAATTAAAGTGTCTAAAGATGAGAGAATCTTTTTCTTCTTTTTTTTATTTTTTTTATTTTTTTTTATTGTTAAAAGAAAAATTTACATTTACTCCCCTTGTTCCCGGCCCTCCCGCTCCCCCACTACCCCACTGCCCTCCCCCTGCTTCCTTATGATGGTGCAGGATACCCTGTCCTATGGGAAGCCCA
>JAQHUG010000100.1:684533-714482 GCA_028555095.1 Dicrostonyx torquatus
TGGTGCTGGCATAACTGGATGTCAACCTGTAGGAGAATGAAAATAGACCCTTATCTATCACCATGCACAAAAGTCAAGTCCAAATGGATTAAAGACCTCAATAGAAATCCGACCACACTGAACCTCATAGAAGAGAAAGTGTGAAGTAGCCTGCAATACATGGGCACAGGAGACTACTTCCTATGTAAAACCCCAGTGGCACAGACAATAAGAGCAAAATTAAATAAATGGGACCTCCTGAAACTGAGAAGCTTCTGTAAAGCAAAGGACACAGTCATTAAGACAAAGAGAGAATCTTTGTATGTGCACACATGAGTTTCTTCTATAATCAATAAGTGTATAGACTCACTGAAATCCAGGGCCTTAGCTTTTAAAATATTTAGCAAGTTTTTAGAAGTTAAAAATAAAAGGCTATCCTGGCCAGCTGATTTTATAGTTCCTGTCTACCACCAGGCTTTAAATTATAACAAAAGAAATAGAATGTATGCCATTATTTCCAGAGACTATCACTGGATTTCTTGATGCATTTCCACTATTTGTCTCCATCTTTCTGAGAGCCTAAAGAGCCTCATATCTACTCTTGTGCTTCTGACTGTCCCAACTCATTAGCCTTTCACATTTCTCTAAATAGAAACGGCATACTCTCATATCTTCTCTTACAAGACTCAATTATTTCAGTAACATCATAAGAACAAAATATGCAGAAATATTCATATTGTTTATAACATCTGTAAATATGATCCTGCCATTGCAGCCTGCAAATATAGGGTTTGTTATCCAATTAGCAGAAATGCTGAACAGGAAACAGCTGAATTTGGCAGCATCAGATGTCAGCATTTCAGACATTCAAAACACAAGGGTTTTAACTTATTTCTGAAAATTCTTCATATATAACTACTCTCACTCCTAGTTGTATTTGTTGGAAAAGTGGAAGCCCTACATGAGTGAATGCACAATTTCCATGGCTGATGACAGTATGTTTCTGAAAATGTCCAATAAATTCTATCTTTGAGTTTTAGGAAGGTGTGGCCCCTTACAGTTTTTGCATGATCAGTCAACCACTCACCATTGTGGATCTTCAGAAAAACTTGATACAGACTGTATAGGCAAAGTAGAAAAAGAAAAGCGCAACACATTTTTTAAGCCTTGTGTATGTTCTCCTCCAAAACAGCACTGCTGCTTCAGAAAACTGGAAGTCAAGCTATGGCGAGGGCATCATCTCTAGGATACAGTTTTATGTTACTGTCTCTTTGTGCTTACCAAAATTATAATACCTGGCTACATCTCTTCTTACCTATTACTCTCCTAAGTATCCAAGAGTTTCTCAGAAGTAAGATGCCACAGAGGTGTAGTCTAGCACATAAAATTAGTTCCTTTTCAGAAAAACAGTTTGTAAACAACTCAGGAGAGCTAATAATGTTTTTTGGATGAATGAGTGAGTTTTCAGAAAGTGAAATACACACACACACACACACACACAGAGAGAGAGAGAGAGAGAGAGAGAGAGAGAGAGAGAGAGAGAGAGAGAGAAACACACAGAGACACACACAGAGACATACATAGATAGAGAGGGGTCGGGAGGCTGTGACTTACTATTCACTATCCCCCTGCTTCAGTCTCCTGAGTGCTGGATTTACAGCTGGATGTCACCAGGCACCAACTGGCCTTAACATTTATAATGTAAACTCCCCAACTACTTATCTCTAATGCTATTATAAATATTCCTATAACTGACCTTTCTCAAAGAATGGTGAGGAATTGAAAGTTGATATCAGCATGCTAGTAAATCCATCACAGATGAAAATAATGACATTTGTTTATTACATTTAAGATCCAGGCAGAATCCGTGCCAGAATGTATAATAGCTTAGAGTTAAAACCTTGCTAGGGGGAAGATATGACCCACATTGCCATAGACGAATTTGAAACCTGGCTCAAAAGCAAAGCATGTAACTAATTCCACACACCGCATTATTCATACACTTTGAAGCAGTAATGTCTTAGTCAGTTCAGGCTGCTTGAACAGAAAACCATCAACGATGGAGCTTTTGAAAAACGTATTTGTTTGTCACAGCTTTGGTGGGTGGGGCATCCAAGATTAAGGCACCAGCTTGGTCAGCTCTGGTGAGCATAGAGATCTTAGTTTGCAAGCCGCTATGTGAGAACATCTATCTCTTTCTCATTTAATAACAGCACTAATCCTATCCATGAAGGCTCCAATCTCAGGGCCCAGTTACCTCGGAAATACCTCTCTTCAAAATACTGTCACATTAAAGACAGACCTTCAGCTAATAGATTTGCATGGGGAGAACATTGTATTGAAGCTGGTAATAAAACAATGGGGAATTATTTCACAGTCTGACCTCCTGACCTCCCTCTTACACACACACACACACACACACACACACACACACACACACACGCGTGCGCACACACACACACACTGAAAATCTACTCATTGAAGAAATATTATTAGTTGTTCTGAGTTATTCACATACTTTTTTTTTCAATTAGACACTAATGTTATGTGCTAGACTGTATCTCGGTGGCATCTTGCTTCCCAAAAATCGAACTCTAGGACATATCATTACCCAATGAACTTTAAAATTGCCATACAGTCTCTAAAATCTAATTGACCCTATTTAAGCACAACTTTGACAAAAGGCACTAGACTGAATGAAGTAGTTTCTTGGGGGTAGTGTGGCTTTTGTGGTTTTGGTAGGTTTTAGTTTTCTTTTGGGGTTTGTTTTCAAGACAGGGTCTCTCTGTGTAGCCTTGGCTGTCCTGGAATGCACTCTGTAGATTAGACTGGCCTGTAACTCAGAAAACTGTGTGCCTCTGGCTCCCAAATGCTGAGATTAAAGGTGTGTACCACCACCACCAAGCTGGGTGATTTTTTTTTAAAGGACCCCACACCTGGAGGTGTAAGAGCACAAAAATGTAGCTGTTTATAATACTCTCTCTTCAAAGCTTTCAGTCCAAAGACTCTTCCTACTTTCTTCCAGCTTCAGGTAGCTGGAGCTTTCCCTGACCTGAGGCAGTATGACTGCAGTCTATGCCTGTCTTCTCATCATCAGCCTCCCTACATCTAAACGGTCCTCTTGGGGAAACAGCAGTCACAGTGGATTAGGATCTACATTCATTCCATACAAGCGCCTCTGAACTTGTGCTTGCAGGTGCAAAGGCCAATTCACAGGTACCAGGGCTAGGGCTTGAACCTGTCTTTGAAGGGGACATCATTCAATCCATAGCACTGGGGAAAAAGGATTTCTGAATGATCCTTTACACTCTGTATTTCCTTACCTCCTCCATTCAAACCATGGATAAGTCATTCCATTACCCAGCACACCATTAATTTTGCCATATTATTAGAAAGATATTGCCTAAATGGGAAACAATAAATAAAGACACAGAGGTTTGATTTACTTTACAATTTTTCATTTTTTAAAGTATCTTCCAAATCCTATGGGGGAAAATCATATCCCAGTACTAGAATCAAGCACACAGTCATTAAAGACTAAAATCACAGATGTCACAGGCTCCATGTGGTCATTGCCTTTAAGCACACAGTCTGCTACAATCTGTACCAACTGACACTTCCAGGTGGTGTACAAGAGAAGCCCCAGGGAAGCTGCACTCCTTCAATCTAACCGCAGGGTAACATATATCACAAAACCCAACTTTTACAAATGCTTTCTCCTAGATACTCTAGGGGATTCTTAATTACATCTCTTCTTCCCTTTAAATGGGCCATAGGAAAAGTGAGCACCTAGTTTATATGATTTGATGAAACTGTAATTTTTACATGGATGCTGACATTGTATAAAATCTCTATCCCGAGCGTGAAACGAAAACCAGTCACACCGACAATATTATGCAAGGGTGTCTTAAGTTCTAGGACATTTTATTATAGGCCAGTGGTGCCACTTCATAAGAAGAAAATGATGAGTCAGTTTGACACCACAAGAACAATGCTTTCCTGGGAGGAATTTTAGAATATTCTGCTCCTAGATCTGAACTAACTTAAACACAAAACGAAGTGAACAGATGGCTACGGCATTTGCTCTCACATATGGATGAATGGTGTACTGGGTTCTCGGCAACTAAGACTTTCTGAGCCTTTTAACTCTCAGATGTCAGGAAAGTGTGGCTCTAAAATCCTAAATTCAACCATGCTTTTGGGCAGGGGAAGTTAGAAAGCCCTAGGGATAGTCAGTACATGGCCTGGCCAAAATCACCTATCTGGTGTCCCTATGCTGAGCTGTAGAGATTTTGTTTACCAGATTCGAATGTAAAGCCTAACAATATCCATGACTACTCATTCTTCTGCCTCGGTGACTGTCTCGACCTTGATTTCTACGCCATTCCTTTCAGTCTGCTCTGTATTCCTCACCACCAAGTCTTAACAAAACCTAAGTTCCTGGGGGTCCCCACATACACTGAAGATTTTTATAATGCCATTGGTGGCAGTTGCTGTCCCCATTTCCTTCCAGACTTAGAGGTTGACCACTCTCCTCTCATATATAGTCACTATCCTGGTGTGGGAGGTCCTTCTGTCATGAACAAGTGGCCTTCCTGTTACACTATTCCTTCCAGTGATCAGTCAGATTTGGAGCCCAGTAAGTCTGATCATACCTGTCATAAACTGCATTGATGATTCAATTCAATTGTGGTACTGGAGTTTGAACCGAGGGCCTTCCTCATGATAAGCAAACACTCTACCATCAAAATGCATCTGAAATGCATATTTTACGTTTTAGTTATTTGTTTTTTAAAAACAATGCATTTATTAATTATTTGAGAATTGTATACAATGTATATTGATAATATCCTCTCCCTCTCCCCAATCCTCCCAGGGCTACCTCCACCCTCCTTCTCATCCAACTTCAAATATTGTTAAATAAAATTAAGACAACTCCAATTTGTGTTGCTCAAAGACTTTTGGGTCTGGGGCCTGCCCTGGGGACTGGTCAACCTACCCTGAAAAAACTGACTTTCCCATAGCTCTGCAGGTAGCAGTGGGACTTCATGTCCACCTCTTCCTTTTCTTGTATTTTGTTAAGTTTTTGCTTGTGTAGGTCTTGTATATAATTATTTAATCCTTTTGAGCCAGCATTTTCACTATTATGCTTTATATTTTTAATCTTTTTACATCAATCTCCCGAGGCCTGTGTGAGCCACTGGACCTAGCTTTAGAATAAAAATGTTTATAAAGGGTAACTCCAGTGGTGGTTTGAATGAAAATACCCTCATAGTCTCATATATTTGAATGGCTCCCAGATAGCAGGGTGTTTAGGAGGGACTATAAGATGTGGCCTTGTTGAAAGAGATATGTCACTGGGCGTGGACTCGAGGTTTTAAATTTCCCATACCCATGTCTAGTCTCATTCTTTCTGCCTTCATCTTGTGGAGCAAATGTGAACTCTTGGCTATTGCACTAGTGCTTTGACTGCTTATACATCACTCTGCTCCTCACCACGATGAGTGTGGACTAACACAGGGAAGAAAGCTCCTAATTAAATGTCTTCTTTTATATGCTGCCTTGGTCATGGTATCTGTCTACACCAAGAGAACGGACTACCCCCAAATTCCAAATAAGCAATAAGCTACTTACTAGCACCTTACAGAAATACTAACTGTAGTGTGTTGCTTTGTTTCAGCAATAAACTACTTGTGATACTCTCTACTCTTGCTTATACTATGTGTTTTGGAGATTTGAGAACGCTTCCCCACCTCTCACATGTTCTATGTGTTTCTTAATTTCCGTTTGCCTTCTTCTTCCTTCTGTTAATAACAATGAATAATAGGTTCAAGGTTCAATTTGTCTATTTATTAAGATTCTTCATTCCCAAAATTATCTGTGAGATGGCTCTGCTTTTATATAGAGTTTCATAGTGATATTAGAAAATTATTTTGATTGTAGCACTCATATCCATAAGATGAAGAAGCATTTACTTAGTAGGAAATCTCTTGTTATGAATTAAATCAGATTTAATACACTGACATCCTCAGTATTTCTAAATGTCACTAACTTTGGAAACAAGGCCTTTTAGAAAGTAATTGAGCTGGCTGTATTAATGTACATCTGTAATCCCAGGGAGGCCAAGGCAAGAAGATCACAATGTTGAGAACAGGTTAGTTAGATCCTGTCTTAAAATAAAAAAAAAATACTTCAGAAAAAAGCAATTAAAGTTAAGTAAGGTCATACGGCTGGGCCACAACTCAATATGTGTGCTTATTTGAAAGAGAAAGAAGAGAGAGCATGCCATGTGAATTCAAGAAAACAGCCATCCACAAGGAAAGGAAGGAATCCTCAAGGGAAACAAATGACACCATCACTTTGAACTTGAGGACTTCTAACCTCCAGTTTATGAGAGAATATGCTTTTGTGACTTTAAGACACCTACGTTTTAGTATGTTTTAGGGTAGCCCCAAAAAACTAATAAACTTTCTTTAATGTCACAAATCCTCCTGTGAAGAACAAACCAAAGAGAATGTGTTTTGATACATTGTTCATACGCTGTATTTGGCAGTCGATGCCTTCTTAGAAAATGAAGACAAGGTCATCCTTGATTTGTACTAAGAATCATTCTCTCTAATGATATAGTGTTCAAACCCTAGTTATAGCTAGAAATCTTTAAAAATGGATCAATGCACAGGGATTTATGGCACATTCCTGTTAGCTGGCAACCAGGAGAGTGAGGCTGAGTCAGGAAGATCACAAAGTTGAGGCCAGCGTAGGCTACATAGTGAGACTCCCATTTTTTATTTTTTTTATTTTTGTACATAAAAAGGCTTTATTAGCAGGGGAGCAGAAATTTAATCAAACAAGCCAAATTCCATATCATCATCCAACTCCTTGGACTTCTCCTTCTCATCTTTCTTCTCTGCTGGAGGGGCAGAATCAGCAGCAGGAGCTGCAGAGCCAGGGGCAGCAGAAACAGCCATAGCCCTACCAGCAGACACACTGACAAGTTTGCCAACACCCTGGCCAATGACATCATCAGTGCTTTTCCCATTCAGCTCACTGATGACCTTGTTGAGCCAGCCATCACCCATCTTGATGCCCATGCTGTCCAGTATCTTCTTAATGTCTTTGGCACTAGGAGAGTAGTTATCCCCAAGGGCAGCAAACAAGCAAGAGGATCCTTAAAGCACTGGTCGGCTGCTGTGGGACTGGCCTTGGTGGCCTCAGGCAGAAAAAGGTGAGACTCCCATTTTGACTAAAAAAAAAGTTGATGAATATATAGGACACCTGTTTATGACCCATTTTGTCAGTTTGGGAGTCATATAACATTTTTCAGGGACTCAGGTCACAGGACCTCCTCACATCTCTGTTTACTATTCAAGAGCAAGGAAGAACAAGACCTATCTTGATCACTGCAGGTGAAGACCAAGTGACAGGGTGTGACAACACTGAGAGTGTCAAACTTTGGAAAAATATAAAGCCTGTAATTTAGCAAAGGGCAGGGATTGCTAGATGTTTATAAAACATCCTCTGTCTCACCATATTCATCAAGTTTTAAAGACTAATTATGAACTGATGAAATGCACACAAAAAACTGCAAGGGAGACTAGCATTTAAAATTTTAGCCTTTTAACAAACACAAATATTGCAAGTTTTGTCTCATATGTAGAGTCTAAATTTACATATACATATACCTCTCTCTCTTTCTGTGTATGTGTGTGTGTGTGTGTGTGTGTGTGTGTGTATGATAAACAGAAAAGGGGTAGTGAAAGAGAGACAGAGGTCTAAAGAGGAACAAAAAAGATTATGGAACATGTGAGACATGAAAATAGAAGAAACTACTATTTGGGAAGGACTAAGGGAACTAACAAGAGATGTTAAGGGGGACAATATAAGAACAAATAAGAACAGAGTATATTAATATGTATTATTTATGTGAAAATAACACAGCAAAATCCATTACTTTGTATGGTGTCATGGGACTCAGCTGTCTGGGAATGACATTGCTGTTGCCATCTTAAAACAAGAGCAGCAGTAGTTAATCACACAAGACCTGAGCAAGATTGACCCTCTTGACATTCTCTCTTCAAAGAAAAGGAAAGCTCATGAGGCACAACAGGCAATGCAAGAAGAGTTCATAAAGTACACTCAGCCCTTTCTGAGTCTTAATACATGCATCAAAGCAGTTAGCAGCTGTTGCGAAAGGAGACTCTTCTTTGATGGTGTAGCTGCCAGTAAGTCACTCATGCGCCTGAAGGCAACTTCTCCTCTTCCTGAACATAACCACGACTAACTTTGCTGATTCTCTGAACTACATTTGAGTGACACTCTTTCTCTAGTATTCCATTAATCCCCAATCTGGAGAAATAGATATCTATTCATGTCTCCTCAGGAAACATCACAGAGCGCAATAATAAGAATAACAATAATAACTGCTTTGACCCAGACTTTGGCTAATCCAACTCTTGAACTCCTGATTTCCTGTATTAGTCTGTGTTTCATTACTATAACAAAATGCTGAAGGAAATTTTATAAAGAAAGGAGTATTATTTAGCTCACAGTTTTAGAAGCTGAAAGTCCAAACTATATGGTAGAGGTCTGCAGAGGATCCCTTTGGGGGATCATGGAGGAATATGTTAAGTATCTTTCATGTGGTCTTTCTTATTTGTAAAGCTATCAAGATTCATTTATAATATCTCTAACCTATGTCACAACCATATCTAATGGTTTGCCAAAAGCTCTTCAGTCCAACTGATTTTCCACCTTCTTGACACCATTAACATATCTCTTTGGGTATTAAACTCCTAGATGACTTTGAGAGATTAATGGTATTCAAACCATAGTACTTCCACAACAATAAAATATAGAAAAATAGTAAATTATAGGTTAGTATTCATATTAACTGAGGTAATGATGATTGTAAATGAGTTAACACAAATTTAACACAATATGAATATATGGCAAGTACTTAATAAATGCAGATATATCAATAGATTTTTTTAAACAAGTTCTTATTATGTCGCTCAGGTTATTCATAAACTTGTGATCTCCCTGCCCTAGCCTCTCAAGTACTTGCATTACAGAACATTATTCATATTAAAAACCTAGACATAGGCTTTATAAATCCTCTCACACTTCCCCAAACCACAACTGTACCTCTTAACAAGCCCAACCTCAGCCATAAGTCTTCCAAAATGATCAGAGAAACACAAAGCTTGGCAAGTGATTATGGCAAGGAAGCTGGTTAAGACGATAAAGAGCACATGTGGTTTTATTTTTCCTGAAAGAGAAACCAAAGTCTTAGTTTACACTGTCAGGCCAAATTAAAAGATACGACCAGACTTTGGATGCTCCCCTAGTGGAGTCAGGTGGTCAAGCATAAACCAAAGCAAATCTGATCAGGCTGTCACCATTTGACCTTTGAGGTTCAAGCTGAGTTCAAAAAGGAAACAGCAGAATGTAAGTGTGGAGAAAAAGAAAAGGAGACACACACTCAAGTGGAGCAGGAGCAGACACAACCATGGTTGTCTAACAGGTAGCTAGCTCTCTCTCTCGGTTCTGGCTTCTGCATTCTAGAATGTAGTTCTTAGAGAGTGACGGGAATGTGCAGCCTTTGTGAAGGGTGTGGTGTTCTTCAGGTACTGGTGATGACAGAAGGGTGTCTTCATCCTCAGGGAGGCAGACTTCTAAAAGTTCCCTTACCTGTTTTAACATGTGTCCGTGAGTCTGCAAATTTAGCTTGGTAATATCTAGTTCATACCCGGATAAGGCACAGACATAGGAATAGACCTGAGGTTGGTCGTCGCTTTCATCTCACTAATCGCTATACCTTTGATTTTAACTGCATATATTCGAGACATCCAATACTTTCATATACCTATCTTGACATACATACATACAAGTGATTATTTTAGGCAATCAAATGAACATACTCATTGCATCATACTCTCCTTTTACTAATGTTATTTTTTGTTTGTGTTTGTTAGTGTTGGATAGTGGGGAGGATATACTAGAACAAAAAAAAAGATAAGGGACCTTGATGAGAAATACCCACGACACACAGTGCTTACCGTTTCCCACTCTACATGCTTTGCATGCAATGATCTCATTTAATTGTGCCAGCATCCCTGTGAGGAATATGCTTTCCTTACCCTTACTTCCTAGATCTAGGTGCTAATATGAGGCAAAGTGGGATGAAGTAATTAGAATTAATGAATCCAGAATTCCAATTAAATAATCAATCTCCAATCAATCTTCCATAGCGCCAATACAAAGCATCTAGTAATACTTTCAACAAATGCTTTCCAAGTGAATGAATAAGTTTTGAATATTAGAAAAGGCCAGTACATATATATTCCCTGATCCCCTTGGATTGAGATTTTAGAGGCTGCAAGGGTTTTTTGGTTTTGTTTTGTTTTGTTTTTTTACAGTTTTTAAATTCTATTTCCTTCCAGCAGATAATGCTAACCCATAATTGGGACTAATAATGGAAAGAAAAATTAGATTTGATGCCTAATGGACAGTTCACATTTACCACGTCATCATTTTATTCCTTAAACTTGCCCCACTTTCAGCTTTGCTGCCCTGAATTAATCCTGTTGACTGTATTTTCCAAACATTTGCAGAACATGACCACTTTTTGCTATGAATATTGTCATCATTTTCTCTCAAGTCACATTTTTAACTTGACATTTTTTACTTTTCTTTCTTGATAAACTAAATCAGCCAAGTCATAAAAATTACACTCATAATCAGTAACAAATATATACATCAGGGCTGGAGAGATGGCTTAGAGGTTAAGAGCACTGACTGCTCTTCCAGAAGTCCTGAGTTCAATTTCCAGCAACCACATGGTGGCTCACAGCCATCTATAATGAGATCTGGTGTCCTCTTCTGGCATGCAAGCATACATGGAAGGAATGTTGTATACATAGTAAATAAATCTTTAAAAAACAAATATATATATATATAATTCTAAAATAGAGGGTATGCATTGCAGAAAATTACGAAGTACAAGGAAGCATTCACAATGCCACCCTCAAAGATTCCCTATGTTGAGTTGTAATGAACACACTCCTTAACTTCCTTAAGGAATGGATACACAAAACAGAGAAATTTACATACATGTTTGTATATGCATATGTGTCTTGGTTAGGGTTTCTATTGCTATGAAGAGACACCATGACCATGGCAACTCCTATAAAGGAAAGCATTTAATTGGGATGGCTCACTTACATTTTCAGAGGTTCAGTCTATTATCAACATGGTGGGACAGACATGGTACTGGAGAAGTAGCTGAGAGGCCCATATCTTGTGCAGGCAACAGGAAGTGGTCTCTTTCACTGGGCTTAGCTTGAGCAAGGGAGTCCTCAAAGCTCAGCTCAACTGTGACACACTTCCCCAGCAAGGCTACATCTCTTAATAGAGCCACTCCTTTTGGGGATAATTTATTTCAAAACACCATTATATATATATTCAAAATTGTGTAACCCAGAATTGAGGGCCTCATTCATGCTAAGCGAGTATTTTATTGCTAAATCACATCCTTACTATTTAATGTCTCTTTTTCTTTTCTTTTTTTTTAATGCCTCTGGTTCTTAAGTTTATAATCTATATCTTTGAACATCAGTTAGATTTCATTTCATTTAATATGATAAAAAATTACCCCCAAGTTGAATAAAAAAGTCATTTCTAGTAAAATTTTCTTAATTATCAGTAAGTTTTTTAGACCATTATTCAAAAATTCCAGAGCTAAGCTTGAGATATGGCTTGGTGGTAGAGTATGTGACTCACATACACAAAACCCTAGTTTCCACTCCCTAGTTTTATTATTTATTATTAAATAATAAAATAATAATTTTATTATTTAATTTAATATTAAATTAAAAAGTAAAAAAAAGTAAATCACAATACCATAGAAAGCTAGTTTTTGCTAGTTTTTGTGTTAGTTTTGTTTTGTTTGAGCCATGATCTTGCTACACAACCCTGTCTGCTCTCAAAGTCAAGACCATCACATCAGTCTTTGGAAAGGAAGTAAAGGTCAGCTAGCTAGCAGGGTGAGAATGTGACTGGTTGAAGTACTAACTATGTCGCCTAACATTCCTGAGAGACTGTATGGGACAGCTGGAGTAAGGACAGAACTCTGTGGAATAAGTGAAGGTCAGGGGGTGGTTTCAGATCATGATAGGCTCAGAAAGAACTTAATAAGGGTATAAATGAGGGTAAAGATAAAACCAGAAATATCTTTCCAGATATTCTGGGAAAAGTAAAGGTCTGAATGACGATGCAAATATGATAGCCTGAGTGATCTGATCAGACTCATCTCAAAAGGAGAAATACAAGTAGCCAACATATATATTCAAATCTCTTAAGAGCATAGCTCTCCAGTCTTGGTTATGAACAACAAAACTACTATTAGGTACCATCTCACCTCAGTTATAATGCCTACTAACATAAGACACTAAACAATACAAACAAAAAATAAAGATGTAGAGAAAAAGGAACATTTGTGTACTGGCAGTGGAAATGTAAATTATTATGACCATTTGGGAAAAAATTGATGTACATAAAAAATGGAACGACTATATTCAAGCTATCCCACTTATGGTCATAGGACCAAAGAAGTTAAATCAGCACCAAAATGACAGCTGCATGCCCATGTTTATTGTAGCACTATTCACAATAGCTGAACTGAATATAACCTAAGTACATATCAGTGGAAGAACAGACAGATACTTGGTATTCTCAATTGAAGAACTGCAGCAAGTTGCAGGACAACCTAGAATACATAATGGTGTCAAGTCAGTCAGCAGTACACAACAAGACTTTGACTCGAAAATCCAAAGAAAGGTGGGTGGAGGGATGATTTGGCAGTGAAGAGCACTTGCTGCTCTTCCAGAGAACTATAGTTCAGTTGTCAGCATCCACACTGGGTGACTCACAACCACTTGTAACTCCAGCTCGAGAGGATCCAATATCCTCTTGTAGCCCCTGAAGACACTTGTACATGTGCGACACGTACTTGCATAGACACATGCCCAAAAATGTTTTTAAAATCTTTTTAAAAATGTAAGAATTCAGGAATCGAAAAAGAATACATAATGTAAAGATGAACATATGCATATAATGAAATTTTATTCAGCTATGAAACAAAGAAAATCTTGATTTATGTATGAAAATAGACAGAAGTAGAGGGTGTTTATTAAGTGAAATAAGGCAGGCACTAAAAGACATACTTCATGTTCTAACTCATATGTGGAAATTATAAGGAAAAATGAACTTGAATCTAGTACAATAATAATTGTAAAGGTTGGAAAGAGTGGAAGAGTAGATAAAGGAGACCAATTTTGATTGTTTCATATTGCGATGTATATACTGCAATACCATTGTAAATTCCTTTAGTGGAGGAGTAAACACCTGTTCATCTTAAATAAAATTAAAAATAAAACAAATATAAGTATCTGAAGTAGAATAGAATTAATTTTTCATGGTTTCCCTGTTAGGAAGAAGTTATTAGGTATTAGGTTATAAGAATAGAATTAAAAGTAAGAAAGTGGATGTTTCTGAGGTGTACGTGTGTGTGTGTGTGTGTGTGTAAGTAGGTAGGTAGGAAGACAAACAGATTTAAGTTAGTTTCTATATAAGACAGAATAATAAGATATTTGTCTTCCTTAGTTTGTCTGATTTTTCTTGACATAATGATTTCAAATTGCATCCAAAGGCTGGAGAGATGACTCATTGGGTAAATGTACTGGCTGCTTTTCTAGAGGACATGGGATCAATTCCCAGCATCCACATGGTGGCTAACAACTGTCTATAACTCTAGTCGCAGGATATCCAACACACAATTCTGGACTTCTCTGGCACTGCATACACATGGTACATAGAAATATATGAGGGTAAACACCCCTATAAATAAAACAAAAATAAATAAACTCTCCAATTGCACCCATTTCCCTACAAATATCTTAATTTTTGTATAAATCTGCATAAAATCACATTGTGCATAAGCACAACATTTTATTTATGCATTTGTCTGTTGATGAACATATAGACTGGTTCCATGTCCTGACTATAATGCAACTACAAACATGAATGTGAAAATATCTCTGTAATAGATTAACTTAAAATACTTCAGATATAGAATCAAGAAAGAGAGGCTGTCAAGATGTTTCAGCAGGTAAAGACGTTTGTTTTCAGGTCTGATGCATTAAGTTCAATCCCCAGATCTTATACGGCAGAAAGAGAAAACCAAATTCTCTGATCTCCACTGGCCTTTATTGTCCTCTGACCTCCACACACGTGCTCCACACATGAGTACTACCATGGTGAATGCATAATCTCCCCCAACCCCTCACATACATGTGTGCATTCGTGTACACATATGCATACACATAAAAACAGTGATATAGAAGGGTCTTATTGGGTTTCTGCTTTCATGTGTTCCTAGTTACAAAGGGTGGGGCTGTCTCTCCTATGTCCTGTCCAGCCTGAGTTATCTTCCTGCCACCTGTATCTTTTGTCACATCAGGTTCTCCTGTTCTTCACAGCTGACTCCCTGAGCAGTCCCTCTCCCAGGATTATGAGAGATCATTTTGAGGCTCCCTGATCTCAGGCTACGAGGCAGCACAACTAGCTTTTGACAATAGATTCTCCCTCAAAATGGCACGTGGCTGCTTCATTTCAAATCCCTTAGTGTGACAAAACGCTATTTATTTGCAGCACTAACCTTTTTGCTAAAGGAATCACTGTCTCATTAACACCCACAACTGGATTTGAGGCTTGTGAGGGTTGTGAGCTGGTAGTCCTGAGCACAAGACCTCCTGGCTTCTTTCTGGCTTACCTTTGGAAACAGTTTCTAACACCTCTCCCCTGAGAAAACGGTGCAGTTGGGCTCCGATTGTCTTGCTTCTCTGTGCTCAGAGTCTTTGTTTCTGCTTTTACTTTTACTACCTTTTGCATTTTTCCAAAGATATTCCTCTATTTCTCTTATTCTGAATTTTTCTTCACTCGCTCTCACAGGAGCAGCATCTAGTCTCCCATCTTCCCTGAAACCCCAAGGAGTGACTTTTCTAGAGTAAATTACAAAGGGTGAGAGAAAGTTCAGAAAATGACTGCATGAAAGAGAGCTGGGTAAGTTCCCTCTCCTTTGTAGTTCTTTGAGAGTGAGGGATAAGGACAGAGTGTAAGTTCAAGTATAGCTGGTTGAAGGATGTGTGAACTAAGCTCCTTCTATTGTGACTTTCTCATTTTGTAAAGGTAAAACAGACAGGCCTCTGTGAGAAATCAGCTTCAAGAAATCTGATCAAATGTGGGTTTTTTGTTTGCTTGTTCATAAAGTTCCTTGACAACTGTTTGATTTCCACACACAAACAGTGCTTGAAATTCACACACACACACACACACACACACACACACACACACACAAAGTTCTCAAACAAAGGAGACACACAGGCTCACTTATTTTAAAAGGAGACAAGAACTCATTCTTTCCTCTTAATGAGTTCTCAAAGGATGAATTTGTGTAAGGAGGAGGTAGATCATAACACAATGTTAAAAATTAACTGTCTAAAACCTGGTCTGAAGATGGCTGAGTGAAAGAGAGTCACACTGTTCTCACCCTTGAGATTTTCTGTATCCATATCTGTTAGTGGGTAAAAGGGAAAGATATAACATTCTGGAAGAAGTCTCTGTGAATGCTTAGAACCTGGTCAGATGAAGGATGACTGAATGAGTCTCCATCCCTGGGGTTCCTTAAAAAGTAGATAGATGAGGGAAGAAGATTATAGCATATGTAAACAGCTGAGGAGATCAAAACATGGTTGACTGAAGGAGAAACAGAACTAGAGTTCCTGTCAGTAGTTTCTGAAACAGTGAGCATGAATAGAACGTCATCTAAGAAGTAATGAAGTGTCATAGCATGACTGATGGAAGAAAGACTATATCATCTTCCCCCCTTACAGTTTCTTTGAGGGTTTGCACTGCCGTGGGAGAGAGGTAATCAGCAGAACTTTCTTGAAAAAAAAATAATGTGGGTTCAATATATTAATAAATGTGGAAGAGTTAAACAATTGCTTGAGTCTTATGATTTCTGTTATGATGGAATGTCAGGGACCTTTGCCCTAATAAAATATAGCAGGAGGTTAGCAAAGACCTTTGACTTAGAATGTTTAACAGAGCCAGCTAGGGCTATTGATTCTAGGAACCTAACAAAGATACGGAGACCATTGTTTTAAGGATGTTTGCAGAGAGCCCCTCTTCCAAAGTTAGCTATCCACAAAAGAATGTTTCCGTTTACACAGGTGTGCTAGCTAGCGATTTTATTACCCCCAATTCCTGCTCACTGCCCCAAGTCCCGACACCCCACCCCAAGCCAAGCTCCCCATTTCGGAGCTATATATACTGGTACTGTTTCCCTAATAAAGTAAGACCTTGACAAGTGAATTCTGCTTGGTCTTCTTCCTTTCTCTCGTTCATGACTTTCAGGTAGAAGCCTCTTCAGACCCTGAATAACTGGACCTGCTGGACGGGTCAATGGAAGAATTAAATAGTGGCTCAATCTATCTACATATAGACATAAGGAGTAGGAAAACCAAAATAATTAAAATCATTTCTAGTGATACTAAATTCTATGAATCAGTCTTGGGGTATTATCCATATAAGCGAATATCACACTAAAGAAAACAGGAAAAAATGATAAAATGATATCCAGTGTTTGTTTCACAGATGTGTACCTCTATTGCCTGTTTTAAAGGCTTATCTGAAGCAACAGGAGGACAAATGACCCAACAAAAGTAATTCTAGTCTCATTGGTTCTTGAACAACATGAATGAATTCTTGTGTGAGGGAATAGGGGAGACTTCTATCATCAAATTAATTCCAGAAATATGTAATTCCAGGTAAGTTAGTCAAAGGATATAGTCTATGTAAGTAAACATACATATGAAGGAAAGGGGAGACATCATCCCTAACATTAATTACAAATATATCTGTTTCTAGGCTAAATATTTGTTTTGTCAGTTTCATGTAAAACTCTTCACAGGAGAAACTACAAGTTTACTGGAAAGTCTATATGGCCACATCGGGCACCATTATTTTCTAAAGTGCAATGTACAGGACTGTGAGAGAATCTACCACTGTGAGGAAAATCCTAGGGAGTAAAAGAAGTGAGTAATCAAAGACACAAGTGGTATAAGTCTTGTCTCTGAGTGGGCAGGAAAGCACTGTACAGTGGCTAACGAGCCAGTTATTCTGTTTGTAGGAAAAGGAAGTAGGTACTATAGAGTCAGGACACTCCACAGATTGTGGTTACTTAATATGAAATACATCTGTAGATAGGAAGGCTCAACTTCAATTGACAGCAACCACTATCTTAGTAGAAAATAATTTGAGCCACTACAGAATCAGGGATTACAGATCATAAACAAGCAACCAAAGAATGAGACTAGAGGATGAATTCCCTGCAACTGGAAACCATTGAACAGATCTGGAGGTCTGTACAAATGCACACAGAAATTGGCCATAGAAACATGGATTCCGCCACAAAACAGAGGCAGTACCTTAAAGGTAAATACTTTAGTGTGTGTGTGTGTGTGTGTGTGTGTGTGTGTGTGTTTAAATGATGGGGAGGGTATAGGCACACACATAATTGGGTGTCAATGGATAACTTTGTGGAGTTGGATCTCTCCAGTTTTACGTGAAATATGGGATCAAACTCAGGTCATCAAGCTCACACAGCAAGTTCTTTTACTGACTGAACCATCCAGCCAGTCCATGTTGTACTTTTGATAGAAGTTCCAGAACCTTTGAACACCAGGTGAAAGGAGCAGCAGAAGGCTCAGAAGCTGAACTGGAAGCTGAAGAGATTATAGATGGACAAGCCATCAAAACGGGAAGTTGAACTTGTTTCAGGGGCCTTAGTGAATAGTTTGGGAACTAAGAACTTTCGTTCATTTTATAAGGCACAAGTTCCATGAGATGGCATTTGCAATGCATTAAAGGAGAGGAATCAGAAGGTTTGTGCTTGGCTGGAAAGCTGGAGTTCAGAACATCATTAATGCAAACTAAAAGCATTTTCGATTCAGAGAATTCTTTTCCTACTGGGATATATTTTTATACTCCATTATTTTGTATAAATGTCTTTGCTAATCACATTTTGTAAGTAAACATTATTACTTTCTAACAAGCCTTGAGACCAGGGTGAAAACCTGGCTCTGAAATTTATCTGAATATAAATTCTGGCTTAACACACTTAGGTGAGCATTTCTCTCTCTGCTTCTATCTACATACCTACACCAGAAAATACTTTGTGAGAAGCGGCTTCTTAGGAACAATAGTTATTTTGTGTTCGGTAAAATTTGTATTTTCAAAATATTTCTTTCTTTTCTTTCCTTCTTTATGTTTGTTTTTTTGAGACAGGATTTCTCTGTTTAGCCCTGGTTGTCCTGAAACTCACTATGTAGACCACACTGGCCTTGAACTCAATTGGTTTGCCTGCCTCTGCCTCTCAAGGGTTAGGATTAAAGGTGTGCACCATCACAACCTGGCTCCACAACATTTCTTTAACTACCTCTTTATCTTAACCTCATTCTTAGAGAAATTTTCAACCAGGGTTAACTTTTATTTTTCAGGAGAACATTAAGGCTCTATCTCCTAACCTAAAAAAAAAAATAGCACTTCTAGCAGTCAATTTTGAAATAGAGCTTGAAGAAAATAGAGACATCACTCTCATTCTCTGAAGGAACAGACCCAAATTTTGAAGTGATTTTTCTTTAGCCAAGTGGTACAATAAATGAGCACAGCTGGGGTGAACCAAAATCACGATTTCAGTAACTCCTCTTTCCATTAGCTATATGAATGGAATATTTTTTAACTTACTTATTCTTTGTGTCTTTCACATCATGTATCTCCATCCCATTCATTTCCTCTTGACACCCACCCTCTGTTTTTGAAACCTCCCCCCAACATAAAATAAAATAAAAATTTAAGAGAAATAAAAGAAAAGAAGAAAAAAAGAAAAGGAAAAAAATCAGTCTTGTCATGGAAGTTCTAGTGTGACACAGTGAGTCACGCAGTAAATCCTTTTATTCATATATCTTTACTCCCAAGTGTTCATTGCAAAGAGTCATTGGTCTGGTTTGAGGCCTCTGATTGCTACATTATCAATGCTGAACCCTCATTGGGACTCCTCTGGGTTATCCTGTTGTTGTTCTGTGTCATGGAGATCCTGCAGGTTTGGATCTCCAGGACCAACCCTTTCACTTGCTCCAGTAGATAACAGATGAGGTGGATGTTGAGGTTGGCCAACTCATAGCCCTGGTTTTGGGCCTGGGTAGTTGCATGGTTGATCAGCCCACCAGCTCTTCCTTGATCTAACCACCAAGGTGAGCTCTCCAACTTTACTCTGGTTAGTTCATCTTTTGTAACAATGAGCAAGTGGTGGGGGCAGCTCTGCTTTCACATCCTCAGGGGTAGTTCTCCCACACCTACATCTTCAGGGCCAGCTCTACTGTTGGACCCAGGTGTGGTGTAAGGGCCTGTACTCCACAGCTAATGAGGAACAGGGACAGCTGTCCTGCTCTTATAACCCCAGAACCAACTATCCCAACTATCTCAGGCATTGATTGGCCAGAGTGGGTGTGTTGGAGGGCATCTTCCCCCTGCCCCGACCAAGCCACCACATGGCAGATGAGTAATGAGGACATCTCTCCCATGCTCACAACTTTAGGGCTGGCTCACCCAGAGCTGTACCAATAGGAATGGCCCTGTTGTGTTGCCCAAAAAAGATGCAGGGCCTGCTCTCCCAAGTGTTGAAGCTGGTAGAAGGCAACTCTCCTGCTCTTACGGCTTATGGATGGAATCTTATGTGTTGAAAACTTAAGTAAGTTGTTGGGTGTTTTCTGATGGCACCATTATTTTTGTGGACTTTGGATTACTATGGGTGTGGATAAAAACTGGCACATACACAAAGCTGAAAACCTAGCTTTAACAAGATATGAGAAGCTTCTTGTTTGGAACTCTGAGCTTTTGTTGATGTTTGACTCATGTAGGCACTCGTTTCAACTGGCAGGTTTTGGCAAGGTCTGTGGACATGCTGTTTCTTAAATGATTTTCCTTGTTTGCTTTCTCAAAAGCATGCTTTGGAATGAAGTAACATAATGCGTTGGATTTGATTCAAAATAATCAAGTTACAAAGGGGATTTGATATGTGCACAGATAAGAAATGATTGGTCATGGGTTGATAATTACTGAGACTGCAGGATGAGTAAGTATGTGGAGGTCCATTATATTGACATAGCTGCTTCTACATATACCTATAATTTGCCATTATAAAAGTTTTACCAGCACTATTACTTGATTTTAGAGACATGGCAGACAGGTGACAGAAGCTGGGTAGTACACAAAATATCAAAGCCTAGGGCTTATCTACACATCTGGTAGATTCTACTGTCTTCTGAACTGATAAAGGTGGATATAACTGAATTTGTTTTAGGTGACTTAAATTTACATGAGATTGAAGAAACGGAGGTTAACTCAGGCATAATGGTACACTCCTTCAACTCCAGTACTCAAGAGGCAGAGGCAAGACAATTGCAAGTTGAAGGCCACCTGGGTTATACCGAAAAGACCCTGTCCGCACCAAAAGTAAGTAAGGAATAAGTAGAAATGGTGGTAAATATAAATGTACCTTTCTGTTCTGAGTTGAAGAAAGAGGAAATTGCAGATTTTATGTAAAAGTGCCAATTTTTATCAGGTGTTGCTCAGTCTATGAGTCTAAAATTCACCATGATTTTTATTCAGAACTTTGATTACGAGGAGGAAACCACATTTGTAAAATAAATAATGGAAGTGATGAGACTTGTAGTGGACATAAGCAGTGAAATAGATTTTATGATTTGTAATTTTGCCTGTACAAAACTGAAAAATCCAGGAGTGGCTGCATATTTGCTAAGCAGTTAGCTGGTTCTGGCTGTGCTCTCTGGCTCTGCTGTAAAATTACTTACATTGTGGCTGGCATTAATGCATCACTGCTGTAAAATGAATAGGTAACCAACATCAAAGGACAGACAGCAGTGGGTAATTTTTTCAAGGTTTTATGGTAAAGTAAAACAGATTTAGAAAGCTTAATGAAGCAAACATATATCTTAAGCAATTATGATGAGATAAACCACCCATGGACAAAGACACCAAGGCTACACAATTAGAACTCTGCAACCCATCCCATGCACTATCCTAATCCTAACTGTATTATCAATGAGCCATTAGGCTGGCAGGGTAACTCAGGGAGTAATGGAACTTGCTACACAATCCTAGTGACCTACATCCTGGAACTCATGTAAAGGTGAAAGAAGAGTTGTCCTGTGATCTATGCTTTGTGGCACAACCCCCCACACACACACTAACACATATTATGTGTACACTCATGCAATAAATAGAAAC
Organism: Dicrostonyx torquatus; assembly: GCA_028555095.1. Classification (NCBI taxonomy): domain Eukaryota; kingdom Metazoa; phylum Chordata; class Mammalia; order Rodentia; family Cricetidae; genus Dicrostonyx; species Dicrostonyx torquatus. The sequence goes on from JAQHUG010000100.1 coordinate 705,939, forward strand.
AAATTTAAGTGGTCTCTGTCCTAACTTTTACAGCACTCAGTCTTTCTATTAAGTTTCTCACCCAAATGCATGCTTGTAAGGACAACTTTAGTAGGTGCTCCATCATCATTCTTTTGTTATTGTTTATTCCTTTGTTGTTATTGAGACAAACTTTCACTATATAAACCAGACTGGGCTCTAACTTGTGGGTCTCCTGCCTCAGCCTCCCAAGTGCTTGAATTTTAAGCATCAGCCTCTATGCCCAGCTTCCCCCTTAATCGGGCTGAAATCTTTTAAAATCCTGGATTTCCCACTCTATCCCTTTTCACCTTGCAATTTATTTGTTGCTGCAGAGACTGTCTTTTGTCTTCTAGAGTGTGCTATGATGTTGGTTTTGCTCTGCCCTGAATTTCCTATAAATTAGTATTTGCTTGCACAGGCTTGATCAGATTTGAATTGATTTTGGTTTTTATTTGTCTGCCTACATGAAGGCATACACCTCTATCTAGGGGCCTATAAAAGCTTGGTTGTCTTTCTTTATATGGTAACTTCTTTAACCATCTACGCCATCAAGCTTGAGGTTGAAGCCATCTGCGGATATTTTTGTTGTCAGAATTGTGTTCTCTCAAATGGAAAAGGACCCATGGGAGCAATATTCTCTGAGTTCTTGAACATCGATAAATTGTTCTATGGCCTTTTCTTTGGATGTCAAGCTGGACATAAAATCTTTGTCCCATATTTTCTTTATTTAGCTCTATAAAATATGCAATGTCTTTTCTGCTAAGAGAGCTTTGCTGTCAAAGTCTGCTGATAATCTGATTTTCCCTTGCTTAGAAGGAATTTTGATCATCTTAACAGGAAAGACTTTTCCCTTCAAAGTTCAGTGATTTTCCAAGAATGTATTTCTCCATTGATTGCTCTGGGTCATTTTCCTCAGGTGCATGATTGTATTCTTCTAATATGTGCTCTTAAAATATATTTCAGGAAGTTTCGTTGCATTGTACTTTTTATAATTTGTTTCCTGTTGTTTGCATAATTTTCTTCTTTGGGGACTGAAAGTAAGGAGAAAGAAAAAAAGGTTTTGAACAGCTGCTGGGAACATCATCACAGGGATGAATAAAGAATTGCCAAGCAGTATTGAAAGCCCAGCTGAGATTAAATGGCATAAATTTGTACTACTGCCAATTGGCACAGTTATGCAACTTTCTGTAGCAGAACTCAACACAAGCAAACAAAACAGATGTTTGGGCTTATCTAGTGCTGTCTATTGGCAAGGTACGTGGCGAGTACGGTCAAGGAGTGACAGAGCTAGGGACTAGTTGAAATATAGTTGAAATACTTAACAAAATGTTAATTGTAAAAATAAAATAAAAATATTTTCTAAGAGATCTCTAATAATATAACATTCTATTTCTAATAAAAGAAAAGAAGAGTAGGACTGAAAGTAGTCTAATTTTTTTAGAAGAATGTTTATAATACTTAAAGAAATCTGGAAAAATAACTGATAAATAAATCACTTGCCTCAATTTGTTATTTGGACAAAAATACTGTGGTATGGTCTTAGCCAAACCATAAAATGTACATATAGGTTTTGTTGTGAGATAATAATGTAAAGTAAAACAGTGATAAGAAAAAATAGCTCTTTAATTTGAGTTTTTTGTGAGTCATCTAAAGCAATATTTGTAAATGTCTGATTCATATTAATTTTATTTCTCCTGAATTTGAGAAGTATAAAACAAAAGGTGCCAAAGTCCTAAAAAATAAGTACAACTGGTATTTGTTTATGGAATTTTATCAGAGAGAGAGAGAGAGAGAGAGAGAGAGAGAGAGAGAGAGAGAGATATTCACTATGTAGCTCAGGTTAACCTAGAATTTAGCATCCTCCTGCCTCATCTTATGCAATACTGGGATTACAGGTTCTCAGATAGATCTACTTTCTAAAGTGGACATGGACCAATACTTCTGAGTATTTGAGTATTTTCTGCTATACACCCAGTTTAATGAAATATTAGACATAATAATAATAAATACTGCTTTCTTGGTCTATCTTTCCTCACTGAAGTGGTACAAATTTCCCTTACTGAATTTTTTTCTTTTTCTCCTCTAAGTGTCCCATTATTTCAAACGTCTTACCTGTGACATTATTTATACTTGCTGACTGGTTCACTTTCTTCTGTCTTCCTGTTAACTGTTGATATTATCAACTTGATGGTTACTAGAATCACCTACACTCAGACATCTGCACGTATCTATGAGGGATCACCTAGAATAGCTTAAATGTGGTAGGATGACCCACACTAAATGTGGGCAACATCATTACATGAGCTGGGGTCCTATACTAATCAAAAGGAGAAATGAGCATGCAGTAGGATTAATAAAAACCCAGAGACAGGTATTGGGGTTCAACCTGAAGATCAGAAAATCATAACAGCCAAGCCGCTAGAGAGCTCATAACTCTTAAGAAATCTCCAGACTGAATGAGAGCGAGTTCCTGTCTCACCCTCCTTATATTCCTCTCTAGCACTGGGATTAAAGGTGTACAACACCACCGCCCGACCTCTATGGCTACCTAGTGTGGTTGCTGGGATTAAGAGATTTTGGCACCACTGTCTGGTCTGTATGGCTGACTAGTGTGGCTGTTTTGCGTTCTGGTCTTCAGGCAAGCTTTATTTATTAAAATGAAAATGAAATATCACTACAGGAACAGTCATCTCTGCTCTTCTTGACTGCAGGAGCCATGTGACCAGCTGACCCACATTCCTGTTTCAGTACCTATATGCCTATATAGTCATGATAGATTATACCCTTAAGTTGTGAGCCAACATATAACATTCTTTCCACAAGTAACTTATGTCAAGCATTTTGTCCCAACAATGAGAAAAATAACTAATACAAGTAACAATATATGATGTTAAATTTTGTAATCAGTTTTGGTGACTAGAATTGCAGCAATTAGATACGTACAAACCACATTCTCAAATAGGGGGAAATCTGCAGTTAAATGTAGAATCTCATGTGCAATTTATTTCCATTTCCTATAGCTAACCTTTCTCTGCTTTTCTTACCACTACTAAGTCTATCGTTCCTTCTCTGACTTTTATTTTTTTAAACTCTGTGTGTGTGTATATGTGTGTGTGTGTGTGTTTGAATGTGTATGCACATGTAGAGATCAGAGGTCAGAGGCGGGTGTTGAGTACCTCCTCCAAACACTATCCAGTTTATCTTTTGATGCACGGTCTTTCACTGAACCTAGAGCTCACTGATTCATATAGGCTGAGTGGCCAACAAGCACCAGGGATTCTTCTGTTTCCACCTTCCTGTGCTGAGATTACAGGTGTTTGCTACCTAATCTGTCTTTCTATTCTCCAAATTCTCTTACTGTAGTGTATCAGTGCCCATGTCATAAACTGAGTTCTATTTTACTTGCTCTCATATGGTGAGCCTTAGCAAGAGCTAACCAGCTAAGTGAAATTCTCTCCTCTTTTTCGTGCTCTTCCTCTTCACCTGTCTCATACAGTTATCCAGGCTGGCCTTAGATTTGTAATCTGCCCCTCTCTGCTTCCCAAGTTCTGGCATTACAGATATATGCCACCACACTTGGCTAAACAAGATTTTAATGAGCTCATGCGGACTAATCCATCTTAGCCTCTCAGTCATTTCACATATTGAATTACCTTCAATATATTTCCCACTGCTGCTCTTCACAGAAGGCTTGAGAATGCTTCTATTGTTACCCATAATGCCAGTGTCTGATGTTTTTACTGGAAAGCAGTAGTAGAGCTACTGAATGAATGATTCTTTGCACTAGCTTGCCACATGTCTCTGCTGCTATTGCAAGGATTTGAGTAATATTTTCCTAAATTCATCCTCACCAGGAATTTCAGAATATGACCATCTTTCCAAATCCATCTTTGAAGGGTCTTTCCAAGAGACAGAAGGGGTACAGAAAGGAAACGGTCCAACGAAGACAGAGGAGAAATCAGAGTTACAATAGCTACCATAAACCAATAGCTGTCTGCAGCCACCAGAAGTGGGAGAGATGCCATATTTGTGGTAATTGATTATGGTAGTCTACAGGAAATAATTCATGAATATTGCACAAAAGATACTGTATTTGATCAACACCAAATCTGTTGGCATGAGTACTACTGTCAATTTGGATCTAGAAGTTTCCAGATTTATTCTTGTTAATGAAGCCTCTCTGAATAAGGATTCAGGTTTACAATTATTGGCCCTAGTCTTATATACAATCTGATACATGCCATGTTATTCTTAGGATCTATTTCTTCTCTGCCTTTCAAGTACTGTTATCTTTAAGAATTGAATTTGTTCATCTTGATCTGAAACCTACAATTATTTAGCAAAAGAGCATTTGGAGGCTATTATATTAGTTAATATAATGCTCTGTGTAGATCCTTTGTTTCTTACTGTCATACATTCTCCTAAACAATTCTTTGCATATACCTGATGCCCTTCTAAACTCATCTGTGTGTGTGTGTGTGTGTGTGTGTGAGAGAGAGAGAGAGAGAGAGAGAGAGAGAGAGAGAGAGAGAGAGAGAGAGAGAGAGAGAGAGAGAGGGCTCATGTAGCAAGGCTGTCTTTGAGCATGCTATGGATGATGTTAACCCAATCTCTTGCCTCTGACACTCAAGTACAAGGATTAGTGTAGAATACACAATTTATTGTCTCTTTACCAAATAAAATATTCTTCTCAGAAAGAAGGAAAAATTGACAATCCTTCAAATTAGTCATTTTTCTAAAAACAATTTGTGTGCGTATTTCTCTGCACTTATGTCCACAAAAGTGCAGGTGCCTGTGTAAGTCAGAGGCATCAGCTCTCCCTGCGGCTGTAGAGTTATGGACAAGTTTAAGTCTCTCATTATGGGTGCTGGGAACTGAACTCAGGTCCTTTGCAAAAACAGTAAATGCTGTTACCTAATAAGCCACCTCCTCAGCCCTTTCAACAAGTCTTCTACATCCCAATGCAGGGGAAAAGAAAAGTTGGGACTATCTGGTTCTCCCTTATCACCTCACAGGGGCTGCTTGTCTGCTTCCACTCAGGACAGAACAGAGAGCTGATGTTCACTACCAACATGGACCACTATAATTTTTTTTATTTCTCTACACGTCTGGAGCAAACGCATGGCGTGTGATATTTCTTGTCCTGTTTTAGACAAGACATTTCCCAGCCCTTTCCTTTCCTTCCCCACGGCGAACTGTGAGGATGAAATAAAGCCTCTGAACAACTTTGTTCTGAGGTTCTTTATACTTTTTCTTTTCATTCTTCCCTCTCCGGGTTGAAAGGAGTCACAGGACTGTGGCGATGCTCCATTCTCTCCACCACTCACTTATGCATCTCAAGGAAATTGTATGATTCAGGACAAGCACCATCTCTGCCACTCACACATACCTTGGCTACAGAGCAGATGAGAGTGTGACTAAAGGGAGGACATGACTAAAGGTCGGAACACCTTGGAAGGAGGGTTTTTTGCAGTGCTTTCTGCCTTCTTCTTCCATACTTCCTTTCAACCTGATAACTTTACCAAAAAAATAAAGTTGATTGGAAAAAAATTTAAACCTTATAAATCTCTACCATTAAGTAAGAGTGGAGACATTTCCCTAATTCTTACCTGTTACCTTTGAAATATTCTGCTTCCAGGGGTGCGGAGCAAACTCTAACACCCTAAAATACAGGTGCACAGTGGTCTTGAATGAATAGCACTGCAGGACATGCAGGGCAGAATATTGAGTAATGAAGAAAAATTTTAAAAGAAAGTAGTGTTTCAATTACAGTATAATATGCCAAACTAAGCCTTTGTGCTTAAGTGTCTCTTGCCAGTGTCAATAAATCAGTTTTCTAGCACAGAACTGTGTAACAAAAATCAGTTGCTCCTGTGAGCAGGGACATAATTACCTTGAGTGCTTGCCAGAGATGTATAAAGAAGGACAGGAGATTGGCACCATACGTGGTAATAGGCCGTTTTAAAGCAGTCACAGTTAATGCTCATGAGTGGGAATAAATATAAGCTATATATGGAAGTAATTCCCCTGTAAAATTCAAGAAAACAGATGCTTTCAGATTTCAATTCAAGATAAGCTTGTGGTAGTCTGTTAAATAACCAGTTCTTCCTGGTTTCTTGCTAACGCTGGGCTTTCTGATGCTGGAGGAAAGGATGTGGTTGGTGTTATAGAATAACCAAGTGCACAGAGCTGTCCCTTCTTACAAGAGGCTCTAGTCACAAAATCCACATTGGGATTTAATACTTTAGCATGTACTAGGCTTGGAGAGAAGCCTTATTCTACTTTAGCTTTGTAGGAAGATTCCAGGCAATAGAAGACGTGGATCAAGGCGCTATAAGCAAAAGAAGTTCAGGTTTACATGTGTCCCATGTCTACAATAGATGGCATACACTAACGTTCAATTTTGAAATTAACTGCATTCCCCTTGCTTTGCTTCCTGTGTCATATGTACAATTTGCTGATCTCATAAGACAGATACTTAATATTTTTATATATGTAAGGCCATAAATACCAACTTCCTATCAACCAGTCCAAAGCAGTTTCTGTTTGGGGTTCTGTGTATTCTAATTCATGGGTACAAGAACCTTTTCACATTTCTTACTACTGTGATTACAGGCAAAATGAGAGTTGGGTGCAGTAATGGCCTTCTCCAGAACGTCCATAATCTTGACTCACTTCCCAGCAGTCTACTTACATTGTCCTCAGTTTATGACAACCTGCTCCTTCTGCGCTCTCTCCTCATCGTATGCAAAGAAACACCTAGGTCCTCTCCCTGAACGTCCTCTTCCACTTAACTGTGGTAGACAATCCTGGCAAGTCTCCAAAAGAAAGTCATTTTGATTCATGTTTTGGGTATTCCTGGAATGATTGTCAAGTGAAACAAATTGCACATGGGAGTTGTTCTTTTTCCCGCCCCTATCCTCTTAGAAATTAGTATGAGTTGTGGAGAGTGAGTGCTGGTAAATAGCAATTTACATCCGGGATGAGCTGCATGTGCCCCTTGTTTAAAGTGGCAAGAGACAGCCTCATATGATGACACCACCCCCTTCATACTCAGGGCATCTTCAGTAGTCAGGTCTGTTTTTAATTCCTATTGTTTCTTTTACAAACACCAACTCGAGATTTAAAGCACCAGTTATTTACATATGAGCCATTATGTTTGTTCTTCCTGAGTAAGAGAACCTGGTTTTTGTTTCAGGAGTCAATCTGACAGAGACCTTTTAATTTCGGGGTTGATAAATCCTTGTGGTAGCTAGCATCCTCAACTTAACAGAATCAGAATTAGCCAGGAGAGGCATGCCTCCAGACACACCTGTGAGAGACCCCATTGGTTTAGCCTCTAAGCACACCTTTGAGGGATCATCTTGATTAGATTAATTGAAATGGGATAATGCATCCTAAAAGAGAGCAACACTATTCCCTAGGGCTGGGGTCCTGGACAGCATGAACAGGGAAAAGCTAGTTCAGTGCAAGCATTCACCTTCCTCTGCTTCCTGATTAAAAATACAATGTGACTAGACGCCTCAAGCTCTTGTTACCAAGATGTTCCTTCTATAAAAAAAAAAAAAGGTGAACCAAAAGAAACCCTTTCTCCCCTGACTTGCTTTTGTCAGGGTATTTTAATAAAACAAAGAGAAAGGTAACTAAGAAATCCTAAAAAAACAAACTAATTGCTAGAGTCACTTTGATTCTGGTTTTCCTCAATACATGGGTTTAGCTAGAGTTTGGCCAATAATTAAAGTTCTAATTAATGAGATAACAAAGAGAATATGGGTACTATTCGTAGGAACAAGTTTGCTTCCCAATTTAAAAGGGTCAGGGAATAAACGAGGTACTTGCTGACAGTACCCACTTCTTTCTTCCTGCCTTATACTAAGAAAAGACTCTTAGCATTCTTAGCAATCTAACAAGCACGATGTGACTGTTATGAAGAAAAAAGACAATAATGAAAGTGAATGTCTATGTATTTGATGTTGGTGTTGAGCATTCTCGCCAACTGCAACTGTTTCTCCTCGACTCACATTCCAGACTTCTTAGTTTCAGATCCTGTGCATATGAATGCATTAATGAGAAATATTCATTTCTTACCATGGAGAAGTGTCTTGTGGCCAAGTAATGTGTTGTCATTAACAGAAACTGGACAAGAGTTATATAGGTAACTTATTGTGTTTTCTTTTATTTCTGTAACTCTTTGTTTAAAAGAAAATTTATTTCAAAATAGAGGGTTTAAAACATTATCGAGGACCTCCCTCTAAAACTTCACTTCTTTTTTTTTTAACATGGAATATGTATTAATTTTGAAGCCCAAGTATAAAAATGAACATTTTGATATTGATTCAAATTAGGATTTTTGTTATATTTAGTCATAAGTATCAAACAAATTTGCAATTAAGAAAATTATTATTGCCTTAATCCTTACATTTCTTTTTTTTTCTTTATTGTTAAAAGAAAAATTTACACTTCCTCCCCTTGTCCCAGGCCCTCCCGCTCCCCCACTAACACACCGCCCTCCCCCTGCTTCCTTAAGAGGGGGCAGGATATCCT
>JAQHUG010000100.1:737946-752142 GCA_028555095.1 Dicrostonyx torquatus
CTATGGCAAGCCGCCAGCTGTGCTAAACTTTATATCTGTATCTAGATTTCCTTTTTAAGCCCCCTCAGGTTTTACGTGGAGTCAGCCAATCACGTTGGGCAGCCAAACTGTTGTAATTAGGGGGAGAGGGGTGTGTTGTGTTCCCTAGCCACCAGGCTCCCAAGCCCCTAGCCGCTGGCCCGCTCAGCTACTGGTTGCTTGCACCCGAAATAACCACGTGAGGACAGTATTCATTTAAACTCTGCCTGGCTTATTATCATTAGAAAAGGGGAGGTGATGTGGGATTCCTCCCTGTATGCTGTGAATACCATTGGTGGATAAACTGCTTTGAGCCTATAGGAGAGTAGGGTAGAACAGAGGTAGGCAAGAAAACTAAACTGAATGCTGGAAGAAAGGGGGCAAAGTCAGAGAGAGAAGCCATGGAGCTGCTGCTGGTGGCAGATACGCTGAAACTTTGCTGGTAGGCCACAAACTCATGGTGATGCACAGATTAATGGAGAGGGGTTAAACTCAGATGTAAGAGGTAGCAAATAAGAAGCTAGAGATAACAGGTCAAGCAGTGATTTAAATAATATGGTTTCTGTGTGATTATTTTGGGTATCTGAGCAGCCGGAAATTGAACAAGCAGACTCCTTATAACATGTAAGGCATAAAATATATATAATAATTATATATTAATTTAAATTTGTAATGAATAAAATACCCAGAAGTAAATCTAACAAAAATTAATGCAGAACTTACACTCTAAAAAAATCTACAAAACATTGTGAAAGAAATTAATATTAGATAGGCTAAGAAATATTTCTTATTTATAAATAAAATGACTTAATATTGTTAATACTTAATATTAAAATTGATCTATTGTATTATTGATTTTTTTCATTGCTCTGATCAAATAACTGACAAGAAGCAGTATAAGAAAGAAAAGGTTTTTCTGGCTTACAGTTCAATGTGATATATTTCACCATGTTTGGAAAATCATCATAATAGAAATGGGCAGCCAGCTAGTCACACTGCATAGGCCGTTTAGCTTGTTTAAGAGTGACTCTCAACCTTTATTGCTTACTCTTGGAGGGAGGGGTCAAGTGATTCTGTTCAGTTTCAGGGACTTCTTGAAACCATTGCTTAACCTTGGTTAACCAAAGTTGCTTAACCTTACTGCTTGAAGAACTTCCCTGTAGGATGGGATGTTTCAAATTCAGTGGAAACAGTAGCACAAAAATATGTCTATGTCCTTATCATAGTATCATTCACAATAGTCATTATGTCCTAACAGAAAAAATGCCCAGCAGTGCATGGATGGATAAAGAAATTCTGGCCTAACAGAGAATAAAATATCATCTAGTCATAGAAAGCAATGGAATGATATTTGTTGCCACATAGATGAAGTTTGAAAACTTATGCTAGATGAAAAAAGTCAGGGACAAAGAAAACACATTATATAGTTTCATTTAAATGAAATGTACAGAAGAAGTTAAAATTACATAGATAGCAAATTAGTGGTTGTTTAGGACTGGTGAATGGAAATAGTAACTAAAGTGTATAGGGTGGGCTTTTTATTTAGTTAGTCATGGGAATCATAAAAATTTCTGAAATTGATTATGGAGATTAAATATATATATCTGTTAATATGCTAAAATCTAACATATATGCTTTAAAATGGAGAAATAAATGTATGGTATATAAACTATACTTCAATAAAGCTGTAAAGTAGAAAGAATCTATTTCTAAAAAAACAAAAATGAAGTTCATATATCATTTTTAATTCTTAATGTTATTCAAAACCAGATTTTTTAATATTTTATTTCATTTATTTGTGTGTGCGAGGTGATATAGAGAGGCATTCTTAAGCTATTTTAAGGAACATATGTGGAGTACAAGGATAGCTCCCAGGAGTGAATTCTCAGCTTCTAACTTCACATGGGTTCTGAGGATTGAACAAAGATCATGAGGTTCATACTGCAAGCACTTTTATCCACTGAGCCTTCTTACCCATCCAAGAAAAACACAGTAGTTAATGGTAACTTCTCTGACAATTCTCAGTTTGCTTGTGACAATCATCTTAACACAGATAACAAAGAAATTAAGTACAAGCCTGAGAAAATTGATATGAAAATAATACCTGACAATCATCATTACCAACATTATTTGAACTGCAGACAGGATTGACAGGATCGAATAATTATAATAGCATAGAATAAGTTACATACTGATTGTGAAGGTTAGAATGAGAAGTGTCCCCCATAGGCTCAGACATTGAAGCAGTTGGTTTCTGGCTAGTGATACTGTTTGGGCAGGTTATGAAATCTTTAGGAGGCAGAGACTTACTGAAGGAAGTACGATGCTGGATCTGGATTTTGAGAGTCTATAGCCTTGATCCACTTCCAGTTCACTCTCTGTTTTGTGTTTGTTATTGAAGATATGATTTCTGAACTCTCTGCTCTGGTTACTTGCTAAAATGACTTCTTTGCATTGAACTTCCCCTATTGAATCATTACCCAAAATAAACTCATTCTTTCATAAGTCATTTTGGATATTGTGCTTTATCACAGCAGCAAAAATTAGTTGTACACAGTAAAATAGAAACAGGATAGACTGAGAAAAGGGCATTTGTAATCACTATCTCTTACATGAGTCAAGGTCAGAGGGCAAAAATTCAGATTTTTAAGAAATAATTTATAGTATCTTCCATAGAATGAGTTAGTTCAAGAAACAAGGTGTGATGAAGATTGGAAAGTCAGGACATATGGACTAAGAGAGCCAAGAACAGGAAAGAAAAAAAATCTAATGCACAAAATGCTGTCCTTCTGTTAGTGACTCTTCCACCTGACAGGTCTTACAGCAAAACATTTTTTTAAATAATTTATTTATTTTTTAAAAAGCAGTCTTTTCTCATTTTACATTCCAATCACAGTTCCTACTCCCTCCTCTCTTCCTGCTCCCTTACCTTTTCCCCAGCCCACCCTTCATCCATTCCTAAGAGAGGGTAAACATTCTCACCCATCACTTTGAAGCAGGACCAAGGCCCTCCCCACTGTATTTAGGTTGAGCAAGGAATTCCTCCAAAGAGAATGGGCTCCAAAAAGTCAGTTCAAGCAGTAGGGATAAATCATTGTCCCACTACTAGTGGCCCCAGAGGCTGCCACAGCCATACATTTTTCACCCACATTCAGAGAGCTTTGTTTGGTACTATGCTCATTCCCCCACTGTGAGTCTGGAGTCAGTGAGCTCCCATTAGCAGAGGTAAGCTGTTTCAGTGGAAATCCTCATCATGGTCTTGACCCCTTTGCTCATATTGTTGCGCCTCTCTCTCTTCGAGTGGACTTTGCGAGCTCAGCCCAGAGCTTCACGTGAATCTCTGCATCTGCATACATCAGTTGCTTGATGGTTATATGGTGACATTTAAGACAGTCATCAATCTGACTACAAGACAAGGCCAGTTTGAGCACCCTCTCCACTATTGCTTAGGGTCTTAGTTGGGGTTATCCTTGGGGATTCCTGAAAATTTCTCTATTGCCAGCTTTTTTGCTAGCCCCATAATGGCTCCCTCAATCAAGATATCTCTTTCCTTGCTCTAGTATCTGTCCTTCCTCCATCTCAACTATCCAATTCCCTTAAGTTCTCCTCAACCCTCTCCTTCTCCCCTCCTTCCCCTTCTCCCTTTCCTTCTACCCACTGCCCCCATGCTCCCAATTTTGTCAGGTGATCTTGTCTGCTTCCAATTTCCAGGTGGGTCTATATATGTTTTTCTTTGTGTTCACCTCATCACCTAGCTTCTCTAGGATCATGAACTATAGACTCAATGTCCTTTGTTTATAGCTAGTATACCCTTATGAATGAGTACATACCATATTCATTTTTGGGGGTCTGGGTTAGCTCACTCAGGATAGTGTTTTCTAATTCTATCCACTTGCATGCAAAATTCAAGATGTCATTGCTTTTTACTGCTGAGTAGTACTCTAATGTGTAAATGTGCCACACTTTCTTTATCCATACTTCCATTGAGGGCATCTAGGTTGTTTCAAGGCTATTACAGATAATACTGATATGAACCTTGTTTTATAATGGAATATATTGTTTCCTCTGTCTATGGTGAGTGAAAGCTTTTCTGGGTATAGTAGTCTGGGCTCTTAGTGTCTGCAGCACATCTGTCCAGAACCTTCTTGTTTTCAGTGTTTCTATTGAGAAGTCTGCTGTAATTCCGATATGTCTGCCTTTATACATTACTTGACCTTTTTTATTTGCAACATTTAATGTTCTTTTTATTCTGTATGTTTATTGTTTTTATTATTATATGATGAGAAGACATTTTTTGTTCCATTCTATTTGGTGTTCTATAAGCTTCTTGTACCTTGATAGGCATATCCTTCTTTAGGTGGGGAAATTTTTCTTCTATGATTTTTTTGGATATATTTTCTGTGCCTTTGAGATGGACATATCCTTCTTTTAGCCATATTATTCTTAGGTTTGGTATTCCCATGGTGTCCCAGATTTCCTGGATGTTTTCTGATAAAAATTAGTTGGATTTAATATTTTCTTTGACCGATGGATATATTTTCTCTATCATATCTTCAACACCTGAGATTCTATCTTTCATCCCTTGTATTCTCTTGGTTATGCTTACATTTGTAGTTTCTGTTCATTTTCCCAGATCTTCCATTTTTAGAATTTTATTGGTTTGTATTTTCTTCATTGTCTCTATTTCAGTTAAGTTTTGGACTGTTTGAAATGTTTGCTTCACCTGTTTGATTATTTTTTTTCTTGGTTTTCTTGGCCTTTTTAAGAAATATGCTGATTTTCTCCATTTTTGTTTGTATTTTCCTCCATTTCTTTATGGGAATTTTTCATTTCATCTTTAAAGGTCTCTATCGTCTTCATAAAGTTGTATTTAAGACTGTTTTCTGGGCTGGAGAGATGGCTCAGAGGTTAAGAGCACTGACTGCTCTTCCTGAGGTCCTGAGTTCAATTCCCAGCAACCATTTGGTGGCTCACAGCCATCTATAATGAGATCTGGTGCCCTCTTCTGGCATGCAAGCATACATGGAAGGAATGTTGTATACATAATAAATAAGTAAATCTTTTTTTTTTAAAAAAAAAAAAGACTGTTTTCTTCTTCTGGGTTAGGATGTTCAGGTCTTCCTGTCATATGACCACTAGGTTCTCGTGTTGCCATGTTTCTCTTTAGGTTGTTAAATGTATTCTTTCATTGGTGTCCACCCATATCTTCCTCTAATTGGTGCAGGCAGTGTTTTTGCCTCTTGATCCAATCCTTGTAATCAGTGTCTGTCTCAGGAATCCTCTCTTTGTTGTAACATTGAAGTTGCTGCCTTTGTTTTAGGAAACTGCTCTTGGTCTGCTTTGTTCAGTCACTGTCTGTGCCTCAGGGAACTGCTAAGGTCTCTGGGAATGAGTGGGTTTGATGGTGGAGTAAGACTTGTAGATTGCAGAGTCTTTTTGATGGGGGTGTTGGAGCAGTTTATCTGTGGGAGGCTTGCCTACTGACCAGCTGGTGCAACTGAGGTGGGTGGGAGAGGGACCCAGGGTTTTGTTCTGGGGCCTAGGGCCTAGATACTGAGCTGTCCAGCTGGGGAGCTTACTTCTTGGTCCTCTCTGTGCAGTCACAGTCTATGTGTAAGGGATTCTCTGAGGTCACAGGGAATGGGTAGGTTTGGGGACAGAGTGGGCCTTGTACATTGCAGGGTCTCATTGATGAGGGAGTTTGATCATCCTACAATCAGGAGGCTTGCCTGGTGAAGCCAGTGAAGCTGAGGCAAGTGGAGGATGGGACCTGGGTTTTGCCCTGGTACCAAGTGCCTAGAGACTAGGCTGTCCAGCTGAGGAGCTGGTCACTCACCTCTTGATCCCTTCTGTGCAGCCACAGTCTGTTCCTCAGAGATCCTCTCTTGGTCCACTCTGTGCAGCGGCAGTCTCTTGGTCTGCTCTGTACCACACAAAAACATCTTAAAGTTGCATCCAATTGCTTGAAATTAAAGTTATAAAAGTGTCAATATGCATTTGTGCATGATTCAGACAAGAAGTGATGCATTTCAAACTGTAGCAAATGCCGGGGTCTGATGCCCCAGCATAAACTATTTTTCCCTCTGTGGACCAGCGCGGAAGCATGGGAATAATTGAAACACGGTTCACACAGCAATATCGGAAGGGAGTCTCAGGCTTTATTCAAATCCTGAAGATCACTCATTTATTCTCAAAACACCTTTTACCCCAAAAGGTAAACTGAGGGGGAAGTTCATTAGCATTCTGTTTCTGGGGTAGCAGGACTAAAGTCACACCTGCTGCTCAGTCACTAGCTTGGAATTCACACCTCTTCTCAGGAGATCTACATAATTACAAAAGAAAAGGAGCAGCATATCCTGAGCTTTTGTTAGGATAGCAAAAGGCCTGAGAACTTGGCTGTCACACCATGTAGAACTATGGGCCTACGAGCAAATAAGTCTAATTAGAGGCCATGCATATAAGTGCTGAAGAAACTATTGGAATCACTCTGAGAGAAGAATCCAGGAGTCACTTCAGAGGTACAGTGATATCAGATACAGTACTGTGTCCTCAACTTGACTCATATTTAAGTTCAAGTCTTAAACCATAATTGTATGGCCACCTCTTCTATAACATCATTCTATAACACAGAATGATATTAGAGACATACAAACAAGGAAAAGCAACAAGTAGGCTAGAGAGGGCTGGTATTTGCTCAGGGATCCAGTCCACATGAGCAAATACTTGATACTTTCCAGAAGTACCTGGGCAAGAATCTTATAGAAACCTTCAGTCATATGCCATACAATTAGGGACATGAGCAAGTGTTAATGGTATTGGTATTTACAAGGAAATGGAAAACATGAAAAAACCTTCTGCCATTGCTCGGATGACCTTAAAGAGGAAGCTATCTTTTACTTGTACCTTAAAGGAATGTAAGGTATTTACTATACTCAGAAAATATATGAAGGGCATATCAGATTAGAGCAGATGGAATATACAAAGATGTAGATGCTCCCCAAGGCTATAATGAGATCCAGTTTGTGTGCACCATGTGTTTTTATTTTGTATAGCTGCATATGTACACACTAGAGAGAACCCTGCTATGTGACCACAACACCAAGAGTAGATCAACTAGTTCTCAGAAGTGTTGAAATAATTAAAACACTATAATTGTGAGGAATCAAAGATGCCATCTACTCCCTCCTCCCATTTAAGAGATAATTATGCAGCTATTAGGAACCTCTAAGGATCAATAAACATCTTGCTTATTTATAACATCTGCTTTGTCATGTAAGTTTAGAACAGTTAAAAATCTCTTAAGATTTTGAAGTCTGAAGAGGTTCTGAAAATTGGTCAGCAGCTTAACGGTACTTCATTAATGCAATTATCTAGTAATTGGACGTACAATGAAGGCAGAAAGTGAGCTTGGAAAATCCTTGTGTTTCAGATCGCTTTTATACTTATAACACTCCATTCACCTGAAGAGAGACAAAAAGGGCTGTTCAGGGTGTCAAGGTTGGTTACTGCATTACACAATTCCCATCTAAATGTCCTCATGTAATCCATGCTCTAGATATTATGGTTGTATGGTGAAGATTTTACTTATTTATTTTGTTTTTTATTTGTCTATCTTTGGTTACTTTTCATGATTCTTCTACAGTGTCTTAAATAAGCAGTTGAATTAATGCATCAGGATTTCTTCAAAGTCAAATTTGCCTTATGTAGAAAATGAAGGTTGGATTCGTATAGTTAAATAAGCTACAGCAAATACTAGATACACCACCAAATGTGATTTCTTCAAGAATCCTGAGGGGAGGTGGCATCAGCAACTCCACAATTCAGTAAACAGATTAAAATGAAACATTTCCATGGCTTTTCTCTTCCAATTCAATTTGACTGTGGCAGCACTTCAAAGATTATAAATAAAAACTATGGTAACAGGAAAAAAACTTCAAGAATTCTTACACATGAAGGCATAAGCATTATGTGTAGTCTCCTCCTTGTGAGATTATCAAAACTATGTTATTAGTAGAATTAAACATTGCAAAAGGTCTATGCCAAATGAAAGTAACCACTAATCTTTCATTTTTGGTCTCTTTAATTTTAAACTTGGGTCCTTAAAGTAATATCAGACAGGCACTCTTCCTATAGCCAGGCCTTAAAAATGATTCATTCTTTAAGATATAATATACAAACTATACCTCAAGTGAAAGTTCAAATTAGTGGTATCATAAAGAATTGCCAGAAATAGGAAGTCTCAGACCCTTTTCTTAAAGGACCACCGTTCTGATGAACACATGAGACTCACACAAACAAAATAATCAATATAGGAAACAGTTACTATGTCACATGAGTACACACATAATAATAGTTACAGAAATTCAGACAAGGCTTTGAGATGCCTCTTTCCTATGTCTATGTGGTGATTTGAATAATAATAGCCACTATAGGCTCATATATTAGAATACTTAGCAACTAGGGAGTGGTACTATTTGAAAGGATTAGAAGGATCGGGAGGTATCTCCTTTTGGAGGAAGTGCATCACGGAGGGTGGGAGTCCCTATTTCTCTTCCTGCTGCCTGTGGGTCAGGATGTACCTCTCAACTACTACTTCAGTGCTTTCTGAATGCTTTCCACCATGATTGTTGTTCTTTTTTATTTTGGGACCCTGGCAGCGGGTCTGCAGAATCGAGACCACGTGGTTGGGTCTCCAGTGGCCACGGCAGGCAGCGACGGGTACATGAGACCAGATGAATAGTAGTTATAAACATTTATTAGGTGGATTATGGAGGGGAAAGGGAAGAAGGGGGGAGAGAGAGAGGGAAAGAGAGAAAAAGAAAGAGAGGGAAAGGAGAAGGGGGGGAGAAGGGGAGAGCAGGAGAAGCCCACCTGCTTCTCCCAAGAGCAGGGGACAGAGAGAGTGAATCTGCGAACTGCAGACAGGCTTGCAGGCAGACAAGGAATGGATGTGGCTTGCCCTTAAAGGGACAAAATCCATTACAATGATAATAATGGACTTAACCTCTGAAATTGCTAATAAGTCCCCAATTAAATGTTTTCTTTTATAGGAGTTGCTTGATCATGGTCTTCCTTCACAGCTACAGAAGGCTAAGACAGACTTTGCAAGGTAGATTTTCCAAAGGTGTTCTTTAAGCTGTGCAATTTGGTGCAATTAGAATCACAGTACTATATATGTAGACAATAACTTATTAGTTATTGTTCAAAATTCTGGGTACCGTTAATTAATTTATTGGTAGTGTTTTTATTGATTATCAAAATCTATAACTATATATGACCATATTAAAAAATACAATGTAGCAAAGTTTAGAGAAATTAAAGAACCTAACTACCATATGGTTTTAATTTCTAATTGCCATATGAAAATAGAATTGGAACAAAGTATAAAGAAATTAGAATATCTAAATATCATGATTGACCTTAATTACTTAAGAACAGGAGTAATTAAATTTTACCTGTTTCTATTTCAAAAGTTCACAGAGATCCCCTGACTTTCAGAGTTCCCCCCCCCCATGGTATAAATTTTAACTGTACAAATAAAAGTGTATTTGCCTTGAAAAATTGGTTCTCTCTTAGCATTGTTCAGCAATTCAGTTTCACTAATAAGCCCCATTCTAGTGTCTTTGCTTATAGAAAAAGCTACTTGTGGGCTGGAGAGATGGCTCAGAGGTTAAGAGCATTGCCTGCTCTTCCAGAGATCCTGAGTTCAATTCCCAGCAACCACATGGTGGCTCACAACCATCTGTAATGAGATCTGGTGCCCTCTTCTGGCCTGCAAGCATACAAACAGACAGAATATTGTATACATAATAAATAAATTTATATAAAAAAGAAAAAGCTACTTGTAATTTTAAATTAATGTGGTTTATTTATGCCATGACATGATAATAAAAGTAATAGACATATAGAAGCTGACCTGTTCTCTGTGCTGTTGTGACCTTCTAATTTTAAGGGAGCAGTTTTTTCTCTACATCTTTAATTCAACAAGCATTTACTGGTTAGTATATGTCAAAGACTATAGTAGACATTCATAAAATAAGAACAAAAGGAGGGAAAGGTTTCTGAGATCATGTACATGAATAATTACAGTAGGGCAGCATTAACACCATAAAATGTCCAAGTGTCTTACTTGGCTTAATACTTTTGCATACTTTCCTGGTCATATTGATCAGTGTCATTTTTTTCTTTGCCTTCCTTTTTATTAATTAAATTTTTAAATGTTTTTGAGAATTTCATATATGAGTACCATCATTTCCACCCTGCCCTCTCATATTTCCAACTTCTCATGTGTATTCCCCCTCTGATTCGTGACTTCTACTTCACTATTTTCTTTTTGAGACAGGGTTTCTCTGTGGCTTTGGAGCCTGTTCTGGAACTAGCTTTTGTAGACCAGGCTGGTCTTGAACTCACAGAGATCTGCCTGCTGCTATCTCCCTAGTGGTGGGATTAAAGGCATGTGCCACCACTGCCTGACTCTACTTTATTATTCTTACACACGCGCACGCACACACACACACACACACACACACACACACACACCTACACTTAGCTTACTGAATTCATTTAGTGATTCACATATGTGCGTGCTTGTGGCCCAACTACTCACTTGTGATTGGATAACCTAGCAGGAATATTATTCCTGAAAATAAACAGACTTCTTTTAGCAGTCACTATCCTCCTGTAGCTAGAAATCTAGAGATGGGGCCTTGTGAAATTTTTTCCATATATGTTGGGATATCAATTGATGTGGTCATTATACAGGTCCTGTTTATGCAACCATATTGCTGAGTTCTCGTGCCTAGAAGAAATATGTCCTAGCCAGTGAATATTCTAACTGTTACAATCTACCTCTATCCATGGTCTTCACTGAGACTTAGGTATAGAGGCTGCACTGTAAATATATCATTTAGTACTGGCTTGTCTATGGTTATTTATTCTCTGCTTTATGGACAGTTGTAGATCTCTGTAGTAGCCTCCATCTGCTGCAAAAAGAAGCTTCTTTTGTGAGGGGGGAAAGCTATATTTATCTGTGTGTACAGGAAGAAACTATACTGACTTAGAAAAATAGTAGTTTCTTTTCTAGGGTCTATGACCTCTGCAACCACAGTAGCAGGCATGAATTTCCACCCATATGACCATGCAAAGAGATAGCTGTTGGTTACTCCCAAGATAAAAGTGCCGCAAATGCACCATTGGGGATATCTTTCCATGCAGGGTATTATGTAGTTCACAGAATTTGTAGCTAGGTAAGACTATTGATTGCTTTTCTTATCCTAGCATATCACCTTCTGAAACTACCATAGATAGTCCTCAAGTAGAAGCCTTTAAGCTCAGTTTAAGGTCAATTCTTCCAAGTCCTGAATCTGAAGTATGTGATATCTGCAGCAATATAGTATCTTCTCCAAGTTCTAGGAGGTAACTAAGGACCTCATAGAAATGGAGTATATTGATTCAGGAGTTCTGTAGACATCCCAGACCAGCAATCCAAAGGGATTTTTCCCTTTACTGGCTCTAGAGATTTCATTCATCTGTGGCTCTAGGGAAAGCATTATTAGCCTATGTGGCTGGCATGCTCCATTAAGTGTGTGTGTGAGGGTATGGTAGTATTTTTAAGTACTTGTAAAATAATATTTCCTTGTGGCTTTTTCAAAAATTCTTTTTTATTTTTGATTTTTCGAGACAGGGTTTCTCTGTGGCTTTGGAGCCTGCACTGGAACTAGCTCTTCTAGACCAGGCTGGTCTTGAACTCAAAGATCCGCCTGCCTCTGCCTCCCGAGTGCTGGGATTAAAGGTGTGCACCACCACCGCCCGACGTTTTCAAAAATTCTTAAAATTGTTTATCTATACTCTTTTTATGTATTACCCTTCCTCCCCTCTTCCAAATAAATTTCCCATCAATGTTTTCCCCATTCCAGATAAAGTCCTCATCCATGTTTTCCCCATTATTCCCTTCACAGCACCTTAATTTGGCATTTTTGTGCATCATCCTATAGTTTTAATTATGTGAGAATATGTTTGGGACTTCTATCCAGTTCAATTGATTTGCATGCATCGTCTTCAAACATTGGCCTTCTTTTTACCCACATGCCCTAAATTTTCATTTTTAGGGCCTTTGACAATGTTGTTTCTCATTTCTGTTGTCTTCTTTGCATCCACCA
Source organism: Dicrostonyx torquatus (assembly GCA_028555095.1). NCBI lineage: Eukaryota > Metazoa > Chordata > Mammalia > Rodentia > Cricetidae > Dicrostonyx > Dicrostonyx torquatus. The sequence goes on from JAQHUG010000100.1 coordinate 750,123, forward strand.
GCTAGATAAGTTCAATTATGCATAATGCTTCATCAGAAAAACTGTTCCTGGCTCCTTAAATTAAGTTTTCTTCCTGTGATATTCTCAGTGCACCCTAGTGTTTCCATTTCAGCTTTCATTTCTATTTTAATTGATTATCTGTGGAACTCCATGAAGGTGAAATTACATCAATACTTTTCACTAGTATGTTCCCCCTGGCAAGCTCAGTACCTAAGACACTGAAGTTGCTTAGCACCACATATTTAAGGAGAAAGGAGAGGAAGGTAGGAAAGTTGAAGTGGGGAGCGAGACTGGGAGAAAAGGGATAGTCATGCAAGTAGGAAGATGGGAGAGGAATTGAGGGAAAGAAAAAGGAAAGAAGGAAAATTGTTTATATATGTATACGGAGTTTATGGGAGCCAAAAGAATTTGGAGGAATGTTTTCTCCAAAACATTTTAAGGTTTCTCTCTTCATCAGTATTCCTAGCTTCTCTGTCACTCCCTTCCTGACAAAAAAAAAAAGAAAAAAAGGTGTGTATGATTTCCAGGCCCAAGAAAATACGCTAAATTCTGCCGCTCTCTGAGGCTAGTACCTCTAGCATGGAACTGATAGTGATCTCAACAGACTACCACATGTATGATTTTAGTAGAGGACTTTCTAAAGAAGCAATTCTATATGCATCTCAAACTCCTAGATATCTTCTCCTTGCATATTTACTAAAAGCTCTTGTAAGTAGAGAATTCTTCACCTTTACTTTTGTGATGGAGGAAGTAGAAAAATAAACATCTAAATAGGACCTATTAAGTCTTTTATAAATGAACTGCTTCATCAGTCTGCCCTTTGTTCCCGCAGGTAATTATGAATTGCTTGAATAGAGTGATAGTCATCAGTCTTATGGAGATTAATGTAGTGAAAGTACCAGTTCACATCTGGTGTGGTTAATGCCTGCAGTCAGTTGCTTCCATTTTTATTTTTTATTATGAAGAAAAGAGACAACACAAAATCAGTCATCTTAGAAGGTTTAATAGCAACCCAGTCACTTTTTGATATCAAACAGCAACTCCTCTCTCCATATTCAAAAGAGTAATATAGCATTTGAAGTTGTCTTTTCATTCTACTTTTATTATAATGCTATAATTTTAAGTTGCTATAGTAACCAGTTGGATTTGAGTGAAGGTTTCATTATTGTAATTTTAATTGTTTGGTTTTGTTTTCTAGTCTAATTCCATTTGAGTTGAAAAGATAAAAAAGTAGATTATCTTTTACTATTCGCTAAATATCATGGAACACAAAGACAATTCAGACAGTGATTGCGTCTGACTATTTCTGAAAATATATGTTTACACATCAATACTCAATGTCTATTTTAGAAACATTAGACATTGTTAAAGCACATCATTGTTTGATATAATTAAGTATAAGAGTACCAGTAACAATTCTCCAACATGCCACTGAAAAATATACAGTGCACAACTATTTAGGCACTACATTACTGTAAAAAATATTTATTTTCAACTTCATATATTACATTGAAAACATAACCATCATATTTAAATTATTAAAAATATAAGAATAAAAAGACTCTTAGAGTGAATTCATCTGATTTTATCATAGTATTCAATTAATGTAATTTAAATTATCCATGTCTGATTAACTTTTTTAATAACAGCTGTGTTAGTTAGGGTTGTTATTGCTGTGATAAAATAGCATGGCCAAAATCAATTTGGGGAGGAAAGAGTTTATTTCAGCTTTCAAATCCAAAATCACAGTCCACCACTAAAGAACTTAAACATGGCAGGGAACAAGAATCAGGAACTGATGCAGAGGCCATAGAAGAGTGTTCTTCACTGACTTTTTCCCCATAGCTTGTTAACTTTTTTTATATGCACCCCAGTACTACCTGTCCAGGAATGGTAACTCCAACTATAGGATGGTCCCTCCCACATCAATTATTTATTTATTTATTTTTATTATTGTTAAAAGAAAAATTTACATTTACTACCCTTGTTCCCGGCCCTTCCGCTCCCCCACTACCCCACC
>JAQHUG010000100.1:787021-797241 GCA_028555095.1 Dicrostonyx torquatus
ACAAGAACTTTAAGTCTTTGAAGAAAGAAATTGAAGAAAATACCAGAAAATGGGAAGATTTTCCATGCTCTTGTATAGGATGAATCAACATAGTAAAAATGGCAATCCTGCCAAAAGCAATCTATAGATTCAATGAATCCCCATCAAAATCCCAACAAAATTCTTTACAGACCTTGAGAGAACAATAATCAACTTCATATGGAATTTCTAAGCTTTTAAACGATGAACTTATAATTTGAGTTTTAATTTGGCATGTGAGCCATTAATCATTCCCCAAAGCTCACCACAGACATGCAATCACAGACTGGGAATGATTCTAGGGCTCCCAAGAAGATCGTATGGGAAACCACTCCAGAGAAGAAAGACTCCAAGCCAGAAGAGAGAACAAAATTCAGGAAAGGAAAAACAAGTCTACAGGGAAAATAAATCCCTAGCAAGCATAAAATGCAAACCAAACCATTAACAATAAAAACTGATTCACACGAAACCAAAGAATTTTCATTGAACCAGAACTGCCAAATATAAAATAGAAGTGCTCAGATGTATCTGAGGGACAGGAACAAATTCAGCAAAATGCTGTTTCTGAGTGACACTAGATGTAGGAAGTAGGTTGAAAGTAAAAGAATCCAAAAAATGCTCTCATTTGGGAGACTGCTAACAAAAAACAAACAAAACGTCAGACTTGCCCAGAGGAGCACACCTAAGATGCTCTAACAGGCGTATGGAATCACTGCATGAGAAAATTTCTAATTAACCACTCTACACTTGCATGAACTTGTTAGTCAAGTTTCAAACTATATAAATAGAAAGTGACAGGGTTTAAAAGAGAGATAGAACCTCTTCACAATGGGAAGTTTTTTAACAAGTTTCCTGGTGACTGATGCTTTGACTAAACAGAGAATTAATAAGGGAATATATGACTTGAATGGTAAGTTGTTTGAGCAAACATGTAATGCATGTAAAACTCTAGATTTAATATCCCAAATGACATATTTGCTAAGAAGACAGAAAAGTATCATTTAGACAATGAGAATACCTCATAGAATCAGTATAAAATGAGCATAGTAGCACTAAACATAAAAGTCAGCAAGGATAACTTTAGGAAAAGTTATGATGAACTTAGTGAATGTGGGACATTCAAGTCTATTAGTATTCTTTTATTGTTAAAAATTATCTGTGCTTTCCTAATTGTCATCATAGAACCTTCATCCAGCAATGAATGGAAGCAAATACAGAGATCCACAGCTAAGCACTGACCTGAGCTCTCAGAGTCCAGAGAGGGAGGGAGGAGTGATAATATAAGCAAAAAGGTCAAGACCAAGATGGGGTTGGTAGGAGCTCACTGCCTCTGGACTGACAGCTGGGGAATGTGCATAGGACTGAACTAGGCCCTGTGAATGTGGGTGACAATTTTTTGGCTTGGGCAATTTGTGGGGTCACTGGCAGTGTGACCAGAATTTATCCCTAGTGCATGAACTGGCTTTTTGGAGCCCATTCCCTATGGAGGGATACCTTGCTCAGCCTTGATACAGGGGGAACTAGGTCCTGCCTCAACTTGATATGCCAGAATTTTTTAACTTCCAATGTCCTCACGCTCACTGAGAAGTGGAAGGGGTTGGGGAAAAGGTTTAAATTTTTAAAAAATTTAAAAGTTTTTTATCTGTTAGTTGCAGGCCATTAGTTCCCACACAGAGGTAGGCAAGGTAGCAGGCTAAAACTAGCACAAGATAAGGTATTTAGGCTCTTGACTTGCAACACTCCAACCTCTCCACATCTCTGCAGTTCTAATCAGTATCTATAGACACAGTTTCTTTCGGGAATTCTTTTGACACAGGTGAGATGGCTCAGCTGGCAAAGGGACTTTACACACTAAGCCTAATGACCTGGGTTCTGTCCACTGAACATGCGTGAAGGTGGAAAGAGAGAACTGACTCCACAGAGCTGTCCTTTGATCTCCATATACACATGGAGGCACATATGAACTCCCTCCCCTCCGCACACACTTCATGCGCATGCACACATACAATAATAATAATATTTATATTTACAAACCGATTTGATGAGTTTCTGGCCTTGTTTGACAATGCCATAACAAAACTTGTCATTTCATACAATTAAGAAAAACAAACTAATAAAGAGTTTACTTCCCTTTCCTATTTCCACATTACCAGTCTGTCTTTCATGATCCCTTTGGATACAAAGTCTCTGAAACAATATGGTAACCTGCTATCATTTGTTCTGGTTGTATAAATAGTAAGCAAGTATTTGTTAGAGTTTTCCTTCAACTAGTTGGTAGTTTTGAAAGAGTAAAAGGAAATGAAGTCAGAAGACAGTGATAATTGGTAACGGTATCTTGAAAAAAAAAAAAACGCCAAAGAGTTAATGTCCTATAAATTGTTGAGATACATTTCCAATAAACAGGAATACTATTCATTGCAATATTAGTCAGAACAGAATAGGAGGTAAGGATATAAAGAATAAAATGAATTTTAATGAATTGGAACATACACAAGGTAGGGCACCCAATGTCTGCAGGCTGGGCCAATGGGCTAGAAATCAGAAGAGTTTACATCACTGTGGGCCCTTGGACCAGAAGGTTGCAGTGAATGATGATGAAGGATAAAGCAGCATCGGAAGTGGAGGAAGCCAGAATGAGTGAAGTCCTAAGTGAGTGCTCATTGTTGACATGAGCTATAAGGATCTAACTATTTGGCCTAAGCTAGCCTTGAACTCGGGCTCCTCTTGCCTTCTGAGTGCTGCCATGCAGGTGCACTCTCACGCCTGGTTTGCAAGTTTGCATATGCTTGCAGTGGCTATTGTGTCCATCCAGGAGTACAATCACTACCTTCTGATGTTTTCATTCTGGGTCATTGTCCTGTTTGTCAGGATGCAGCTTCCAGCACAGCAACCTGATCCTCCACAGCTGTATCCAGTTCACTAGATACCTAGTTTAGGTGGGTTACATGCAGACTGGTGTACTGTGGTGCCTGGGGAGTGGGTAAAGCAGGCCTCCCTGGCTAACATAGGTTCACTTGCTTGCTTTTAAAGACAGAGTCTTAAACACGCTGTTGTAGCTGAGGATGGACAACCCCAGGCTTCTGATCGTCTTACTTCAGCCTCCCACATTCAGGGATTATAGACACACTCCATCAGGCCTCACTAGGTAGGGACCTGTTCCCAGGGTGTCTAGCATACTAGTCCAGCACTCTACCAACTGAGACACATCTCTAACACCATGGGTTTAAGAGATAGCACCTCAGATATATGGCAGCTGCAGGGAAGCCCCCACCCCGAGCTAAGTTCGTAAGTTCCTTGGAGTGGTTTTATTACTGGTGCTTAATCTATTATGTCATTTTTAAAATTCAGATAGAATCTTGTCATGTTATTCTATCTAGATAGGAGAGTGACCTACAGAAGTCATATTTTTGGTTTGGATTAAGTTTAGTAACAATGAACCAAAGTAAAGGAGAGATAGCAAGGAGCTAGCCACCAACTGAGGAAGTTCCACATAGGATGAACCTTGAAAATATGAACATTAAAAGAAGCTAGACATAAGTGCCACATTTTATCATTCTACTTATATGAAATGTCCAGAATATGCAACAGAAAATATATTGATGGTTATGTGGAGCTAGATGGAAATAGAGAGAATGGGCTGGATTTCTACCTGAGGTTATGAAAATATTTTAGAATTGATTGTGGTAATGGTGGCAGAACTCTATAAATATACCATATAAATATGCTATAAGCCGGTAAAGTTGTTTACTTCAAATACACAACTCATAAATTTGTGCTACCTCACAATAAATTAGTTAGCAAAAATGTGTAAAGGTGGGAAAATATTTGTTTCTTTCTATATTTTTCAGCTTCGAATTATGATAAAGGTGTGGAAATTCCTGTTACTTAAAATAACAAAAAATAAAACAAAGAGAAGGAGGAAGGGAAAGGAGGGAGAATAAGGGAGAGGAGTAAAGGAGGCTAGAAGAGGAGGGGGAGGGGAGGGAGAAGGAAAGAAAGGTGAGGAAAACAGAGAAGGGGAAGGGACGGAAGGGGTGAAGAGAGGAAAGGAGAAGAGAGGAGGGGAGGGGAGGAGAAGAGAAAAGAGTAGAAAATGAATGAGGAAGAAGGGGAGGGAAAGGTTAAATCCTTCTGTCACATCTATAAGAGCCTGTATGTGAGCAGAAATATAAATTGGGCTTTGTCCAGCTTTCTGTAGTATTGAATAACCTGGCCATATGATATATCAGATTAGAATGTCGTATATTGTTTTCCATTTACTGCTTATCTGTAACTGCAATAACATTTGGCACCCCTGCCAATATGCTTGGCATGTTGCTCTTCTTTAGGATAGAGAAAAATTCTCTTCATTAAAAAAATCATCAGCAGGCCAAAGGAAAGACAGTCGCCTGACTTTGTCTTTCTTTTTGGCAAACATATATTAACCAGGTGAGATTGCTTTAATCTTAGCACAGTTTTCAAAAATAGCTAACTTTCATTTGCAGCACACTAACACTGTAATGTCAATAGACAAAATGAAAACAAAGAAAACTAGCATACCTAAGATTTTCCCCTACCCACTCCCTAACATACAGTTTAACTGTGTATATTTATCCAAGAAACCTCAGGGCTCATTAGAAGAATAAAAGAATGCATAGAGGGAGAATCAAACACAGCTGAGTATGTATGAAAATGCCACAAGGAAACCTGCTGCTTTGTATGCTAAGTAAAAGATAAAATAAGGGTCAGCAAGATGGTTGAGGGGTTAAAAGTACTTGCTTCCAAGCCTCATAGCCTAAGCTTGATTCCCAGAACCCGTATAGTAAAAAGGTCCAATTATTCCCTCAAATTGTATTCTGATCCATACACATGTGTGTTTGCATGCAAGTGTGCACACACACACAGAGAGAGAGAGCAAATAAATAAAGAAATCTAATAAGTTTTTAATTAATTAGCAAAAGAAAACAATTAAAAACTGACGTAGAGAAATTAAGAGCACACTGTTTCTGATAGTTTATACATCCCTTGATAGACATCTGCCTTAGTATAGCCTTCTCGTTTGTTGATGGTAAATTAAATTTTACTCTTCTTTTTATTTATTTATTTATTTATTTATTTTCGGTTTTTCGAGACAGGGTTTCGCTGTGGCTTTGGAGACTGTCCTGGAACTAGCTCTTGTAGACCAGGCTGGTCTCGAACTCACAGAGATCCGCCTGCCTCTGCCTCCCAAGTGCTGGGATTAAAGGCATGTGCCACCACCGCCCGGCTTACCCTTCTTTTTAAAAAGCATTTGTTTATCCTTATTTTGTGGGCATGAGTGTTTTGCCTGCAGGTACATATGTAGAAGTGCATGTATATGTCCATACAACCTGCAGAGGTTAGAGAATGGATGGTATCTCCTGCAGTTACAAAGGATTGGGAGGGAACCTGTGCATGCTGGTCCATTGCTTGCACAAGTGCTCTTAAATGCTAAACCATCCCCCAATCCTAAATTTACCCTTCTTTGAAATTTCACCTTCCCAACACAATAGAGGAGAGGTCAGTATGTAATCCGCTGCAAAGTCAGTTGCTGATAAATGAATAGCTGATAAATCTTTGTCCTGATAAGTAAAATCAACTGTGTTTGAAAGACGAGCAGGGACTAAGAATTCAATGGCAGAGTGCAATTCAAAACGCTCCCGTTCGTCAAAAAGAAAAGATTCACTTTTATAAAATACAGACTGTCTAGATTAAACAAAAGTTAATGGTGGAATTTCAATCAGGACAAATGACTTAGAGAAGATGGAAATTCAGGCGGGGTTGAAGGGTGCCTAGTGTGGCTGGGGCTCCTCAGCAACCTGGCCCCTCTCACATTTACAGCCCTAGCACTGAGCCGACAGTTGCCAGGCCTATCTTCTTGGGCTATCAATTATATTAGAAGATTTTGGGGGAAATATGAGTTTTATGCAAATGCACCTGTTCTTGGAGCACAATGCATATGTTCATATGGAAATTCAACTATAAAACAATAGGCCTCTGAAACATTCTGAGCGAGGCACTTTTGAACTTTGCTTGAGAGTCGTTAAAACCACACACCTGTGATCAGGGCACTTGGAAAGTTGAAGCAACAGAATTATAATAAGATTGAGGCCTGCTTTGGCTATATAGTGTGACCTTGCATCAAAAGAAATACAAAGTATGATGGGTAGGTAAGCCAAATCACGAGTGACCCAGATATTTCCTCCTTCTTAGTGTATAAATCTGAATGTCAATCCCTTCCCTTGAGGGTGGGCTGGACTTACTGTCTGACTTCTAACAAGTAAACTAGGCAGGAAGTAATGGGGTGTCACTTCTGTGATTAGGTTACAAATCAACACAACTTCCACCTGCAGCAGCCTTTTGGGCCTTCCAAACTTCCAGGTTGTGAGCTGCTCCTAGCTGAGCCTTGAAATGATGGCTGCTCCAAAGACTCTTTGACTCTGGCTTTGTGGGAAAATCTAGGCCAGCAACACTGTAGGAATAAATTGGGCTGTTACGAGCTTACAAGATTTTGGTAATTTGTTAAGAAGCAGTGGATTACTAACAGCATGAAAGCAATAGTACTGCCCAGTTATGTGCAGAACAAATTCTTAAATCCATTGGACTTTCAGATGAGTCAATGCAAAGGAAGAAAGGAAATGGAAGAGGTGGGAAAGGAAAGAGAGAGGGAGAGAAGGGGGACAGGAGGTGAAGGAGAAAGAAAGAGGGAGAGGAAAAGGGGAGGAGGGGGAGAGGAAGGGATGCATTACTGCTTTCGGAACAGCTGCAATTCCTCAGAAATAGAAAAGGAGAGAGGAGTTTGGCTCAGTTCCTAATTCCTTCCTTCTCATTTTGAGGGTAATTAGCAGTTAATCATGAGCTTGCATTTGCTAGTTGTCTGAAGATTGAAATATCCAGTACTATCCTTACTCAATAATAAACTTCACATCTCCCACTTTTCAGGCATAACCCATCTTAAACACCTCATGCTAAATAAAACCATTTACATGATGTCACGTAGTGTCCTTTGAATTTGGCAATTTTAAACAGCCTCTTTCTATATCCCACCCTTCTATAAAAGAACCGGTATGTACAAGAGATGGGAAACTTTCACCACTCTGTAACGATCAAGGAGAAAATTCAACCTGGCATGTTGAAAAAAGACAAGATTTTAAAGTAAATTTCAAAATTTACTTTTTCAAATATCAGGCACTTCATTAAGAAATTAAGGCAAAAGTAATATCATAAAGTTACATATAGTATTAATAAATATTGTGCATAATTATAAAACAATTCTTTTTAATGTTGGCATTCAGATTTTGAAAAGAAATATAATGATTTCTTCCATGTGTCTTAAGTTTTGATGCCATGGTTGATTAAATATCTGAATCTTAATTCCTCTTAATCTATTTATTGTTAGACCTTAAAATTGTAAATGGGAAAAATTTGTAACTTTTCCCTTGACTATTATGTGGTATACATTTCTTATGGAATATTATTCATGCTTGAAAAGGATGGAAACTCTTGTGTGCAAAAGAATGAATTTGGAGGACATTATATGAAGTGAAATAAGCTAAGCACAGAAATTTGAACTTCAAGTAGTTAAATTGTAGGACTAGAGAGTAGAACAAAGATTACTAGGGCTTGAGCCCTGGCAATAGGTTGTTGTGAGAGACTGAGAATGGTCAAAGGAAACAAAAGCTTCAGCTAGGTAGGATGAATATAGTTAGTATGATGAATTACATGTTGTTAACACAAAACAAGTATTTTGAGGAGGCCGAGTTGTGATTTAGTTTAATTTAATTGTTCTGCAATGTATGCAAAACCAAAACCTATACTGTTCCCTAAAAACATATTCAATTTTAAAAGGCTTTTTGTTTTAGACAAGGTCTTACTATGTAGCCCTGGATGACCTTGAACTCATAGAGATACCGCTGCTACCACCTTCTGTGTACTGGGGTTAAAGGCCTGTGGCACCATGCCCTGTCTTAAAAACAGCATCTTTTAAAATAAGTTTTGGATCCACAAATTATCGTGAGTTCTGAGTTGCAATTGACACTACATTAACAGACATGTTCCGAACACAACACAGACTGTTTTATTCTTCCAAATAACATAAAAATGAGGAATAAAAGCAGAGAGTAGAATGCAGAGATGACCCAATGATTAAGAGCCCTTGCTGTTTTTCTGGAAGACTATTCCCAGTACCCCCACATCAGGCGGCTCACAGCTATGTGTAGCTGTATCTCCAGAGGATTGGACACATCTGTCCTCTGTTGGCACCTGCACTCACATACACATACCCACATGCAGACACACACAGCTACACATAATTAAATAATAAAAACATAAAGTTTAAACAGTGAGAATAATGAGCAATAGCACAAAATTTCATACAGTCAGCTTGGATACAAGTGGCAGCTTGTAAGGAGACAGAGAATGCTGTACAGGCTTGTGGGCTTGGAGTAGTTTGCTCAGAACAGGAGGAATGAAGGGATATGTCCTTCCAGCTCTTCCACTCTAACTGGAACACAGGGTAGAGCATTATAAGTCACTGACTGTCCCAACACAATACTGTGTACTTCTGTGCCTCTACAGGAACCTTTACAAATGCACACTCCTGGGAGCTGAATAGTGACCTATGTTCCATTTTACTCAAGATCAGTGCTCTTAATCAGCATTGCTGTTTCACCCACTCCATCAATTTGATGGACATTCAACTTAAGGGAGTGATTTTTCCATTACTAAGAATTATATGTAAGCTGTTTTTTAGTAATGGAGACACTTAGAAAATTATGCATAGGTCTGCCAAGGACATTGTAATTCTGTCATTCTGAACGCATTGTTCAACCAGGAGACCTGGACTGATGCTGTGATTGTAAACCACTTTGGGATCCTTTGGGATGAAATATAATGCCTAGATCATTATATCATATAAGAACAGGAAGGAACAAGAACGACAGAACTTATGACGCATTAATCATTGAATATTATTTCTAAATTATTCAAAGTGATTCCCAGGACAAATGTTATCTCCATTTTGACATCAAATCCATGTAGACTTGACAGGTAGGAAGCTTATTGTTGCTTTATATTTTCCCTGCCTCTTTTCTTTAGATTCATAAGTCAATAGTACATTGGCTTGCTTCCTTACAAAAGACACGACTACGTCAATAGATATCATCCATCAAATACCACCTAGATTGTACCTCAGGGAAACTAATTGCCCACAGATTCCCTTCAACATCCCCACAGTGGTCAGCACACAGTTCTTCCCTCCGCATCTTTTCCGTGCACAGAAATTGCTTTCTTTCTTGAATTCAACAGAGATTTGGCTTTTTCTAAGGCAGCCCTCGGGGACATTTTGAAAGCTTTCTCAAGATTGTATCATTTATTTGTCTGCTACAAAGCAATGCAAGCAAAAAAAAAAAAAGGATCTAAGTAACAGCTCAACATTACACAGCAAGTCCCATGTGCCCATGTTGAGGTCAGGGCCTGGCTGTTTGCTTCTTGACCATGGAATAAATCACTCTTCCCCTTTGGTAGAGCAAAGTGAACTGAGAAGAAACAAAGCTGGCCTTTTAGGAGAGAGGAAAGAAAGAGGGGTAGAACTCCACAGCCTGCCTCACCCAGTTGGAAATCAGGCTGCTTCTCCTCTTTCAAGATGACATAAGGAAATGCTCATTTTACCCTATGTACATTCTATGAAAAACAACCTTCTCATGTTGCGTGTGAGAATTCAAAGAACACTTCCAAATGAAAGTTGACAACTTTATGATTAAAGGAATTATGTAGAAAGGAATGTTAAGGAGGTTGCAGCCAAAATATCATCAAAATAAAATTTAGCATTTCAGCTTAGGTGGCATCTCATATTAAAGGTAGATTAAAGAGTGGATTTCATACTCCTGTCTAGTATAAAACCTAACAATCAACCGATGATAATGTTGTCTTAAAGACTTCGGGAAGCAAACTTGTAAAATGCTAGGCATGGCAAAGAATGCCTGCAAGACCTGAGCTGGGGAGGTGGGAAGAGGAGGCTCACTAGGGATTGCTGCCTAGGGAATCTTGCTGAATTGGTGGGCTCCAGGTTCAGTGTGAAATCCTGCCTCGAAAAAGTATAGTGCAAAAGGGAGAGGGGTAGAAGGGAGAAAGGAAGAACCGGGGAGAGCCTGGGGTTGTGGGAGGGTGGAGATGGAGGAAGGGTGGATATTGGAGAAGGGACTAAG
>JAQHUG010000100.1:839675-852243 GCA_028555095.1 Dicrostonyx torquatus
CCCATTTTTTAATTGGGTTATTCAGAATCTTAATGTCTAGTTTCTTGAGTTCTTTATATATTTTGAAGATCAGGCCTTTGTCTGATGTGGGGTTGGTGAAGATCTTCTCCCATTCAGTAGGATGCCTTTTTGTCTTAATGACAGTGTCCTTTGCTTTACAGAAGCTTCTCAGTTTTAGGAGGTCCCATTTAAACATTGTTGTTCTTATTGTCTGTGCTACTGGAGTTATACGTAGGAAGTGGTCTCCTGTGCCAATGTGTTGCAGACTACTTCCCACTTTCTCTTCTATCAGGTTCAGTGTGCTCTGATTTATATTGAGGTCATTAATCTATTTGGCCTTGGGTTTTGTACATGGTGATAGATATGGATCTATTTTCATTCTTCTAAAGGTTGATATCCAATTATACCAGCACCATTTGTTGAAGATGCTTTCTTTCCTGCACTATAATTTTAGCTCCTTTGTCAAAAATCAGGTGTTCATAGGTTTGTGGATCTGAATGTGGCTGACAATGGGGGCTGACTGGAAAGCCAATGATAATGACACTGGGATCTGATTCTACTGCATGTACTGTCTTTTTGTGATCCTAGTCTGTTTGGCCTATCCTAGGCCTCAATGGAGGGAGAAGGACCTTGGACTTCCCACAGAGCAAAGTACCCTGCCCTCTCTTAGGACTGGAGGGGGAGGGAGAGGGGGAAGGGGGAGCAGAATGGAAATGGGAGGAGGTGGAAATTTTGAATGGTATTATTTATAAAGCAAAAAATAAAATGTTTGAATTAAAAAATACAAACGTACTTTTTCTTATATCACATCAAATGTGGTTGCAAACATAAACCACAGATGAGGGCAAAACACTCCATAATCACTTGGGGCATGGGTAGAAAAAGAGAAACATGCTGAGTACTACTATTCACCCCTTTGGATCATGAGATCATAGGATTGAAAAAGTACTGAGCAGGGAGACTTTATTTAGGTCCTGATATTTTAAAGAAGAAATAGAATCTTAGTGTGTAAAAGTTTTAAGGTTATATAGCTAATAAATGATGACATTGCACTGGTTAGTTTTTGTCAAATTGACATAAGCTAGGGTCATTTGATAAAATGTCTCCATAAGACTGGTCTGTGAGCATGTTTGGGGGGGCAATTTCTTGATTAATAATTGATGTGGGAGGGCCAAGCTCAGTGCCTGCCCTGGCCAGGTAGTCTTGGGTTGTATAAGGAAAGAGGCCAAGCAAGCCATATATGACACATTCCTCCATGGTGTGTGGTTCAGATCTTGACTCTACAATCCCTCCTTGAGTTCCTGCCCTGACTTCCTTCATGATAGACTGTAAGCTGGCATACTGGCTGGTTTTGTGTGTCAAGGACACAAGTTAGAGTCATCAGAGAGGAAGGAGCCTCAGTTGAGGAAATGCCTCCATGATATTCAGCTGTAAGGCATTTTCTCAACTACTGATCAATGTGGGAGGTTCAGCCCATGGTGGATGGTGCCATCCCTGGGCTGATGGTCCTGGGTTCTATAAGAAAGCAGGCTGAGCAAGCCAGGGGAAACAAGCCAGTAAGCAGCACCCTTCCATGGCCTCTGCATCAGATCCTGCCTCCACTCCCAGTTAGTGCCCTGTTTTAGTTCATGTCCTGACAGCAATGTAGAGGTGTAATCCATATAAACCTTTTCCTCTTCAGCTTACTTTTTGGTCATGGTGTTTCATCACAGCAATAGTAACCCTAAGACATCTGGAAATCAAATAAACCCTATTCTTCTCACATTGCTTTTAGTCATGGTGTTTATCATAGCAGTAGAAAGCAAACTAAGACAAAGCTCAACTTTGACGTGCTCCTGACTTTCACTTCAACGCACCACACTGCTTATACATATTAGCACATCTCAATAAACAGTTACTACAAAACGTGGATTCAGTCTATGCACTCACAAAGGCAATCTGTTTTGGAGAGGAAAATAAAGCTTTCAAAGGAGTTTTTCAGTGTTAAGACACTGACTATTCACTAAGACACTGTGACACTTCAAAGGTCAACATAGAGGAGAAAGAAGCTATTATCAGAAATAACATGCAATCAAATGTCTGATGGTAGCACATTGTTGACTAATGAAAGAGTAGGTCACATGAACTAAATAGGTCAGAAGTAGAGAAGAATTCTCTGTTCTCAAAAACTACTAGATACAGCTCTAAAGAGACATTCTTTGACAAAGCTTTGTGTTACCATCGATAAACCAGGAACAAAAAAAATTCTATATTCACCTTCCTTCAAGTATGTATCTAAAAAGGTTGACAGGAGTTAAAGACTGTTAAAGAATTATAAATTTCCCTCCCAAAAATCCCAAAAATCTTAGTTATATTAGTCACATGTTAGCCAAGCTATGTAAGAAAATAGCTCACAGAACAAAGGGCAAAATATTGTTTTTGCTCATGTTTACCAAGGGTGCAGCCTATGGTTCTATAACGTCACATGCTTAGGAGAACATCATGGAAGTAGGGATATATTGCAGAATGGGTTCTTTTGCATTATAATATTTACATTCTTTTTAAAATAATATTTATATAATATAATATTTATGTATTTTTGAAAGTTGCATACAAAGTATTTTAGTCATATTTACCCACCATTCCTCCCCATAACTCCTTCTAGATCCACAAAATACCCTGAGCCCCAAACAGGTTCTTCATCTATAGTCTCAACGAAGCAGAGGAAGGGAAGAAACCGAAGGTTAGATGTAACTTTCAGAGGGATGAGCCAATGGCCTACTTCTTCTAATTAAGCCCATGTTCTAAATCTTCCACCACCTTCCAAAATAGTACCACCAGCTCAAGACTGATTGTTCAACACAGGAGGTGGTTGGGCACATTGCATATTCAAACAATGCCACATTAATTATGTATAATTATTCAAAATTACTACGAGGGAATTGTGAGTTGATTAATCAGAAAAAGGCACCAAATTTAATATGGGTATGATTCCCTGGGACACACATGGTAGAAAGAGAAGTGACTCTCACAAGTTGTCATTTAACCTCTATAGGTGCCCCCTTGGTGCATGCATGTGCACATGTGGACACATGTGTGAACACACACACATACACACACAAACATGTGCACAATTAAAGCAATAGAATGTGATTTAGAACCTATAAAGTGCCTACTAAAATATGCTTTATTCAGCTCTATGCTATAGATATCACTAACACATGGCTAATTTTACAGTCTTCATTTTATATCAGAGTACATAACTCCAAGAATAAATATAAAACTTTGAGTAGAAGTCTTTATTCAGAGAGAAGCACTTGGGGCTCCAATAATTTCAAATTAATAGTTAACCTCAGAGCATGTGTACCTAGTAAGTGATTTCAAGCAACTGAAAGTAAAAAAAAAGTATAACAGTTTGCATTTACTCCTTTAAAACAAAATTAAATGTTTGGGCTGGGACTCCAAAACAGTATTTGCCTAACATGCACAAGGCCATGAATTTAGTCCTAAATACTAGAGAATTGTTTTAGGAAAGTAAAATGAAATCTTTATACTGTAAAATGTAAGCCCAGAATTGTGTGCAATCTGTTTCCACAAGAAATTATATCATATACTGAGAAATTTTCAAGCATGTTTTTCACTACCATCAACTTCTCTTTTAGTTGATATTCATTTTCTCTTTGCTTTTTATCTGCATGTTTTACTGTTGCTGTGTCAACAAAAGGTCTGTTACTATGTTGACACGTAGTAGAGGTTTTTTCAATATTTGCTTAATTTTGCTATATCAGGGCCATTTCCCTTATACATGTTTAAACATTTGATTGTTGCTTAGACCAAAAGAACTACATAAGGAGAATAACAGCAATGTGAAAACATACTTTCAAAGTCATTGCATAAACAATGCTAAAATTAGATATAGCACTGTGGAAAAATGCCATTTCTCTTTCTCCTGTGGAAAAATCAGGGCTCTGAACTTGTAAGATTTTGACAGGCTCAACATGGATCAGAATAATTAGGAGAGGGGGAGAGGGTGGGTGAGGAGAAGGAAGAGAACAGAGAAAAGAAAGTGGAGAAAAAGAAAGAGGGTGAGGAGAAAGAACTAAACATCAAGACAACATGACATAGAATAAGAGGATCAAATTTCACTCTATCATTAATTCCCAAGACAATAGTGAATAAGCACAGCAAAACATTTTAAAAATTGTTCCGAACTAACTCAGAACGATAAGTGGCCATGTGACCAGACTGTGGCAAATAACCAGAACGGTTGGGGATGACATGCTTAGTGATGATGCAGACCTGATTTAGCCTTATTATTCATGAGCACAGTTTGTCCCAGGTTTGCTCAAGGACAGCCCTGAGACTCGTACTTCCTGAGTACATATATTATACATGACAACTTGCCTACATATAGAATTCTGGGTTATTTATCCTTACTGTGCAACTCAAAAGTGGAAGAGAATCTGAAACATGCTTGCTACCACCACCACCCCTACACACACACACACACACACACACACACACACACACACACACATGAATTTAAGCTTTAATGGAGTGAGGGTAACACTCCTCCATTGCTGATAGGAATGCAAAAAAAAAAATTGTTCCGAACAATAGAAAGCTAAATTTATGTGAGTTTGTTACCAACAGATACTGTTTGCATACTTGGCTTGAAATAAAGAAGCAGTGGAACTTGGTTATGAGTCTTAGCTTTGGAATCTGGAAGATCAGAATGTATCTTAGTAAATGTGAAACTTGCAGGGTTAGTATGTCATTAAAGGCAATATCAATAAATAGCAGCTACTAGTAAGTACAGCCTTCTCTGTTTTTAAATTTATGATTCTTATGATCAACTTAGTCCTTAAAAGCAATTTTAAGCCTAAAATTAATATTCACACCATAGACACTGTGAACCTACCAGTAAAACCCTATTAGCATATTTTAAAACTAAATGCAACTTGGTAAAAACTGTAATTCTTATGAAATTGAGCCTTTCCATCTGGTGATACAGCATATCTTTCCATTTATGTAGTTTGTCTTCTGTATTTAAACCTACTAGGGTCACTGTTATGCCTCAGGGAAAACAATTTGTCCTATATCTACTACAGTAAAAATGGTTTAACTTCTTTTCACTCTTGAAAAAAAATCTACTCAAACATAATAACCTACATTATTCACTACAGTAACCCAAAAGAAATAACTTAAATAACCATCAACAGAGAAATAGATAAAAAAAAGCCAGCTTGCCATCCATACTTCTGAATATATAGAATAATTCAATATAATGGGGGCATATATGTCTATATGTTTTGACATGAAACAACAAGAACAAGCATCATGAAAGACATATCATAAGCAAACAAATCACATGATGGAATATATATGATTATGTTAAATATACAAAACAGCAGCACATAGTTCCATAATTGCATGTGTATAAAATGCAGCAAAAATATGTGCAAAGAAACATGCTAATCAGTCCACTTTTCATCTCTTTAATGAAATACTTGAGACTGGATACTTTATAAAGACATTTAACTATCTTATAATTTGGCATTGATGCAAAACCATATAAAGAAGTGAGAAGTAGCAACAGGAAATGATAGTTGAATTCTAGAATCAAACCATAATTAAGTAGTTTTGTTGTATAGAGGCAGTTTTAATAAAAGACAAAACATTCATTCATTTACAACACAGTAATTATTTGTGGAGTTAAGATTTTCTATCTTGCCTATACTACTCCTCAGCTTTATAATTTTGAACATTAGAGATAGAGAGATGGCTCAGTACTTAAACACCCTTGATGCTCTTGTAGAGAATCTGAGTTCAGTTCCCAGGTCCCACATGGTGGTTCACAATTGCCTGTGATTCCAGTTCCAGGAAACATGCATATAATTTAATAATAAAAATAAAATAAAAGACTTTTGATTCTGTATGTACCTGCTACTTTCCTTTTTTTGTTTCCAGATCTGTATACTGTGAATACCTTGTAGAATTTTAATGAATTAAATGAATTGATATTTATTGAAAGTTCAGTGCTGTACATGGTAGAAAGTAATTGCACTTGAGGTTTATTATTACCAATACTATTTTGTGTGTTCAATTAAGCAAATATTAACTAGTCACAATTTTTCAGGTATTTAATCTGCCATTAGTGACATTGAGGTGCCTATGATTTAGACCCTGGCATTGATGAAGTCCATTCAGTTTGTTAAGAAGTGGGCACATGTGTCTATGAGGTAAGCACAATGGGATAAGCACTGAAAAAAATCAACAGATTTTGTGAGCCCTCAGAGGAGGAAAACTCAACCCCGCCTAAGGGAGGGAAGTAAGGATGGAGAGTGAACATATTTGTTATGGAAAATTCTACTAGCAACTTGGGTCCCATTCTCTTCTCTCAAAAAAAAAAAAAAAGAAAGTCTTTACTCCTTGCCAAAACTAAAAGTGAAACATCTAAGTTGATGTTTCCTCCACTCATTCTGGTGACAACACACACTTGGCAACCAATAGTTACCATTATAAGACATGACGAAGTTGTTCCACAAGAAAAGTTGGGAAACAACTACAAATTTCAAAGTGAGTTAAGTTTAGTTCACAGTGTGCCAACCTTTCCTAACATAGTTTCCACATTCAGCGAATATTTTATGGTAAGCTTCCAACAATTTCACAACAAATATCTAAACTCCAGGCCAAGTACTTGAGAGAGTCAAGATAGACATAAGTTAGCACTGCATCTCTGTTTTTAAAATAAGGATGTGTTAATAGCTTGTGAAAGTGGGAGCACGTTAAAGAACTAGAACAGAACACTCCAAACATGGGTCAACATCTAGTAAGATTCAAATGAATAGTTATGTAAGTAACTAGTATGTAAAACTGAAATAGGTTAAAAGAATGAGGAATGCTATATTGTCTAGTTTTAGGTCACTTTAACACAAGCTGGAGTCATTTGTTCATGAATCATAGAGTCAATGAGCCATAGAGTCATTTGGAAGAGGGAACTTGGGTTGAGAAAATTTTCCCACCAGATTGGCCTGCAGGTAAGCATGTGGTGCAGTTTTTGGTTGATGATTGATGTGGGAGGGCCTGTATCACTGGGAATGGTGCCACACCTAGGAAGGTGGTCCTAGATGGTATAAGACAGCAAGCTGAGCAAGCTATAGAAGCAAGTCAATAAGCAGCACTTCTCCATGGCCTCTACATCCGTTCCTGTCTCTAGTTTCTTGCCTTGAGTTCCTGCCATGATGTTCCTAGATGATGGACTTCAAGCTGTAGTTTGAAATTAAACCCCTTTGCTCCCAGTTGCTTTTGGTCATGATGTGTTGCAAGATATTTAATCTCACTGTGTGAAGATGTCTCTGTTTTACCTCACCTGCCTAAGGCTCCTAAAACTGGTTTAATAAAGAGCTGAATGACCAATTGCTAGGCAGGTTAGTATAGGTGGGACTTCCAGGCAGAAACAGACCTCTGGGAAGAACCAGGGAGGTAGGGATTCACCAGAGAGATGTGGAAGAAGTCAGACATACTGAGAAGAGGTAACAAGCCATGTGGAAGAAAATAAATTAAAATAAACAGATTAATCTAAGTTTTAAGAGCTATTTGGGAGCAAGCCTAAGCTAAAGCCAAGTTTTCATAATTACTAAGAAGTCTTTGTGTCATTATTTGGGAGCTATTGGTATAAAGAAAGCCCAACTACAATGGTGTTTTATCACAGCAATAGAAACCCTAAGACAGACACTTTCTAAATAAATTCAGTTAGTACAAAAAAAACCCCAAGACAAGCAAAAATAAAAATTTTCCTGCTAATAAGAGTTCATGGTCTACAGAGAAACCAAAATCCACAGAAAGATAATGGAATGTTATCAACTCTTTGCTTACATAAAATGAATTTAAAATATCAGCCTAAGCAAGTGGTAGTTTAGATTCTTAACAAGTATTACATATCCTTTATGGAAAAACTTGGAATAGATTTTCATTGCCTACAAGATAAATTTGTTTTTCTTACTATTCCAAAGGAAACCATGTGGTCCAGCTGGAATGACTTAAATAATATGCCTTCAGTTTCCAATTTTTGATATTTTTCAAGACACATCCTAACCACAAGTAGCCACATTAATCACATCTCTATCATGAAAACCTGTAGCTATAGGCAGCCAATGCCCTCTCCCTCTGCAAAATACTCTCAACACTTAGCAAGAGTTTATAACCTGATAACCTTTGGCAACCTCTACATCCACTGCAAGAACATTGTCATAAGTGAAGAACATTACAAACAAACAGCAGAACGGAAGTACATAATCACCTTGGATATTGAGACTAACTTTCAAACTCCCAGGACTTGACTATATCTTACCTGAACTAGTGTGCATTATCTAAAAGAAGCAAGTGTTAATCATAAAAAAAGATAACAAATTTCAAAAACTAGAGTTGGTTTAATCCAGACAGCACTTCCTGGAGAGAGGAAAGCTTGTGCTCTAAGTAGTTGTATTCCTTAACGAAAAGCATCCTTTACATGAAAAGCAAGCAGGAGCTGATAGCCAGTAGAAATTGCCTACTTCTGATCCCACTGGTGCCAGTCCTTCCTAGCCACTGAATAAGACACTGGGGAGAAAGAAGCCCTACTGTGTATATTTTAATTCAGTTGTATGGCAGCATTATTTCATACTATAAAAATCACTTGTTTCAGCATATAGTTTCATGAGTTTTAACAAGCATAATTGGATTTATATCCACAATCATAATTAATATATGGAATAGGCATGACTAAACTTCTTATGCACATTTGTCAACCAAGAAAACATAAAGACACACTGGTAATAATTATTTTTATGAAAAATATCATGTTAGCTAGAGAGAATTTGTTCACACTTCCTAAATAAACTGCTGAAATAAGCAGAGTTTATTCTCTCAGGTCAATATCATATCAAGATAATACATGTGATCAAATTTATTAAAAAGTCATCTGTAGATCCTTCTAGCTTGGTCAGTAGAACACAAGACTCTTAATCTCAGGGTCATGGGTTCAAGCCCCACGTTGGACACCGATCTGTTGTAGGAGGCTGCTTGTAAATTCCCAACTGCTCAGCCCCAAAATAATCACACAGAAACTATATTATTTAAATCCCTGCTTTACCTATTAGTTCTAGCTCCTCATTGGCTAGCTCTTACATCTTAATTTAACCCATTTCCATTAATCTTTGTATCGCCATGTGGCTGTGGCCTACTGGTAAGTTTCCATCCAGCATCTGCTCTGGCAGGGCTACATGGCTTCTCCTTGACTCTGTTTTCTTTCTCCCAGGATTCAGTTTAGTTTTCCAGCCTAACTCTATTCTGCTCAGCCACTGGCCAAAACATAATTTTTTATTCATTAATCAATAAAAGCAACACATATACAGAGGGACTTCCCACACCAGTTATCAAAATAACTGAAGATAGATATGCTTGAGATAGAATGCTGAAGCATAGTTGCCTTGGCTATAATTTGACTGCAAATGCTATATGAACATAGAGCCTCCAGCAGAAGAGAAACTGGCTTGGTTAGTCATTTTCAAGACAAATGCTACTCAAAAGCATGACTCATGGACTGATGACCATGACAACTGTTTGATATGGGACTCTAAAGAAAACAAGTGCTGAGAGTAAACTATTAGAATTTTTATTAATATTTTCTCTCAAATGTTATACTAGAAATTGGGGATTTTTAGTTTGTACTTTTTATTTCATTTCTCTAGTAATTTATTTTTATTGTATTTAGGAAGAATTTTGCTGTCTGATAGATTGGGTTAGGTAAAACTTGCTCTTTCACACAAATTAAGAAACACTGTTCTAATGTATTCCTATACCACCTACTGCTTATAATTACTAATATTGGTCACTCAGTGATCTCTTAATTATTTACATCATTAAATCAAGGGCCCGTGAGCTTTTTCTGTAAAACATCAGATACTAAGTATTTTAGGATCTTTAGGCCTGTTACACTAACATACTCTGTCATTGTAAGGCAAAATTTTCTTTAGACATTATACAAATGAATAAACTTGTTGGTATTTCAACAAAATTTTGTCATCCCTAGAAGCAGGTTGGATTTGCTTCATTGATCATAGTTCACTCTACCTTATATTATTATTTGGTTTTGTCAATTACCTTGGAGACTTTTCAAGAACAGACCAGAGGGCTTATCTTTTTTATTGTTATTGTTCATTCTATAAAGAAGTGAAAAAAAATGTATAACCATTAAACTGAAACAATAGATGAATATTCCAGATAAAAATAGAGAAAATGAAGCAAAGATATAGAAACACAAATGAGTATCTTCATCCACTTGTGTTACTATAACAAAATATCATAACCTAAATAACTTATTTTTTACATCTTAACCACAGTTAAGTTAACCTCTCCTCCCAGTCACTCATCTCCCATCCATCCCCCATCCATCCCTCTTCCATTTCTCTTGAGAAAAGGGAAGCCCTCCCATATATATTAACAAAACATGGCATAACAAGCTGTAGTAAGACTATTAAGACTGGACAAGGAAACCTAGCATGGCATGAGGAAACCCCAAAACAGATAACAGAATCAAATACAGTCCCTACTTCCACTGTTAAGAGTCCCACAACAAGACCAAGCTACATAACTGTCACATATATGCAGAGGGCCTAGGTCAGTCCCATGCAGTTTCCTTGGTTGTTGGTTCAGTCTCTGAGCCCCTATGAGCCCAGGTTGGTTGATTCGGTGGGTTTTCTTGTGGTGTTCTTGACCCCTCTGTCTCCTACAATCCTTCCTGTCCTGCCTCTTTTCAGCAGGATTCCATAAGGTTCACTTAATACTTGGATGTGGGTCTTTGCATCTATTTCCATCAGTTGCTGGATGACTCATCTCTCATGAGAGTTGGGGTAGGTACCAATCTATAAGTATAGTATAGTCCTTTCATTGACATTTTCTCCAGTCATGTTTAGTTCTATCCTAGGTTTCTGGCCTATTCACCCTCTGGGTTCTGGCCCTCCAGGCAGTGTCATAAGTGGTCTCCCTCTCAAGGCATGGATGCCAAGTTCAATCAAGCATTGGCTGGTCACTCTCACAATTTCGGTGCCACATTTATCCCAGCACATTTTGTAGGCAAGACAATTTGTAGGTCAAAGGTAATATGAATGGGTTGGTACCCCAATCTTCCTCCACTTGAAGTCTTGCCTAGTAACAGAAGATGGTCAGTTCAGGCTTCCCTCATTGCAAGGAGTCAGCTATGGTTACTCTTGTAGATTCCGGGGAGTTTCCATTGTACTAGGTTTCTAGCTTGTCCCCACTTCCAGTTCAATTTTTCTCTTCCAGTACTTGCTCCCTCCATCCTCCCCACACCTGATCTCTCCTGTTCCCTCCACCCATTATATCTATTCTATTTCCCCTTCCTCAGTCTCCCCTTACGTGAATGACTTATATATAGTAGAAGTTAATTTCTCATGGTTATTAGTACTGCAAAGTATAAGATAAAGACGTGTGTGTGTGTGTGTGTGTGTTCTTATTATATCTTACATGGCAGAAGGGGGAACATTTCTGTCTCTCTTTAGAGTATTTTCACTTGTTTATAAGATAGGGTCTTATGTACCCCCAAACCAAGCTTGAGCTCACTGTGTAGTCTAAGATAACCTTGAACTTATGATCCTGTGCTATTATGCCCAGTTTATGTAATGTTGAGGATTGCACCCAGGTCTTCATATACACTAGGCAAGCACTCTGCCAAATAAGCCTAAGCCCTCTGTTGCCTCTTTTATAAGTACACTAATCGTATTCAGAAGACTTCTGTTTTCATGATCATCTCATCTCCCCCAAGTCCAATACTGTCCCACTGGTGATTCTGTTTCAATGTATAAGGTTGTTGGTGGGATGAGAGACAAGTGAAGATAAAAAAACCAAAGCTAAGAAAACTGAGAATAAGTTTTAAAACAACCACTAATTAGATATCTTTCTGTCATTATGAATATATTGCTGATCATTTTTTTCTACCTTCACTGAATATTGAAAAGTGGAATTATATTGACATCTTCCAAGAAAGGAGTTAGATACTACATAAAGACAAACTTCTGGTTTAGACTGGGTAACCAAAGGAATTCATTCAACACAGGGTCTCCCAAAATAATGTCAATACAAATCAGTTTGCACTCTTTAACTAAGGTTTTGAAAATTTTTTATTTATATATATGTGCATAAATATGCACATGTGCATGTAGGTGTCCTCAGAGGCCGGAAAAAGGTGCCAGGTCTCCAGAACTGAAATTACAGACAGTGTAAGTTACTCAACATCGGGGTTGGAAATTACACCTGGGTCTTCTGCAAGAGCAGCAACATACTGTTTAACCACTGAATTATTTCCCCAGCCATCTCCTGAACTCTTAGAAGACAGAAATTGAGGCAGCTGTCCAAGAAATGTCTTAGAGAATTTTCAGGGTTGTTTTTATTTTATTTTTTTTTTAATTTATTCATTTATTTTTGTTAAAAGCAAAGTTTACATTTACTCCCCTTGTTCCCGGCCCTCCCGCTCCCCCACTACCCCCCTGCCCTCCCCCTGCTTCCTTAAGATGGTGCAGGTTACCCTGTC
>JAQHUG010000100.1:856088-886514 GCA_028555095.1 Dicrostonyx torquatus
CGTATTTCTTTGTTAGGTTTCTGTCTGGTTGACCTGTCCATTGGAGAGAGGGGAGTGTTGAAATCTCCTACGATTAGTGTATGTTGTTTGATGTGTGGTTTGAGATTTAGTATTGTTTCTTTCACATATGTGGGAGCTTTTCATGTAAAGCCACATTCATGTATTCATTTAGTCAAGAGTACCAACTATATGCCAAGAATTTTCAGTGATATGATGAAACAAATAGAACTTCTGCCTTCCAACTGCTTATATGCTAAATAAAGTGCAAGACAGTAAATGAAATAGCACAACAGATTAGTCAACAGGATATATTGATACTTCATGAAACTTATCAAATGTACCTTGCTAATGCTAATTAAATGACATTATTTACACATTTTTATTGGTGCTATACTTTTCCAGAGATGAAGAATTGTTGCCTTTGCCAAAGGGGAAGATAATAATTTCTTTAGGATAATGGAAAGTTAATTAGGTTAATGTGATGATCTTAAAATTGTGTAACCTAAAATAAAATGGAGCCTGAAAAGGTGGTTCAGCAGTTATGAGCATGGGCTCTTCCAAAAGACCAAGGTTCACTTCTCAACACCCACATGGTGACTCACAATCAACTGTAACTCCAGTTCCAATGCCCTGTACTGGCCTCCTTGGGCAACAGGCACACACATGGATACACAACATAAATCCAGACAAAACACCCATAAACATAAAATAATACAAAATGTATTTGGAAAAATGAATGTTTCAGGCCTAAGAAATTCATTCCAACTTATAATGAGATATACTCAATGTAGAATCAGTCCTCAAGCATTTAAAAATCCATTTTAAATTCACGAAAGTCCCACAAGTCATAGATAGCAAAATCATTGACAGCTGAATATTTACAGATGTAAAGTGAGTCATATTGTAAAAGAACTCTCCTCAGCTTCCTTAATTAAATCAATTCCATATTGATTCATACATTGAAGCCAAAATGTTAAGTGTGTGATAAGGTCATTCTTTCTGATGCTTAATGGCTGTATTAGCCATAAAAATCGCCATTATGCAGAACCTTCGAAAGGCCAACTTAATATGACAATTTTGATGTTTTTGAAACCACATGTTGCATTGTTCTCAGGTTACATGGGTAGTATTTTGTTCTGCTGCATATAACATGGTCAATCTAGTACAGCACACATTTGCACAGATGATTCTTTATGTGTACATGTCAGTGAAGGTTTTCTGAGTAATCTAATGCCTATGTACATGAGGCATTAGAAGGCAGATTCAATAATGCATCTTTAGGTTATTCTCAAAAAAGTCCTGGCCTACTCAGAGTTTCTCACCAAAGTACCAACATGCCTAGAATGGTTCAACAACAGATTCTCTGCATTATCTGTATTTTAGTACTCACCATGCTCATCTTACAAAGACAAACACTTCCACACAGGTTTTATAATTTTTCTCTTCATTTCTATGCCCTGGTTTATCACCTCATCTCCTGGTCTGTAATCACAATTAGGCTGAACGATATTCAAAGTAGAGGAAGTACCATGTGTAAACAAGGGCTGTCATGGTATGTTGAGAGGAATCACTATTGTTTCAGAAGGGCTGAGACATAGTTGCACCAGAATAGTAAAACTTGAAGCTGATTAGAGCCACCTGATGAAAGCCTCCTGGCACCCACTGACGTAGATTAACCAGAGGGATTCTATAACTAAACATGGTTTAGTTACTCCCTAGGATTGTAGAAGACCAATTAGAAACAGGGAAGAAAAGCATGAGCAGAGAGGAGACATACATATTATAAACCACACAACATATAATGATCAACTAAAGTACGATGGTAGCTATGGAAATGGAAGTAAAAGAGTAGGAGATATTGATTATTCAGTCATATAGAGCAAGACAAGTAAGTGGGCACAAGACAAAAAAAAATAAAGGAAGCAAACAAGAAAAAAGAGAAGTAAGCATGAAAAGAAGGAAAGGAGAGGGAGGGGCTGAAATCAAAGAGAGAAGATAAATAAAAATAAAAGATTAGAAAAGGGAAAACATGAAAGAACATGTAAACTACCTGTGGTTTTACATATTTGAGATACTGAAAGAAGAAATTGTTATTTAGAGCTTGATGCCAGTGATGACTTCTTCAATGATGCTGAGTGTATGGTGGGAGAGATATGAGCAGTCACCTGGGGATGGCATTCTGCAGCTCAAGATAAAAGTTATGGTCAGGAAAGATTTGAAGGTTATCTACATAGAAGTAATAGCTTTCGGGAATGAGTAAAGAAACTAAAAACCTGAACACATTTTCAAAGAAAATTGAAATTCCAGATAAGGGTAAAGTTTCTAGAGGTTTTAGCACTTTTGACACATGTTGCAATGTCAAGAGGAAAGTCACTACCTTAGGCCTTCCTTTGTTAAACGGTTTCATAATTATTTTCAGAGAATATGCTCTTATCCAGATTCATATGATCCTTCTGACATGTACTATACAAGTTCAATAGGTCAAACAATGTCTCCATTATAATAAATCCCTGGTATTCCTAGCAAATGTGTCATGTAGTCAGATGCTGGATTCCAGCCAAATGTAAAGACTGCCCTACTCTAACTCATGCCCCAGCATGACATATATTTTCAAGGTATATGGGCCAGGGCACTAATTGTTCAAGTCTTTGCCAGAGGCCTTACTGCCAACTAGAAGAGAAAAACTTTTAACAATTCAGAATTGCTGATTCCATATCTTTGCACAATATTTTATTATGAACTTTCCAGGATTCCACTTACTTTGTGAAACAAAACAAAGGATGCTTGCAATATTGTATTTCAATACAATACAAATTTAGTTATGTGTTTTCTGAAATATACTATTCATATGTTTATGACAAAATGAGTGGCTTTAAACATCTTATAACTAATTATTTCCATTTCTTATCAAGATATCTTAGTTTAAACTTAAAATCAGCTTCCATATGAGGGCCTCTTTCTTTGTCTCTCTTACATAAATAAAAAATGCTCATTAGAAAAATATGGCAAAGCATCAAGCAGTGAAGCCTCCAATTTTCTATAAAAGTGACATGGTATACTTTAAAATAGCCTCAAAGTTTTCATGAGTACACAGAAGGGAAACAAACTACAAAAGATATATGCCTGAAAATACGAGGTAAGTTTTTAATACTGTAGAAGACAGACTTATAAGAATTCAAGTGTAAAATCAAGTCTTATTGGGCATGGTCATGTCAAGTGAAGTCCCAATAAAGAAACAGAATGGCTCTCAGGCAAGAATAAAAGTAATAGTTTATATTAGCATAGCACACAATGAATTAAAACCTTGGGAGAGTGGACTTAATCAGCAAGGAATGTTTAGGAAAGATAGAATGGCAAAGGTTCCAGTGAGACAACCTAGCAAAGTCCAGAGGATTATCAATACCACTGTCAGTGTTATTCTCTTCAAAAGTAAACAGAATGAAGTATCAATGTGTCCAGTAACGGACACATTGTTAATTCAGCACCAGTAGTCATTACACATTAATTTCATCCCATTGGCACACTGCTTACTCCTTGAGTCTCCTTTCTATTTGGTAGGGTTTCCAATGAAGAGGGAGCATAATGCTTTGATCATATCCACATGTACTTTCTATCCATGATAAGATTTGTAATTTTAATTGTAAATCAAAAAAAATTTGAAATTATTTTTACAGGGTGACTCTCCATATGTGCACAGATCATATTTCTAAGTCAACCATGTTAAATACCCAGTACCAACCTTGGAAAATACATTATATTTATAAATGAAGGAGAAATATGCATAAACAATGTGTAATTGATATATGTTCTACACAAAAATCTTCAGTAATTGTTATCACAGTGTTTCATTACTTAAAAGATAATGATCTGTTATACAAGGATTAATATAGTCAGTAATAACCTAGGCCTAGTAAAACTAACGCCACATATTCTTTCTTATTTGTAGATCCTAGTTTTAAATCTTCAGATTTGCATGCATAACATGAAATAAACATAGACACCTATTTTAGATAGGGTTTTATTGCTGTGAAGAGACATCATGACCACATGAACACTTATAAAGGAAAACTCTTCATTGAGGCTGGCTTGTAGTTTCAGAGGATTAGCCTACTATCATCATGTCGGGAAGCATGGCATTGTGCAGGCACCCATGACACTGGAGAAGGAGCTGAGTTCTACATGTAGATTGAAAGGCAGCAGAAAGTAAATTGAAACATACTTCTTCCAACATTGCCATGCCTATTCCAATAAGACAGTGCCTCCTAAAAGTGCTACTCCCTACAAGCCTATGGGGGCCAATTATATTTAAACTACCACCATGCCATAAATGTAGAAAGGGATCGTGTGGGAGGGGATAGAAGGAACTCTAGGGAGAATAGTATGCAGCTATTTGGGAGGGAAAATGAAGAACCATGGGATATAGACTTAAGAGGAAGAAGAGAGAGTAATACAGTTGAAGATGGAGAAAGGATTGATAAAAAAAAAAAACCAAGAATGCTTGAAAAAGTCGTAAAAAAATCTATCACTTTGTAAAGTTACATAATTTTAATGATGTTATTTCACATGAGATGACAATGCCACCCCTAAGAATCATAGCCAACCTAATTGGAAAACAAAACTCTTTTCCAGTTGTTGGTCAGAAGCAATGGTTCTCAACCTGTAGACTGTGGGTCACAGCCCCTCTGTGGAAGGGGGTCAAATGAATGACACTTTCACTGGGGTTACCTAAGATGATCAGAAAATACAGATATTTACACACAATTCAATAGTAAAATTTACACTACAATGCAGTAGTAAAATTAGTTATGAAGTAGCAATGAAATAATTTTATGGTTGGGGCCACCACAACATTAGGAACTGTATTAAAGGGTCACAGCACTAGGAAGGTTGAGAACCACTAGTCAGGATGATTGAACTCCCAAAACAGTATAGGCTATTGCAATTGCTTTTGATTGCCTTCCAAAATTTGAAAGTAAGACCCTATTGCTGAAGACACTATACATTTCATATGCATGTCTTAAAATAATCAAGCTAGAACTGCCCTGGAAGCCTCATCTCTGAACTGAAGCTTTCATAGGATCAGGTGCTTTGCAAGCTACCAAAGTAGGAAAAGAAGTCCTATTTAGCTAGCTGTAAAGTCTATGAAACACAACCATGATCAGCCCACCAAGATATCCCCAGTAGAGCAATAGTGGCACTTTTATCTTGGGGGGGGGAGTAACTAACAGCTGTATAATTGCATTCAAATTGAAATAAATTAGTGTCTGGTACTATAAAACTTGCCAACTGCCCATGACTTAAGGGGTCAGAGACACTAGGGAAAAACTTTTTATTGTAGCTCTTGTCTCTTATAAAAGAAGTTTTTGTTCTTGTTCTTGGTAGCAGACAGATCTACTACAAAATTCCACGCTGAGGGCTGGAAAGCTGGATCAGTGGTTTAGAGCACTGACTGCTCTTCCAGAGGAAGAGTTCATTTCCCAGCACCCACATGTTGGCTCGCCCTCTTCTGGTGTGCAGGCATACATGCAGGCAGAGCTCTGTAAACATAATAAATAAATAAATAAATAAATAAATAAATAAATAAATAAATAAATAAATAATCATGAATAATCATGCAATAGCCTATACTGTTTTGGGAGTTCAATCATCCTGACTAGTGGTTCTCAACCTTCCTAGTGCTGTAGCCTGCAGGTATATATGTGTTATCCTTTGGTCTTTCTTTTTTTAAAAAGATTAGCAAAGCAAACAGGTTTTAGATATGAGTTTGAAGCAGAATCCCATTACTCCACTGTTTCTTTTATTCTCTGTGTCAGTTTCCTGTCTCCTGAAATGGAAATAATAAATATCTCAGAGAGGTATTATGAAACTTAAATAACACATGTTGAAGTACTCAAATATTAATTTCTTCCTTGTTCCTGACCTAGCTTAACTATATCCGTTTTAAAACACACACATAGACATATACATACAGAGACATACGCACATATATACACACATCCATACACATTTACATATACAATTAAAACACAGCCACACAAGCACACAGACACACACACACACACACACACAAAGACAAACATACAGATACAAATGGACAAGCACATAGTCACACACTCATGGACACACACAAAAACATTCACAAATGGAGACATACAGCATGCAGCACAGACGTACAGACATGCACACTTTATTCCATACAGCTGTAAACTCCAGGAAAGTATATATCATAATTTTTCTTTATTACTCAATGTCTAATGCATGGCTTTTAGAAAATCCTCATATATTGTTGAATTATAAAATCAACTTAATTTAAAAATTGAATTTCTGTTTAATTGAATTTTCCAGTCACCTTGGAGATTTCAGATAATAAAAAACCCATCACATATAGTAAAGACCTTCATATACATTAAAGAGTTTAATCAGGTATTACCTCTATATATATGACTTTGATTGATCAATACAAACTAATATCTTAAAATATTACTTTATCTGGAGTATCAGCTAGGCAATTTGTATTAGTTCTTCAAGGTTGTAACAGAATTACACAATCAGGATGATTTATATAACAGTTTGGTGATGGAGAGATGGTTCAACCATTAAGAGCACTGGCTGCTATTCCAGCAGAGCTGAGCTAAGTTCCCAGCACCCATAGGGTGTTTCAAAATCTTCTGTAACTCCAATTTCAGAATACCTGACATCACTTTCTGGCTTCCAAGGTTACTGCATGCACACAGTGCACATATATACATACAGGTAAAAAATACTCATACATATAAAATAAAAATAAACTAATTTTTAAAAATATCCAGAAGCTTAATGTTTCACAATTCGATAAGCCAAAAACTCAAAACCAGTATGTCAGTGGAGTAGATTCCTCCTGAGAGTTATGTGGGCAAAATGTCTATTGCAACCTTTTCTTCTTGTCTTATGACTGTCAGTTCCTCTCTCTCTTCCTATTCTTTTCTTTGTGTATGTATGTCTCTGTCTAAATGCTCATTCCTATGTTTTATAAGTACGCCAGTAATACTGCATTGGGATACATTTCAATGAACTCATCTTAACAAATTCCAGTTTCAGTGACCTTATAACCATATAAGGTGACATTCTCAGGTGCTTTAAGTCTCAATGCAAGAATTATTGGGAACATAACTCAATCCACAACATCTGTGTAACTACCTTTCAGGCCTCTAGGCATAGTACATCCCCTTGATTATTGTCTCATGGTTGCAAACACTGAAGAACATTTGATATTTACTAAATTAATATTATTTTGGCTATCGTAAAATAGTCTTAATATTCAGCCCTGTAATAAGGCAGGGTGGGTGAGTCACTTAATTTAACAGAGTGTTCAGCTGTCTAAAAAGTGCCTGCATCTTAACAAAGTTCTCTGACTGTGTTGTGCACTTGAACAACTTTTGTGTGTTGAGAAGATGGCATGAAGGATAACCATCAATCTAGTATAAAATTTTAGTGGATTTACAAAAGGCAGTATTGGAAGATATGAAAATGAAATGTTTCCATTCTAAGAAATGGAAATGTGATTCCCAGGATATATAGGGAGATCCTTTTTTTTAAAGTATGAAAACAGGTATTACAATTGGGAGAAACACACATTTCAGGGGAATATCAATGGCTCCTAGACTTGAGATGAGATTAAGATCTTAGTGGTGAATCTGTATGTTCAAAAAAATGTGTCATAGTGTGGTTGTTCCAATTGTTTCAAGTTTCTTTACAATGGATTTGAATAGAGATGAATTGATTCAAATATTGATCTTCAAAATGATAAAAGTAATTGAATTTGTAGAGCTGGCAAAGAATTTCATTGACTGAAACTGAAATAGTTTCATTTAATGTATATTCTGTTTCCCATGAGTTCATTTTGCTTGGTTTGGGGAAATAAAGGAAAATTAACCCAATGACTTTATGAAGGATTGATTTTTTAATAACCATGTTTTATCAATATTATGAACATATTCATCCTTATTCTTACTTTGATGTATATATATCTTGATTGTTTTGAAAAGTCACATCTTTGTGTGAAACATAAAGTTAGTATGTTACTGAAAAATGGGTTTTGGACCAGGAAAGAGAAAATGTCCACCCCAATTCCAGCTCTGACTTGTAGCCTTGGGAGCCCTGACTCAATCTCAGCAAACTAAGGTTTAGCATGGTGTGTGAAGTCCTTTTGTATATGTGTTGCTTTTATTGGTTAATGAATAAAGAAGCTTCTTGGGCCTATGGCAGGGCAGAATAGAGCAAGGCAGGAATTCCAAGGAAGGATAGAGGAGAAAAGAAGGCAGAGTCAGAGAGATGCCATGTAGCTGCCCAAGGAGACAGACAACCCAGGAATTTACTGGTAAACCACAGTCTCGTGATGATACCAGATTAATAGAAATGGGTTAATTTAAGATGTAAGAGATAGCTAGAAATATGCCTAAGTCATTGGCCAAGCAGAGTTGTCATTAATATAGATTCTGTGTGATTTTTTGAGTCAGTGCAGCTAAGAACAAACGAGCAGTCTACATCTACATTAGCATAGAAATTATATTCAAGTTCCCATCCAATTAGGAGACTATAATTCTCATACATGCAATCATTATATCTTCCTTACAATATTTTCACTCACATGGGAACTATAATAATATACAAGAAAATCTGTACTGGGTGTGGAAATAGGGGCTGCTAATCTAAAGGATCATTCATAAACCACTTTTCAGCCTGATTAGTGACACCCATATAAGATGTTATGTGCTTTTAAATATTTTTGTCCTTAACTCCAAAATATTAAAGTCTCTGTGTTATATGAACATTACCACAGCACCTCTAAAACTATGCAATTTTATTTTACATAAATCTTGGCAGAACTACTTTGGTACTTTTTTCTTGGCTAAGTACCAGGTTCATTTGTACTGGCTATATACCAACTGCTCTTTGTATTTTAAAACTTTACATGGGTCTTATATAATTGATTTTCCTACCTATGTAATTACCCTTGATGATATTATAATTCTTTTAAATAATTAAATGGGCTATGACTAATTTTAATACTGGTAACAAAATTTTAACTTGATCCTGCAATTTTAATATTGGCAATGTTGCACTTGGAATGTAAATGAATTTGACTCATATTCCAAGTGTTTCATTTTGTGACATTTATATTGAATAATAAACTGTTCAATATTATGGAACATTTATAAATATAGTCCTTTAATGAAGATGAGTCATATATAAATATATTAATTACTTTATGGACAGAGTTTAATTTTTGAGATACAATATTTAAAAGTGGAGATTATATTTCTATTCCGTACCTCATGAAGGAATCCATTCTATTACATTATATCTTACTTTATCTTAATCTGACAATCCAAATTAAATGCTTTTATTCTGTTTTATTTGTGAAAAATGTGATAGTTAGTGGTCTCCTAAAAAGAGAATTTTACTTTCAATTATAATGGGTTTATTCCTTCTATTGTCCCTCAGATTTGTTTGCCATGCTTAAAAATAATTCTTTAATTGGGTAGGTTAGTTTTATTAAATATCTCCTGTTGACAGAGGTCTCTGTCCCGCCATGTGGCTTGGTATCTTTTATCAGTGAGGCATTCTCATCTTGCTTCCTCTATGTCTGGATGATGACTGCAGACTGTGCCTTTCCTCTTCCCAAAATTCTCCTGTTCCTGTTGCCCTACCTATACTTCCTGCCTGGCTACTGGCCAATCAGTGTTTTTTTTAAGCAATACAACTAACAAATCTTTACAGGGTACAAGACCATTGTCCCAAAGCAGTCTCCCAAGTCAAATTACAAGCTAGATGAATCCAACCTCCCTTTATTTCATTTCTTGGGACAAGGCCTGGTTATGTAATTCTGACTAGTCTGAAACTCACGTGGTAAACCAAACTGGCCTCAAACTTGCAGCAATCCTCTTGCATATACTTCTCAAATGTGTCACCATACCAAGTTAATACATTCTTCGTTATAATTCTTAAAGTGGAATTCACTCAACTTGCCTTATCAGATTTACGTAATACAAGCAAAAAAGTTAAAATAAAATAATTACTTCCTGTGTTTTGTCTTAAGTTCCTTGTGTGCCTCCATCCCCTTTAGAGATCATTGACACCATGGGTATAGCTGGGTTCCTTTAGAGGGGAGTTACCACTGGAGAATTGCCTCTTCTACTTCTTATGTCTCAGGACTTAATAGGATGAATCCAAAGATTAACCTGTTTTGTAAAATTTGATGAACTAAGTCATATTATTATCTGTTTTTCTCATAAGTAAAATGATAAAAACATCACCTTGCCAATAGTTTATTTTATAAGCAAAATAAGAGCTTTGAAAATATGTGGCACTATATACAAATATATAGATGATAATTTTTAATGTTATTATTTATATTTGGTTATTCAGGTATCTGATAGGAGAAAGGAGAATGCTTTTACTAGAAAATAATTTAACCTTAGTTTTTCTTTGTGTCGCACTAAAATATTTCAGTATTTAATAATATATGATGACTATGAAATCCTTGTGTGATATAATACTAGCCATGAGTTTTAGAGCATACAGTGAGTTGAAAGATGAAAATATAATATGACCAAGCTTATAAGAGAATCAACTTAGGTCTTCAGCATGTGGATCTCATAAAAATCGAGTGATAACTAGTTAAGGATAGAATGGAAATAGAGGCCAGCTATAGGGTTATTGCCCTCAGAAAAGACACACAACTCATTGCAGCATCTATAAGAAGGTAACTCTTAAAAAGATAAAGTAATATTCCAGACACTGTGATGCACATCTTTAATTCAAGAACTCAGGATGCAGAGGCAGGTGGATCTCTGTAAGTCTGAGGATAACTTGGTCTACAAATCAAGAAATCAAGGTCCAGGACATCCAGGGCTGTTTCACAGAGAAACACTGTCTCAAAACCTAAAACAAAAACAAAACAAAAACAAAAACAAAAAAGCCAAATCCTATGTCCAATAATCTATCTTAGAGACCATTGTTCTATAATAAGACATCTCCAAAAGTCAGAAATATTTTGCTTATCTATGCTTTACTATATATACAAAGATAACTTCTCCAGAAAGTCTTCCTCAAACATCATTCAGATGGTTTTCAGTTTTGTGTTTCCATGCTTTGTGCTGGTGTATAATACATACTGTAATCACTCAGTCATTAAACAAATATTTATTAAGCATCCACTCCATACCAAAAATAGACTCAGAATATGGTATATATGAACAAAAGAATTTTCTTCCCATGAAGGTACATGCATTTGAAAGAGAAGAACAAGATAAGGACAATAAAATAAATCAATATAAAGTATATCACAGTGATGCATATGCATAGTTGGAATAATGTAGGATAATGGAGATAGAGAGTTGGGAAGATAACTATTCTCTCCATGCTGTACTATTATTGTCTTTTAAAATTACCTTTTCTCATAAATATTCTTCTAAAATATTTTCTATTTGCATGTATATTTCCCTACAAACAGGTATATATCACACCTTTTTAACTATTCTTTTACTTTTTATGTTTAGCCTTTTTCCCTATGAGAGAAAGAATGTGCTTATAGCTATCTTTGATAATCCAGTAGGATAACTGTCTAAACTGAAAGCGTTGTGACTCAGCTGAGTGATCTTCAATTCTTTAGTCACTAGCGTGAGAGTCAAAAGCCACTTTCTGGAGGAGTTAATATAAAAACTTGGTTCCTCCCCTTGGTCATGAACTTTTCTCTTTGTTTTTCCAATGACTCTTCGAAGAGATGAACAGCTAGACATACTCCAAGCTCCAGAGAGGTAGAAGCAGGAGGGTTATGAGTTGGAGACATGAATGAAGCACAATTAATAAAAACTGAGAGAGAGAGAAATTGGGATTCAACCCAAAGATCCATAAAGCAAAACAACCAGCCACTGGCTCTTACCTCGACCTCAGTCTAAGATGGCAATCCTGCTTCCTGGAATGGTAGAAAGAGACTGTGTGTCTGAGAGTTGTCTTCCCCCGTTTTATATTCCTTTCTAGGGCTGGTATTAAAGGCATGCACCACTGGGAAAAAGGCAGGCATCACCCGATTTCTATGGCAACTAGTGTGGCTACTAGGATTAAAGGTGCCTGTCATTGTGGCTACTGGGATTAAAGGTAAATGTTATTGTGGCTACTGGAATTAAAAGTGTTTGTTACTAGCCGGGCTGTAGTGGCACACACCTTTAAATCCCAGCACTCAGGAGGCAAGGTCAGGTGGGTCTCTCTGACTTCGAGGCCAGCCATGTCTACAAGAACTAGTTCCAGGACATGCTCGATAGCTACAAAGAAACCCTGTCTTGAAAAACCAAAAACCAAAACAAAGGTATGTATGACCATAATCTGGTCTGTAAGGCTGATCAATGGGACTGTTTTACTCTGAGATCTTCATGAAGTCTTTATTTATTAAAATGCAATTGAAATGTCACTACAGAGATTAGCCTCTGCTACGTAGTAAATTTAGATCAACATATGATGTACAATGACATCATATCTCAAAGACAAAAATCATCCTCAAGTTTAGTGGTAGAAGGCATGCAGTTTTACACCAGCAAAAAAAGAGGGTGCTCTCCACCACTTAAGATGTCTTTATCTAAATTAAACGCATTAGCCTATTAGATCCTAAACGTGTCTGCTGTAGTAATGGACTATTTCTGCTTTAAAGCTGACTTTGAAAATCTACAACTGAATAGAACCACCATATGACCTGGCCATTTCATTCCTAGACATATACCCAGAGAAATCCATACCCTATCATAGAGACATTTGCACCCCAATTTTATTGCTGCTTTATTCACTATATCAAAGAATTGGGATCTACCGAGTTTATAATCAATAGAGTGGTGGATAAAGTTTATCCACCACATATATATATATATATATATATATAATTTCATAGAGGAAAAGGTTAAATATAAAAAAATTAAGAATAGTTATAAAGGTGTGACAGCTACATCTTTGTAGGGAAATATACATGCAAATAGAAAATATTTTAGAAGAATATTTATGAAAAATGTATTATATCTACATATATGAATACTACTCACCTCTAAAGAAAAATGAAGTTTAGAATTTTTCAGGAAAATGGGTAGACAGAACATTTATTAAGTGAGATCACTCACACAAAAGAAAAACTATTTTGTCTCATTTGTGAAATCTAGAAATAATACAAATGTGTATGTAAGTGAAGAATGACACAAAGAACTAAGAAGTGGCTAAATATAAGAAGAAGAGGAAAGACTGAATTCTGATAATGGACACAAGTTATGGAAGACAATATGAAGCTAATTGTTTTTCTAGTTCTAATTCTGTCATGGATTTGGGGAGGTTGATGGTGCATAAAGTATATTCAATGCTGAAATGGTAAAATTCAGTACGAAGCTCCACATCTACGTTCAATGCCTGTCCTAACTGTATAGCATGTCATCGAATTATATAGACTTTGGGTCTGATTAATTTTAATATGTGATTGATTGGTTGGTTGATTGATTGATTTGTGAAGTTTTTTTTACAATAAAGTTTATATTTTAAACCATTTTAAGTTTAAAAAAAAGACCATCTACAAGTGTACTTCTCACTTTATCTCTGTGTGGAACAAATTAAAACTTATATATCCATTCCTTAACTTTCATCTGCCCAAATTCACGATGCCCTTTCACTTCATTTCCTCATCCTCAGATCACTCTTAGCTAACTTCCTCCTTCTAGTCCCTAGGCAGTACCTGAACTGTGCCTCTGTTTTTATCTACCATTCACAAGTCAGTGACCGAGTTTCCTGCTGTTTGCAGTTCTTTCATCTCTACTTTCCTCAAGGAACATCCTGGTAATGATCAATATGAGCCCACCTCTGATGTTAGAAACCAGGAATAGGTGTCAAATCAAATGACTATCATTCCTTTTTCTATTTCTACTCACCCCAACTTCTTCCTTATTGGTCAACACTGACATTCAGAGCATCTCAACATACTAAAAAGATATTTGCCACCAAATCTCAAAGCATAGTTCAGGAAAGTGTACAGTCTATATAAAAGATTAATTAGTCAATTTGATTTTGAGATGGCAGTTTTTATAAAATAAAATAAAACAACTTCATTAGAAAGAATTAATCTAATGATTAAAATAGATCAAAGGAAGATAAAGTGTCCCTGCTTTTCATTTATCCATGGCAATATATTCTCTTATAAGTATAAATGATTAGTAGTGTTCTCCAAATAAACTAGATTTTCTATCAGATTTTGAAAACTTTGACTTAAGAGTTTGGGTTGGGAGTATTAGCACTTATATAAGCACAATAGATTGAGACCAAAATAAAAAGAGTAGTCCATTGAAAATATTTGAATATGAATTGGATTTTGAACATAACTCTTTCAAATAGACTATTTCATTTTAATCAACTCATTTAAGAACTAGTACTTACAAATTACACCAAACATATAAGGTCTTCTCTGCACAGGAAATGTGCTAAATTGAAGGAAACATAGGTAGCATTTAAAAAGCATATTCCATATTATTGGTCTGATTTTCAGTAAGTGTTGCTGCATTTTCTTTTTTCTTATTTGATTTAATTCATACATAAAGTTACCCATCTTCAGTTAGTTTTCTCATAGTAATAACAAACAATTCAGAAACCAAACAGCCATGAGCAGATGTGACTTTCCTGCTGTGTGCAGTTCTTCTTTCATTTCTTCTTTTCTCAAGGAGCATTCTTCAAACAACTAGACCATGCTGTGCACCACAAGTACACATTTTCACTCTCAATCTCCCAGATTGAAAACAAAAGTTAGTAGCCTATGAGTTACCTTGTGAGCATCTTTTATTGCTTTCCTGCTTTCACAGATATACAAAGGAAATAAACAACTCTAACAAGATATGAGATTTACCCTACCTGGAAAACAATATACTACACAGCATGAGCTCAGCCAATAGGTATAACAGATCTTCCTAGAGATGATAAGTGGTGTCTTCCCACCTATAAATCATAGGTCACACTGTCCAATATCCTGTATTCCTTGAATGATGGATTTCACAGGGTGTTGTCCAGCATGTCATCTATCTACTAGTAGTTCTTTTGCTTTCACTTAAAAACGGAGCTGAAAAGGACAGTCTAAATTTGACGTTAAGAAAAGCAGCACAGAAAACATGCAGAGAGAATTAAGTTGTGATTTTATATTAGTTGTGAAGCATTTTAGAGTCTTTTGTATGTTAACAGTCATATAACTATTCTGATAGGTTTCTGTTGACAATAGCTTAGATTGACCTGCAGATAACCCAGGAGAAGGAGACAAGACTGACTCATGAGGAAAGAACAGTGATCCAAATAGCAACCCAGAAAAATCAGCATGGAAAGATGGGCAAGTAGTATCAGGAAGGGCCAGAGGAAAATACATAAGATCCTTATAATAAGGTAGGTGTTTCAATAAGAAAATATAAACTAAAAATTATAATCTGCATTTAGTGTTGGTAATGTGGCAAATGGTTTCTATGAGATGTGTTTGTTTTGTTTTGTTTCTTTCCTTCCTTTCTTTCTTTTTTTCATGTAATGAAAATCTTTTTGTTCCATGGGAAGTGGTATGGAAGAATTCATTTTATCATAAAACCAGTATCTCTTATTGTCATTTGTCATCCCTAGGTTATGTGACCTTCATCCTGACTCTAAAATCATGTCACCAGACCCCAACTACTGTATCATTGTATCTTCCCTCATAAAGTAAGTAACAGTTGTATGGAAAAGAATAAAGAAAACCTTTTAAAAGACTAATCCAAAAAATTCAGGCTACATATCTGCTTCTAGTGCTGTTATCTGTAGATGAGATCATGACATAAAATATTTTTTTATCTTGATTCATTGTTAACCTCATATATATATATATGAATGAAGAGAAATGGAGTGGTTTTGCAAATTACACGATGTGCAGCAGTCCAAGGCAGTATTTATAATCAGTAAGAAACACTCCATTTTGTGATTTAGTGACCCTGATCCCTCCCTCCTCTCTCTATTTTTGTCCTTATTTTTCTCTGTTTTCCAGACGAGTCTTGAAGTCATGATCTTCCTGTCTCTGCCTTCTGCTTGCTGAGATCACAGGAATGTGTTTCCTTCCCTGGGCCCCCAGATTGTTATGCCTTTGCTGGTCATGTATTCCTGTAGTAAGAGAACTTGATATTTGGTGGATAGTCATAGTAAAAGAGCACAGTTGAATTTTGGATGTGGCACTAAATATTCTATATCTTAACTGTATGTGTCACAACTCATCAGACTATACACCTAAAGTGAGTACATTTTAGTGTGTG
This sequence comes from Dicrostonyx torquatus, assembly GCA_028555095.1. Lineage (NCBI taxonomy): Eukaryota > Metazoa > Chordata > Mammalia > Rodentia > Cricetidae > Dicrostonyx > Dicrostonyx torquatus. Next base: position 872,396 of record JAQHUG010000100.1, read on the forward strand.
CAGCTTATACCCTCTCTTAGTTTTCTAGATGTTTCGTCAGTTTTTCTTCACTGTGACAAAAATATCCAGGGTAATCAACTTCAAAGAATACAGGTTTGTTTGGAATCACTATTTTATAGGTTTTAATCCACGGTTCAGATAGCCTACACTTTTGGGTCTGTGGCAACAGAGTTCATGATACCAGGAGCACAAGCAGAGGAGGTCTGTTAGCCTCATGGTAGTTGAGAAACTATGAGTAACAAAAAAGACCCAAGCTCCCAATATTCCCTTCAATTGCACACACCTATATTGCTTAATTTTCTTCTACTAGGCCCTATTTTTTTAAAAGATTCCATCAATGCCCAATAGTACTCCAAGCTAAACACAAAATATTCAAGACATGGGCCTTTATAGGCATTCCAGATTCAAACTAGAGGACTAACACATTACCACACATTTATGGGTTTAAATTAACACCCATCAGCTCCAGCTCCCATTTCTGTATGCCATATGACTGCATAGGGTCTTCCCAGGTTAAAATGAATGTATCTGGTCAGATGGGTTGTTATCTGTTGCTAAGAATCCACTTCAAAGGTCATATAGTTGTGGGATGATTCAACTCCTTATGACTAAGAAACCGATATCCCAATTTCCTTGTCCATAATAGACACACATTTCTTGCTACACAGACACCTCTGTCATTAAATCCAACAAAGAAGAAATTTTTAAGATCTCTGTCATACATCAAATTTCTCTTTTGAGAAAGAGACTAACATTTCCCTTAGTGATTCATTCAATTACTTACTTACTACAAAATTCTATTGGCCATAAAATGTTATAGAATCATTGCCAGCTGCCCCCTGTTCAGAGTAAAAAAAAAAAAATGAAAGGATAAAGTTTGTTGGGGTTATGCTAGAATTCTATTTACCTCATCCCTCAGTAATGCATATTATAACTAGAAATTAACACATAGGAAGTGAAGAATTTAAGCTTGCTATTTAGGAATTTACATGCATGGCCACATATTAATGTACCAACCATCCAGAATTTCCCCTCTTTTGAAATTTTCAATTGAGATGTCTATTCCCTGGCTACAGTCTTTTATCTTTGCAGTTCCTTTGTTTTGTTACTTCCAGTTTATATAACCTGTGACCTTACGGCTCCTTTGTTCTTTTACCTATTTGTGTCTTCATGTCCGTCATCATCACTCCTCATTCATCATTCATCATTTCCCACCAAAATAACACTTTTCACATTGTTTCATCATTTATTTATCTTGTTACTCAATTAGTTTCTAAGACCCAAATTTGCACTGCTTGTAAGATGGTATTAGTAATATAGAAGGAGAAGGAGAAGGGAGAAGGGAAGGACTGGGGAGAGTTTGGGGAGTGGGATGGTGGAGATAGAGGAAGGGTGGATATTGGAGAAGGGAATAAGATATTTACATTAAGGGAGTCATTTTAGGATTGGCAAGAGACTTGTCTCTAGAGGGGATCCCAGGTGTCCACGAGGATGTCCCCAGCTAGGTATTTGGGCAGCAGAGGAGAGGGTGCCTGAACTAGCCTTGTCCCATAGTCACATTGATGAATATCTTGATCATCACCATAGAAATTTCGCCTGATGGATGGAGATAGAGACAGAGACCCACATTCACATCAGAGCAATGGACTGAGCTCCCAAGGTCCAGTCGAAGAGCAGAAGGTGGGAGAAGATGAGCAAGGAAGTCAGGACTGCGAGGGTTTGGTCCACCCACTGAGACAGTGTGCCTGATCTAATGGGAGCTCATCAAATACAGCTGGACCAGGACTGAACGAGCATATGATCAAATGGACTCACTGATTATGGCTGCCAATGGGGCCAGAATGAAAAGCCATAGATAATGGCACTGGGACCTATCTCTTCTGCATGTATTGGCTTTCTGGGAACCTAGTCTATTTGGATGCACACCTTCTTAGGCTGGGATGGAGAGGGGAGGGCCTTGGACTTCCCACAAGGCAGAGTACCGTGCCCCCTCTTAAGGAAGCAGTGGGAGGGAGGAGGAGTAGTGGGGCAGCGGGAGGAGACTGGAAGAAGGGGAGGAAATGTAATTTTTTTGAATGAAAAATAAAAGAATATGAAAAAAGAAAAATGTAAATAAACATTTGCTAAAAAGAATGAAATGAATGGTTGAGACACATACTATTCTTAACCAGTGGGTCACCTAAGACTACCAGAAAACACAGATATTTACATCAGGATACATAATAGTAGGAAAAATACAGTTTTGAAGGAGAAATGAAAATAATTTTATGGTTGGGGTTGTCACCACAACTCTATCAAAGAGTCACAGCATTAGGAAGGTTGAGAACCAGTGCAACATGTGTAAAGGAATTTAGACTGGGGAGGGAGGAGCAGCCCTGTGGGCAGCAATAGATACAGAAGATTTAATTCTAGTAGCAGAAATAGAACTAAGCCTCCAGGGGCATACAGGAATTGAGTAAACTGGAGTTGCAAGTGGTTTTCCAGGATGAAGATTACTACAAAGAGAATTCTGCACTAATTTTAAAAAAGTATGAAATGTAGATTATCAGGAAACCAACATATTTTGTGGTGTTGGAACAGTGGGAGCTTGTTGGGAATCAGAGCAATCAAAAATAACAGAAATTCTGGAATGGCAACAAAGCCGTGATGACTTATATTTTATATTTAATAGGATCTAGAAATTCCAAGGAGATAGGCATGTGTGTGTGTGAGAGAGAGAGAGACAGAGAGGGCTTTTCTCGGTTGGATTCATTGAGTTTGGTAGACCCACCCTAAATGCAGGAAGCACCATTCCATGAGCTTTGTTCCTCAAACTGTGTAAAAAGAAAAAAGAGGGCTGAACACCAGCAATCATCTCTGGATGCTTCCTAACTATCAATGTAATGTGACCATCTGGTTCATAACCTGTATCATGAACCTATCTTTATGCTTTTTCTGCCATGATAGACAGCACCCTCTCAAACTGTGAGCCAAAATAAAGTCTGTTCTCCCTTAAGTTTGCCATAAAATCAAGATAAGTAGTGAATACACAGTCCTAGTGAGAGAAAAATGTCATGTATGCCAGCAAAAATGGGAAAAAATGAAGAAAATGCATAAGTCTAATGTCTGGATGAAATTGGATTTTTAAACTAAGCAATGTAGGATGGACAAGACAACTTCACAGTTAAAGGCCCCTCTCATCAAGTCTGACAACCTGTTTGGTCCTCAGAATCCACATAATTGAAGGACAGAGCCACCTCCCAGAAGTTCTCCTCTAATCTTCATACATGGGCTGTCTCATGTGCACACACATTTTAAAAAATTAAAACCAACAATGTGATAAAATGAGAAGGATATACAAAGTATTTATATTTCTTTGTTGATTCAACGATGGAAAACCAAAGGGCTCTATTGTGTCCAAGAGTGGAAACTATTCAGTTAATTTTTCAAATTCTTCTTCCAAGACACTTTTTTGCAGACTGCAAAATTGAAGGTCTTGCCTTCTATTACCTTCAAAACTTTGATTGGCATCTGACACAGTAAGTATATTTAAAAGGTAGTTGCACACAATGCTGGACAGAGGAAAGGAAGTCTAGTTTTAGACCACAGAAAAGTGGAAGAGAAGTTTAGATTTAATGTAGCAAAATACCAAGTAGATGCCTGTTTTCTAAAGATATGACAAACAAACAAACAAAAGGGAAGGAAAGAAAATAAAAGAAAAGGAAAAAAAGAGAAAATATGATTTAGGGGATTTACCAAGCCAAAATATGTAGGGTGGATTTATCATAATAGACTTTTTCACCCTGATTTTAAGTTAGTTTTGGGGTCATATTAGCATTTATAAAACAATCAAAATGATGTGAATTTCTAAATAAAATAACCATTCTTTTAAATACATAGAAAGTCAGCATTCCCCTGGAACTGTATCAAACCCAATATGTGTTTTTTGTTGTTGTTGTAAATAAAAGTTGGATTTTAAAAATCAGTGATGTGCTAAAATGAGGGCATACAAATCAGATTTCCTTGATTTACTCTACTCATAAACATAACAAATTGGCTTTAGGAAAATGTAGAAAGTAGTAGCATTTTTTCAGGACTTTTACATCTCTTTTGAGAAAACAAATAAAATCGCCAGCGACAGAAACTTTACCAAATGATTTAATCATATTGCATAATATGGAAAGAAGGGCTTAGCAAAGACTTTAAAATCCACCTAACAGGTGGATGCAAGGTTAAGCCTATGATTATATAATGAAAATGTGTTGACTTTGGTAGCTTCTGTAATCACTTAATTGTAGTTTTCTCTCATTTTCTAACAAAAAGTTACTTTTGTTTATTTTTTAATGCAGAATGTTAAACCCAGAGCCTTGCTCACAGTAATCAAGTACTCTACCACTTAACTATAAATACCAATTAGTTGCTTTTGTTTTTGAAGGTGCTAGAGTCACCTGGGTTCTGAATTTGTATATTTAAGAACTGCATTTCCAAATGAATTTGTGTGTTATAAGTGACAAGTAAGTTGCCTTTTCAGAACAAAATAATATATTTAAATTTTAGTATTCTAATCGTATATATGTTTAAATAGTTTCACTAGAACTTGTTCCAAAACAGAAGTGAATATATTCCTCAGAAGGAACATACTGGTTTCTAGAGTGTTCATCTCAATAGAAACAGAGCAATGGGAACTGGGAAAACGGCTCAGCTGTTAGAAGCACTGCTTGCTCTTTTATTAAAGCGGACCAAGGTTCGATTCGCAACATCCACATTGCTGCTCACAACTCTTTAGCCCCAGTTCCAGGAGGATCCAGAACCAGCTTCTGGCCTCCACAGGTACTGCATGCACATTCATGCAAGCAAAACACCCATACACATAAAATAAAAACACATAAATTTTTTTAAAATTAAATGAAGCAACAACATGATCAGAGAGGCAAGCTGGTAGAAAGGTAGAGCCAGTCTTTCTTGTTAATTTTACTATTTACTCTTGTTATAGTTTGAAAAAGCAGCTTCTGCTCCATTCTACTGGGATCACAGTCCAGTTGCCAGAAGTAAGTTCATGGGAGAAAAGAATAATCAGCAATCACCTTACAGTTTCTTACGTCTAACTGATAATAGATCACTTCTTTAGGCAATCAAGAGGCTTTTCTGTCTTTGCATGTACATGGAAACACACAAGTACCAAATGGAAAAAAAAAAAACACTTTTGGATTTATAACCTAGCATTGATGCAAGACCCACTTATATTGACAGTAAAAAGTAAGGACTCTATAATATTAATTGCATACATTCATAGATTTTTCAAAATCAACATTTGGAAAATTTTCCTGACTCTGTCACTCAAATACTGATAATTCATACTTAGTAAATGCTACACAAGTAATGCCACTATATTATTTCATGAACCTTACAAGAGAATATGTGCTTTGAGTCTCTTTTCACATCATAGTGGCTTTTTGGAATAGGAAAGAATTTCTTCTCTATATTTATATCCATAAGAGATTAATTTAAAAACTTCTCACTATTTTTATTAAGCACAGTTGAATTTTCATGATTATAAAGCTCCAAATTCATCACTAAACATTTTAATCCTTCACAAATATATTTCCTTTAAAGACACATGATGATGAACTCATTTCAAATGCTTTAAGTTAAATTGCAGTAGCATTTTTATTTAGTAAATTGCACAGAAGCCTGTAGATGCTATCTTAGTTTAAGGAATGATTTTACATACATGATTTGTGCTTTTTATATAACCCTACATTTTATTAAACATAATTAGACTGTGTTCAAATATGAATATAATATTAAGACTTAGGAAAAGTGACATTCCTTTCCCACTTGCTGCATTTTATTCAAATGACATACAGAGCCTACTGCTTTTCTGGTCAGAATGATAGATAATGACTTTGTACAAGTTAATTTAAAATTGGATCCTTAATTTTCTCTCATTTAATTACAAAGCAGCATTATACAATTCCTACCAAAATAGTTCACATGGTAGACTGCTCTAAGGAAGCTTTTATGTGAAAGCATATTGTGTAAGATTGGTCAGTCGCCAGAAGTGGCAACATTTTGCTGAGCAAGTCATGGCATTGTTAGAGGATGCTGGCATAAACAGAAATGCAGATCAGTAAATGAAATGGAATATAGAAAGAAACCAATAAAGATGGTGTGTTTAAAATGTTGAATGTAGCTTATTAGAATACACATTTAATGGTCTGGTGTGAGTAAAGACCTGAGGAAATGACCTTTCATTTCCACGTAAAAGAAATGCAATATAATTTACTCCAACTGTGCTCTTTTATAATAATACAGATCATTTAGACTTGCTCATGAAAGTGGTTTTATTAATAACCTGGAAATAATAATAAATTGATTCTTTATGATACCAAAATGTTTGATGGGTGAAGAACTTAAAACAAATTAGAGGATTTTTTTTTATTTTATTGAAAATAGATATTGCAGTTTTCCCTCCCTCCACTAGGTCCTTCCCACTTCCCCGCCCATCCAGATTCACCCCATTTTGTTCCTCCCATTCAATCACTAACCAGGCCTCCTGACCTTGTTTAGCTTCCAAGATCAGAAGAGATTTGGTGTGTTCAGGGTGGTATACTATAAATCCATTTTTTATCTCATTAGAAAACAAATAGGCTTCTAAGGGGATAATGATAAGATAAAATAAAATAAAACAAAAACTAACACATTGAAATACAACAGAGAAAATAAACAGAAGGAAATGATTCCAAGAAAAAGCACAAGAAACAGATACAGACACAAAGACCCACGCATTCACATAAAACTCACCTGAAAGCCATAATATATATGCAAAGGACCTGAAGGGTAAATTAAGAAAAGATAAAATAAAATAAAATAAATTTTAAAAGATGTGTGGAAAGAGAGAGAGAGAGACCTGACATGACATATTGAGACAAGGAACTTCCAAAGATGCTATTGAGTTTGTTTTCTGTTGGCCAGCGATTACTGGGCATGGAACCTACCCTTAAGCAAGATTAGATTTGTTTCCCAGTAAGGCTTCCTTGGAAAAACTAAATTTTTATTTGCAAGTGATTTTTGATTTTAGATTGCTTTGGGGCTAGAGATGGGGGTATGTGTTATCTTCTTCCATTTCTAGAACCCTAACTGGTGCAGACTCATGCAGAACCTTGTGCGTACTGCCTTAGTCTCTGTGACTTGACATGTGCACTGGTCCTGTTGTGTCTAAGAAGGCCTTGTTTCCTTGGTGTCCTCCATCCCCCTCTGGCTCTTAGTCTTTCTGCCTTGCTTCCATGGGTTCCCTGAGCCCTGAGGCAAGGGATTTTATGGAGGCCTCCCATTTAGAGCTCAGTGTTAAGAACTATGTAGAAAATATGATAATGGCACGGGGACCTACCTCTTCTGCATGTATTGGCTTTCTGGGAACCTAGTCTATTTGGATGCACACCTTCCTAGGCTGGGATGGAGTGGGGAGGGCCTTGGGCTTCCCACAGGGCAGAGTACCCTGCCCCCTCTTTAGGAAGCAGGGGAGGGAGGAGGGGTAGTGGGGGAGCTGGAGAAGACTGGGAGAAGGGGAGGAAATGTAAATTTTTGAATGAAAAATAAAAGAATATGAAAAAAATGAGAAGAGATTTGTCCTCTAAAGGACAACAGGAAATGTATACTAGAAAATAATAATCTGAGCACATCATCATATTTATTACATCTATTGCAAAACTCACATTTTGTAATAGAAATCGCATAGTTGTCAAACAATCATTCATTTAAAATAATGATTCAATTTAATTTATACAGCAAATTTATCTATTGAAATATCTATAACCAAGTAGGTATAGCCTGGGATAGACTTCATTCTCACATAACTGAACACATAAATAGGATATAAGAGATTCCCACATTGTTGAATTTTCAGATTCTCTACTACTCTCTGCTTCTTTAAGAGGTTGCCAATGAGTGTGTATAGCCCAGAAGAGACTCTTGGCATATTCACACTGTGTTCTAGCTATAACTATGGCCTCGTGTATCACATGTCTAAATATAGGTTGGATAGGGCTGAGCTAAGCAGGACATAAGTGCTGCAAGCTTGTAATCTTAACACTTAGGAGCTATAGGCAGGGAAATCAGAAGTTTAAGGTCATATTCAACTACAAAGCAGCTTCTAAGCCAGCCATAGACATGTGAGGCCCTGTTTCAAAACACAACAAACAATTGGCTAAACTGGATGTGAACAAAGATAACCCTGTTTACTCAACTTCCATCCTAGGCTTGGGCCTGGATTAGAAGTAAGAATAGACTTCCCCACAGCTCCCCGAGGGAAATATTACTTTCTTTTCTCAATATACCCCACTCCCTTCTTTCATTCTTAGGTCTTACATTTTGATAATGACAGGACAATGAACAAAAAGAAACGTGTTCTGAAAAAAAAAAAGTAGAACATGCTTAAATTACTTTCTGTGGTCTGGATACAACCTCACGTGTTCACTCAGCTGCAGAGAAAACAAAGGGTCCTAGCTTCAAATGGGCTTACCTACCACAGTTTCATATGAAAGTACAGTCCAGCCTCAAACTTCTACCTCTTTGCTTCTTACACCAAAACCTCTCCATCTTGAGGACTGTTTGTACTTGACCATTGCTAGAGGGCTGTTCCTTCAGAAGATAAAATTGGTGGAGAAAAAAAATGACCTCTTGCAGCAGTTAGAATGTTCCAGTAACAACTTGGAGTAAAAGGAAAGAATAATTACATACCTCTTAAGTTATTCTTTTAAGTTCAAGGACCCAAATTCTAACACTTCATTAACCTGGCACAGGTCCTGAAACATTTTTAACTTTATGTCCACATCCATCACTTGGTTGTGATTTTAACCAGCAATTTTTTTTACCCTATGTAAGGATATATATATATATATATATATATATATATATATATATATATATATATATCTTGTGTTATATGTTCAGAAAATATCAACTTGTTAATTTGTCTGGGTTTTTAAAAACTAGTTCTGCCATGTAGGGATTTACTATTTCTATAATCATATATTTGTAAGGTATGTCTTCAAAATTGTCTTCCACCTTGCAAAACAATTCAGTAATTAATATTAGCACAGCATATAAACAACTTATAAATAATAAATGGTATGAGTTCTTTATTCTACTCCCATCCAAATCTAGGACCTAACTAAAAGTAGGACTACAAGTTTCCAAGCAAACTACTGCATAGTTTTCTCGATCCCAGTTAAGATATACAAGAAGGATAGGAACTGTGTGTTAGAAAGAAGAGCTACTAACTTCCTTGAGGAAGAAAGTTTTATGTGAAACAAGTAAGACTTTGTTCAATATGGAAGTTATCAGGCTTTACCTCAAGTTTAATTCATTGTAAACTCTGGAAATGGGGCTCAGAAATCTATAATTTACCAACTTTCCCAATGATTCTCATACATGCTAGGATTTGAAGATCATTGTTTAATCTATTAATAGAGCTAAATTTAGTAATTATCTTGTATGCAAGGTACCAAGCAGAAGCACTTGGGAATAAACTTAATTGCCATGATTCAGAAAGGCTCAATAGGATTTAAAAAGTCATATTATCAGGCAGCATATAGAGGAAACCAAACAACAAAAAGTTATCCCTATGTCCCAGATACAGAGTTTAAGATCATATGTTGACATGGACATATTATAGACACCTCCTGCCTGAGAACAGTTTTAAGATCTGCAAATTGAGATCTTACTGATTTTCATCTCTTCATTTTCCAACAGAAACATTAACATTCTTATTGTCTAGACAATAATCGGTTTTAGGGAATGAAAAGGGTAAATTAAGGCATCATAAACAGAAAAATTAAACTAAGAAGTCGTAATAAAAGAACATCGGTAATGTTGAAGAGATCGCTCAGTGGTTAAGTCATTGATTGCTCTTATAGAGGACTCAGGTTTAGTCCCCAGTACCCACAGGGAAGCTCACAATCACCTGAAATTCTATTCCCAGGATATTCTACTATCCTACTACGTACTATTTTCTTCTAGCATCTACATGTACTGAATGTACATGGTGCACAGTCATAGAAACCTGCAAAATATTCATACATACAACCTAAAAATACATACAATAAATAATATTTTTTGAAAAGCTCATTGACATGCCAGCATTTGCGGAACAGTAAAAGAAACAAAAACAAATGGCAAACTCATTTATCATGCTTTCAGTTGTTCCTTAGATATCTGCCTTTGTAGTTTTTATCAAAGTTAGAAAACATTTGGCCATCGTTTCTTCAAATACTGTTCCTCTACTTTCAGTCTTCTAAGACTCCTATTGAAAATAAGTTAAAATGGTCACTTGTGGCTTCTCTGAGTATTTTTTTCACTCTGATGTTTTGTTCAATGACCATCGCTGTGTGTTTTAGTTCACTGTTGCTTTCTTTTGCCATGTCTAATACTGTCAAGCCAAAAAAAAAATTTTCATCACAGATACAGTTTCTTCACTATTTTTTCCATTTGGAATGTTTTTATATCTGTCATTTCTTTTTTCATTGTGTTCATGCTTGGCTTGTTTACATCCATAAATATATGTAATATCCTTGTTTGCAAATTCTATTATCTTTCATTTCACCATGTTTTCTCAATGCTTATATGCCACATTTTTATGATTTTAACACATATAATAATTATTTTTCCAGATAGAAGATTTTGAAAATTTTATATGTAGAGTTTTAGAATTCATAGTATATAAAAAGCATAGTACTTTGGCCCATAAAACAGCTCAGTAGTAAGGCAACTGTTGCCAAGGCTGACAACATGAGCTCCATACCCAGAACTTACATGATGGAAGAAGATAATTGACCTCCAAACACTTTTTCATCAATTTCTGCCATAACTATGACAGTTTACCTCCAAAACATGAACTTTACTCTGAGTGATGTGATCAGAAAATTTAAAAATCACAAAGATTAAGTTCAAGGTCATATTCTTAATTGGTTCATGGCATCAACACATCATTACATTGTGTACGTTCCCACAGTATAGTTAGCCAGTCTCTTATTAGTGCTTACAATGTAAGTAAAAATACATTGAGTCTGCTCATTCTGGGTCAAAGGGTACATAATAAATTTAAAAGATAGTGTTAAATTACCCTCCAGAAATGTCTACTAGTTAATATACATTGATAAATAAAATAGTACATGAGGACATCAGTTATGAGTATTAATTTTTTAGTTGGTATTTGTGAAACCAGTAAGCTAAAACAACTGTTTTACACTCTACATTTGTAAGTAATATGATGGAAAAATTATTATATTGATAGGAATAATTTGTACTCCTCCCATGACTTATATCCTTATTTATATCCTCTCCACATTTGTTTTAGTTGTTATTCTTTTGGTTATTGATATATAGTAATACAAAGAACCAAAGGGTTTCACATATCCGTGGACAAAATGAAGAGCCTGTTAGCTTAGTAGAGAATAAGCAAAATTATATGGGTGAGGATGAATAGGAAGGTTAATGCCTAGCTATCCATGATCTTATTTTATTCTAGGAGTAACAGAGAGCCAATGAAGGTTTTTAAGTGTGGAACAGCACAGTTTGATTAATGTTCTGTGATTTCACTTTTCAGACAATTCTGAAAATAAACTGGTAAAGGGGAAAATGATAAACATAAAGAAGAGTGAGGCAACTACTCCATCAGGAATCTCTCTCTGAGATGATAGTGGCTTAGATGATGATGCTATGGAAAGGGAATCACGTTAAAAAGACAATTTTTAGACACCCAGTCTTATATTGTCCTTCCACATCACATGTAATGTACTTTCATCTGCTATTTTCCTCTCTTCCTGTTTATGGCCAAGGAATGAAATAGATATCTTTGCTCTTTTCTGAGACAAACCTCTCAGTACATAATAAAAATCACCTACTCATGAAACTTTGGGGGGGGGAGGGTTGAGACAGGGTTTCTCTGTAGCTTTGTAGCTTGTCTTGGTACTAGCTTTTGACCAGGCTAGCCTCGAACTCACAGAACTCTGCCTCCTTAAATGATGTGACCCCAGATAGGTCAACCTGATTCAAAGCAGACCCCATTTACAAGAGTTGTTAGGCAACACAAACTGTACTTGATGGGGATTGGCTAAAAGGGTAGATAATGGAGGAATGAGAGAGGGTGAATACACTGTATGAAATTCTCAAAAAATAAGAATATCATTTTATGTATGATTATGTTATGCAATGTGACAGAGAGATTTTTTTAAGAAGCCTTTTCTGATGACTATTTTGACCACCTTGTAACTTTCTGAGATAAACTTCTACCAAAGATTATAAACCATCAGATTTTATATGTCACTTGTCTTTGTCATTATTGGTCTCTATGAAGTAAGTTAGTGTTTTTGTTTTTATAGGCTCTATGAGGTAACTGATTGTATCATATCTGTCTAAACCAGAATCTAGTGCAGGATATGTCATGTAAGTAGGTATTTAATTATTAACAGTTTTAGAACTGGGAAAAATGGGTAGGCAACTTTTCCTAAGGCATCTATGGTGATGCTAATTAATTTCATCTATTGATGTTGCATACAAATTGCTTTTGCCTTCGAGAAAAATATCTCTATATTCTTGAAATAAGCTCATGTAACTATGGTAGATAATTTCCATGTGTTGCCAAATTTAATCTACTAGTAATTTATATAGTTATTCTTACGCTATAGTTATAGGTTAATTTGGTATTCCTTGCCCACAATTTTAAACCAAGATTATGGTAACTATAACAATATATTAAATAGGTACATAGTAAAAGTTCTTAATTTCAAGCAACAGATTATATATAATTAATATGAACAATAGTGAGTTTCTGAGAAAAACACTAGGTATTTTACAGTACACACAGAAACATCTTAAACCTAAGATCAGTGTGAATGCAAGGAGCTACCAGAGGATAGGGACCAGCAGAGGTATCCTAGATGTACATTATGCCATGGGACAGTCTCTTTAGCATTTGGTACTGCTAACAACCAAGTACTATAGTTCAATCCACTGTACAAAGAAAGAAGTCTACATAAACCTGCTGTTTTCAGAGTCCAACTCCCTAATAGACTTCAATGAGTTTAGGTCAAAAACATATATTCTTGCTGGGCGGTGGTGGCGCACGCCTTTAATCCCAGCACTTGGGAGGCAGAGGCAGGCGGATCTCTGTGAGTTCGAGACCAGCCTGGTCTACAAGAGCTAGTTCCAGGATAGGCTCCAAAGCTATAGAGAAACCCTGTCTCGAAAAACAAAACAAAACAAAAACCATATATTCTTGGACTAAATGTAATCTTCCCGTTCACTCAAACCATACAAAGAAAGTTCAAATGTTGGATAGAGCCATAATACATACTCATGAACATTGTCCTAAAAACAACCCCAAAACTAAATCCATTCAAGGTTATTATAATCATTTTAATGATCCTAAGTAGATTACCTGATACATAAATTTGTAAACATTCAAGTGCTTGTGACAAGTAGTCTTCATTGTCGGTGCTAATGGATTTAGAATCACCGGGGGAAAATACTTCTGACATGTCTGGGTGTGCCTAGGATAATAGTTCCAGAAAGTTTTAACTGAAGAAGAAAGATCCATTCTTAATGTGGGCAGAATAATTTATTCCATGTGCTGGAGTCCTAGACTGAATAAAAAGGAGAAAACAAAGAGCACCAACCTCATCCCCCTTTCTCTCTCTCTCTCCCTATCTCTTTCTCTCTCTCTCTCTCTGTCTCTCTCTCTCTCTCTCTCTCTCTCTCTCTCTCTCTCTCTCTCTCTCTCTCTTCCTCCCTCCCACTCTCCTGACAGCAACGCAAACTGAGCAGCTTCTCCAGGCTCCTGTCAACATGCCTTCCAACCATGATGGACTATATATATCCTTGAAGTGTGAGCCAAAGGAAATCCTTCTTTTATTGATTTTTATTGAGCTCTACATTTTTCTCTGCTCTGAAGGGGTGTGGTCCCATGGCCTGTGACCACACCCTGCTGCCACCCCCAAGGGGGCCGGGTCTCAGGAGATGTATAAATATTGGGAACCCAGGCAGGGAGCTCTCTCCGCGTGGACCGCCGACCTGTCTGGCTTGTCTGCATCTACAGAGGAGCCCTTTCCGGTAGAGGAGCCCTTTCTGGTACTGTACCTGT
>JAQHUG010000100.1:888249-909680 GCA_028555095.1 Dicrostonyx torquatus
AAATGTACCACATTTTTGTTATACATTCTTCAGTCAAGGGGCATTTAGGTTGTTTCTGGGTTCTGGCTATGACAAACAATGCTGGGGAAATCCTTCTTCTTTTAAGTTGCTTCTTGTCGGGTAGTTGGTCACAACAGTGAGTAAAGTAACTTATGCACTGCTCTTCTTAAGTTGTTGATAATATTTTCTTAATATTTGTTTTCTAGATGTAGAAACTAAAATGGAAGCACATAAATGAAAAGCTATAAAAAGAAAAAAAGTCAAACACTCATGCCTGTAATCCCTGCACATATGAGGTTGAAACAACAAGAAGAAGGTCATCCTTATCTACATAAGAAGTTCAAGGCCAGCTTGGGCTAAATGAGACCTTATCCCCTCCTCCCCCACAAAATTTTCAAAATTAACATTGTTATCATTTGTTACTAATAATATTTAACATCCATTTCCCTTTGCATTTACACAAATGATGTGTACATACATACACTATTGGTAGCTTTGGTTTTACAAAATTAAAAGTATCTTAAACATATTGTCAAGATTTTTTTCATATGATAGCAGAGCAAGTCATCCTGTATAATACCATTAGATAGATATTCCACATAATTTAAAGGGCTTTGTGATGTTCTGTTGTATAGATTACCATAATATAGATAATCACTATAGTTTGGGGAAATATTTTTGTTTCTAACCCTTGCTATTACATATTATATTACAAGAAAGATACTTCTGTTTATATTCCCATACTGCAATCTGCGTAGATTTTAGTGAGGATATGTTAAGCTTTTATTATTCTGTTTCTGTCCTTTCTGTTTCTCAATCTCTTTTGAGTCTTTTATTTTATTTTTGAGATTATAATATAATTACAACTTTTCTCCCTTCTTTCCCTTCCCTCCCTTTTCTCTCTCCAAACCCTCCCATATACCCCTCCCCACTTTCTTTTAAATTCATGGCCTCTTTTTTTCACTAACTGTTATAGCATGCATTAATTTTCAACATCTTCATCATCATCATGTGTTTAATGAACTTACTTTTTTGTTCATAAATTTCCTGGCTAAAATATTATCACTTAACTGTGATTCTAAATTAATATATGCTTATTTTGTTCCATTAGCTTTTTCTTAAATTATATTTTATTAAACACCAATTTTCATTGTGTATGTGACTGTCATACATATATTTCATTCATCCATTTATTTTGGGCTGTGGTTTTAATCTCTCCAAGAATCAACATGTTTCGGCTGGCCACTCCTTTACTCAGTGTCAAAATTTTCTTCTTCTATGATCCTATGTCCCTGTAGCTGGAGGGAAGTTTGGCTCAGCATAACAATACCAAGTTTCCAAAAGTATCTTATAGGCTTAGATACTTGTTGATACTATATGTGTTAGAATAAAAGATGTCTAAAATTAGTGGCAAATAATTGGGGGCTATAAGAGGAATAGTTAAAGCTATCATCAGGCCCGGTGCTTTACTTACTCTTTTTCCATTTGTAGAGCATGGGGGCATATATCTGCAGTCTCGTCACTAGACAGGCAAATGCATTCAGATTGAAAGTTAGAGGCTATCCTGGGCTTCATAACAAGTCTGGTGCCAGCCTGAGGTACTCAGTGTGATTGTTTCAAAAAATTTTAAATAAAATTAAAGATAAATAAGTCTTTTCTTCCCGAGAGATGAAGGCATAGATATCTAAGAAAAGGTTCCTACTTCTGAAGTTTAGCCATAAAGGTATTTCCTGAATCTCCTATTTTATCCAGTCTTTGGGCAGATTTCTTTCATATTAGATGGAAGATATTAACTTCTATCTCAGTTTGAAATCTTCTGAGATCACATTGCTTAACTCCTACATTTTACTTCTCCATTGAAAGGCTCTTTATATAAACCACTGTGTGCACAGTATTGTAAGCTTTACTCATATGGATGAATACCCTGCAGGCCAAAGTCCAGATTTACCTTCCCCTATATCAATCCACAGTTTAGTGGAATTTCTTGAATCTAGGATAGTCATCATATGGATTACCTAATATAGTAAAAGCTAACATCTATACAAGCACTGGGAAAGAATATAGTCGTTTACCTTTCCTTCTTTCTGATCCAAATAAAACCAGTACTATGCCACTACATTAGAATACAAAAATGACCCCTCTATCATCTTGGAGCCTAGACCATGAGAGGTTTTATATTTAGCAACTACTCAATATTATGCTTTAAATTTCTCCATCTTTTGGGTGCTATTTTTACAATTTGTATGCATTTTCAGTACATTCTCTGGGATGAAAATGCTCTTGTCATATCCCCCTACAACTCCCTACATGGGCTGGTAGAAGGTTCTAAATGTGTAAGAATCCAATAATTGTATGATATTTAAAGTGGAATAGTAAAGCAACTATGGATAAAATGAAGGGGGGGAGCAATGATTGGGAGAAATAACTTTTCAAGAAGTGTATTACCAAAAAAGAAACATGGATATGATACATTGAATTAGGGTTTATATAGATTGATTTAGTTTGGGAGTAAAAGAAAAATTATTATAAATGTCTATAATATACATGTAATCTTTAGTTTCTTTGAAATCCACAAAGGAGTGTGGTGATATTTTGTTTGTGCTTTAACAAATAATGCTTGCCTGAAGATAAGAGTGTGGAGTTTGCCACACTAGTTAGTCATAAAGGTCAGGCAATGTTGGTACACAGCTTTATTCCCAACACCTGAGAGATCTCTGTGAGTTCAAGGCCACCCTGGGCTATATGAAATTGAAACAGTATAAAAGAGAAAGAGAGTCAAGCGCTGGTGGCTCAGCACTAGGGAGGTAGAGATGGGAAATGATATGACTGGGCAGAGAGAAGAATATAAAGAGGGAGGAAACAGGAGTTCAGGATTCAGTCTGAGATTTCATAGAGACATCGTTCAGTCTGAGGGCTTGTAGAGACAGGATAGCCCTCAGTCTGAGGATTTGTAGGGACAGGACCACCCCTTTGGTCTGAGGATTCAGTAGAGGTAAGTACCAGTGGCTGGCTGCTCTGCTTCTCTGATCTTTCAGCATTAACACCTATATCTGACTCCTAGTTTTTATTATTAAGACAGATTATAATATGAGCATGAGGCCCCGAGTTCAATCCCCACTTCTATACTCACAAAAACAATCATTTAAGAGAATTCTAATAATAGTAAAATATAATCACTACCACCCTGCAACAGTCAAGTCTTTTTGTTCTGATTTAATAGGGAAGAATAGACTTTTGGAGCGTTCACATTGTTTATGAATGGCTAATGATCGTTTTCCATGTCCTTGTGGCATTTATCATCTGTACCTCTGCTACTCCAAATCTGCTCTATATCCCAATGGCATCAACTGCTTCTATCATACCTCTGAAGTCAGCCATCATGCCATAAGCTGTTTTTCTACCACATTTCAACAGTCACTAATGCTATTACACATAAAGCAGTGTGTTATGTTACTAAGCAGTAAATATCAATGATCCTATGCTTTCAAGTTCATAGTTTGACTCTAATGATAATTTGATCTACTGCCTTTGAGTACTTGAAGTTGCCACCCTGATTCTGATGAATGTTTAGCACAAAATACTTCCATGTGTTCTCTACTCAACCACCTTTTACTCATTAATACAAACTATTGTGTTCCTGCAGATTACACCAACATTGGTTTGCCTGAATTCTTGTTCTGGGAAGATTTTTTATTCTCCCATAGCTCCACAAGAAGACTTAGTGCTGGATGCACATATCAATGTCAGTCTACCCAGTTATTATAGCTCAGATTTGATTCTGCAAGCTCTTCCATAAATAATTCCCTGATAGGTGTGCTCTGCTGGGTATCTGGATACACCTGGACATGTATGAATCTAGAGTGAGTGTTACCATAACTTAGCCTCTCACTCTAGGACTCCCACTACATTTTAATAGCTTTTATAACTGAAAAATAACAAGTAACTGCAAAATGAGAGGAAGCATATAAATTTGTAAATTGCAGCGTTTTACAAATGCAATGTATTATAATTTTTGCTTAGTATTTGTGTTATGTGTTTTAGAGAGGTCCTTGTCAGTGGTGCATCAAACAGGGAAGGTAAAAGAAAATATAAACCAGTAGTGATTAATTGAGGGAGAAGTCAAGTTGGTGAATATATGCAAAGTAACACAAAGTCAATGCACAAAGTAGAATCGCTGAACCTATTTGAATGTAAGGTAACCATGACAAAGGAACCCAAATGAAATTTGGAAGATGATTGTGGACTACTAAAAAGAATACTTGCTCTATATAATTTAGGCAGCAGAAACCCAGGTGTTGCTATAGAGCACAGCGAACTACAAAGATTGACTCCAAAGTTCAATTACTAAGTTTTAAATCTGAGCTCAATCATTTATGACTGGTAGGAAAACTTTAATCAAGTCATCTGTTTCTTGTTTAATGAATAAGAGATAATAGCAATATGTCCCTTGGTTTTTAAAAATATGAGTCAATAAATATAAAATACTATCAGATCATATATACATTATGTGCTCAGTATGAGTTCATTTTACAATTCATCAGACCATGCCATTGTATTCCATAAATCTAGATTAAATGGGTCTATACTTTTATTCAGGTTTTCACTAAAACAGAAAGTTGGGGACTTTTATTTTTCAGTTAAATAGAATTTGGTTACTATTACCTGTAACTAAACTGAAAATGACTTTATATTCTTAGTTTTAAGCAAAAGTTAGGGATAATATAGATTATTCAAGTATTATGAACAATTTATATATACACAGCTAGTTCATTTGCCTTTTTGTTGACAACATGCACACGGGGACATACTCCCATAGAACAAGTAGCCATTGATATTGAAATGTGAATAGTCTCATATACTCAAAATGACTGCTACAAATGAAAATTACTCTCACAATTTCTGTAGAAAACATAATTAATATTCATGTGAAGATACAGTTTTATTTGCAAGTATCAGATTGTTTCCAGTGTACTTTGTTTTAAACTGCTACCATAAATGGAAATAGCATTCACCAACACTATAGAAAGCTACATAAATAATTATATGTAGATATAGTTGAAGTTCTCAATATTAGTAAGTATATCAAGCAATTTGTCCTAAAGTACTTCCTTATAAAAGAAAATTACTTTCAGAACCATTTGAGAGCTTAATTACTAATCAAACATAGATACTGTTTTAGTTTCAAATATTAGAGTTTATTGTATAATACTTGAAAATAATTGCACTCTAAAAACATTTATTTTCAACAGTTCTTGAAAACCAAATGCTTAACATAAACCACAAAATGTTCACCATAACAATGCTTTCAAAATCTGTTTACTAGAACATGAATTTGGAACAATAATAAAAAAATGATTTGGATGCCAGCAATGCTTATATTCTCTCCCAGAAAGACACAGAAGTGAGTCAATAACATTCCCATTGGTCTGAAAGCAGGGATGTCTGCCAGAGTTCTGACTCATAAGCAGCCTATTGGCCATATTTAGCAGAAGAGCCTGCAGTTGATTGTTTGTGCTCCAACAATAAACAGCCTATCATTACTGCCAATGAAAAGCACTATGGTATAGAGAATTGCTAAGACTATGGCACAATTCAGGTTAACCAAGCTAGAATATGCATACATGAAAACTCATTGTGATTGTTCATTTCAGGTTTTGGTTTTTTTGAGACAGGATCGCATGTACCCAGGTTGCCCTCAAATACACTATGTAGCCTAGGATGACCTTGATTTTCCTGCCTCTGCTTTTCAAGTGCTGAAGTTCTAGGCTGTGCTCCACCATGCTCTTAATGTAATAGAATGGTTTCACAACAAATCCTCATGGAATTAAGTTGAACAGGTATTCAATGGATGATTGTCAGTGTAGCCAACGCTTTGACTTTGCGGCTCATTAGCTAGTTTCTGGGCTATCTATGTTCTGCTTTTTCTCCAACGGCTTCCTCTGACTGACAGCATTTTGACCATTTCGCTGTTCATTAACACCTATAAAGGATACATGAAATCACATAGATCACACCACTCAATTATGTTTCTCATACCAGCGTACCCAAAGGACTCTGTCAAAGAGGTGGTTACAACTATGCTGGAAAATCAGGCTTCTCAATTATCAGTAGATTTAATTTATCCTTGTTTCTTCTGTCCCCTGTGACCTTGCATAATCTGTACTTGGCTGAATACACAAATTCTTACTTTGCCATATGAAGAAAAAAAAGAGAATCTTTAATAGAAAAAATTAAAATGCTAGCTTTCTCATACTTCTAATGAGAGTTTTCCCCCTGGTTTTGCTTTTTTTTTTTTTTTTGGAACAGCATTTGAGTCTCTGGGAATATTCAGTAATTATCTGTTTAATTACTACTGTAAATGGTAATAAAAAAAAACCTGAAAAGTAATCTTAAGAACATGTGGGTGTTTAGCTACATTTCTCAGATTTGAAGGATTGCTTGTGAGTACTTTAAACACTTAATTTGACAACTCAAAGGTATAGTCAGGGAGTGCCAGTAATAACATGCTATTAGAAGTTTTTCCTATGTTGCACGAACAAGGGTGTGACTCTAGAGAAAGTATGACTTGTATAATTTTAAAGATCTTGAAATACTTTCATCTACTGTCACGTTTGTTGCTGTGGATTTGCACATTTGTATTGTAAATCAGCACATATTTCTTTTAGAAATTCAGAGTAATCAAATATGTCCATAATGGTACTAACGATAAATAATGCCAATTTTGCCAGGCAGTGATGGTGCACGCTTTTAGTCCCAGCACTTGGGAGGCAGAGGCAGGTGGATCTCTGTGAGTTTGAAGCCAGCTTGATCTCCAGAGTGAGTTCCAGGACAGACTCCAAAAAAGCTACACAGAAAAACCCTGTCTGTCTCAAACCATCCTCCCCAAAAAAGAGTGACAATTTTGTAGTATACACTTAAAAGAACTTTCTGTTAATAAACAACACTCCCATCCTCCAAGTAGGGTCACATTTTTAAAACTGCCATATATGTATATGGTTTTTTTCAAGACAGGGTTTCTCTGTAGCTTTGGACTTTATATTTTATTACATTTGTTCAATATGTAAGTGTGTTTGTCTGTGTATCTGTGCATGTGTGGGAATGCACATGCCAGATTGTGCATGTGGAGATCAAACAATAACTTAAGGGAATTAGGTCTCTCCTTTTATCCTGTGTGTCACTGGGCTTCACAGCAAGTACCTGTATCCTCTGAGCCATCCTGTTAAACTATAACTTGTTTTGTTTTGTTGTTGTTATTTTGGGTTTTTTTTTTGAGTCAAAATGTCAGATATATTTTTTCTGTGTTAATGAATTTGCTTCAATAATATGCTTTGAGTTAGCCACATGTTATGTAACTTGTTATATACTCTAGATTTAGATATTTAATTTTTCTTGGCTTAGTTTTGTCATTATAACAGAGCCAGGAGATTTAGTCCAGTGTGCAAGTTTTGTGCCCTAATATACCTACAGAGAAATTGGTAGAAGTCAAATTTTGTCTGCAAAGATACGGATGTCGCCAGGCAGTGGTGGCACACACCTTTAAATCCAGCATTCGGGAGGCAGAGGCAGGCAGATCTCTGTGAGTTCGAGGCCAGCCTAGTCTACAAGAGCTAGTTCCAGGACAGGCTCCAAAGCTACAAAGAAGCCCTGTCTCGAAAAAAAAAAAAAGATACAGATGTCTTTTAATATTTTCCTTGACTTGATTATAACAATAGTGAGATCACACAAATATTACAGTAACATTTTTGTTTGTTTGCTTTTGTTTCCATTTTTCAAGATGGGGTTTCTCTGTGTGTTCTTTGCTGTCAATCTTACTCACATTGATCTGCCTGCCTCTGCCTCCCAAGTGCTGGGAATAAAAGTACATACCACCACACCTGGGGAGATTATATAAATTTTTAAGGGATTGAAAACAGCTATATTCTCCTTAGGTTCTAAAATTCAGGAAGCAGTCTACCTCCCCCAGGATCCCCATGTGTTAGTTTATTTATTTATTTAATGATTCTGATCTAATGATTCCCATTAATGCTGCCCTTATAGGCATTGGTGAGTGACCACCCACTGGAAGATGATCAAGCTACTAGAGACCACAAACCTAAAGAAAACTGATTCTTCTTCACTCAGCAGCCATCAACTGTCAATGACTCCTCACCTGGAGGTAGGGACTCATGTGCTTCTTCCCCAATCCATCATGGAACGTTGACTGACCTGATCTCGTATAGGTCTTGTGCAGGCAACCATAGCAGCTCAAAATTCATGAGCATAACAGTCCCATCATGTCCAAAAGACATTTTTTATTTCCTGATTTCTGGCTTTTACATCTGCTCTCCTACTTCTACAATGACCCATGAAACTTTGCAGGGTCTGGGAGGATATGTGGAAAGTACTCTACACAAATTTTGTTCTCTGAACTTTAACCAGTTGTAGATGTCTGTTATCCACCACCCACTGAACAAAGATGCTTCCCTGATGAGGACTACTGCTATACTAATCTATGGGTAAAGAGGCACATTTTTAGACAACAGTTTAACACGAGGACACTTAATCTTTACAGTTTAGTGATATCTATCAGTTTACAAAAACAGGTTCTAGGCAGGTGGTAGTGGCACATCCCTTTAATCCCAGCACTTGGGAGGCAGAGGTAGGTGTATCTCTGTGAGTTCGAGGCCAGCCTGGTCTACAATAGCTAGTTTCAGGACAACTAGGGCTGATACAGAGAGAAACCCTCTCTCAAAAAAACAAAAGAAGAATACAGGTTCTAAAATATATAATTCATTCTTATTATGAAATTAAATCACTTACTGAATTTATTTAATGTGCTTCTATAATTGACAATTAAAAAGCTCTCATTTCTTTGGTCTATATTCTGAATAATCTATATATTATAATATGTTCAATTATCAGATACTAAGTAAAGAAAGATCCCAAAACTTTATAGCTAAAATTTTGCTTGGGAGGCCAGCAAGATGACTCAACAGGTATGGTAATTACCATGAAAGCCTGAGGACCAGAGTTTAATTCCCAGAAACTACATAAATACAGAGAGAATTGACTCCAAAAAGTATTCCTATCACCTCCATACACTGGGATATGCACATGGCACCCACACACACACACATAATAATGAAAACTATTTTCTAAAACCTTTCCTAACTCCATGATAAATTAAATTATGTTTGTTCATATTTTCTAAAATTAGCATGTAACATAGTATAGTGTAAATTTTCAAATGAACAGTGTTGGGGACTATTATTTATTTGTTTAACTCTGAGAAGCTATGTTACTGTGCCTGTCTAAAACTCCTGAGGTCCTAATAAAGAGACAAATGGCCAATAACGAGGCAAGAGCAAGGATAGGCAGGTCTGGCAGGCAGAGAGCAAATATAGAAGGAAAAATGAGAACAAAGGAGGAGCAATGAGAGAACAAGGAGCAGAGGACACCAAGAACCACCCAACCAGCCACCTAGCCTGAAACATGAGGGCTTGCTAGTTGGGGTTTCCATCCTGCCCAGTTCCCACAGTCTGTAAACCCCAAAGAAAATCACACAGAGAGTCTGCATTAATGATAAACTGATTGGCCCATTAGCTCAGGCTTCTTATTAACTCTTATAGCTTATATTAACCCATTATTCTTATCTATGTTAGCCACATGGCTCAGTACCTTTTTCAGAGGGTCATATCACAGCCTGCTTCTTCAGTAGTCTGGGCAGGACTGGAGAAAGAGCTTCCTTCATCCCAGAATACTCCTGTTTTCATTGCCCCACCTCTACTTCCTGACTGGTTTTCCCACCTATACTTCCTGTCTGGCTATCAGCCAATCAGCATTTATTTAAAACATGATTGACAGAATACAGACAGTTCTCTTGCATCACTAGCCAGACACGAAGTAAGAAGGAAAGTACAATATACAGAAAGAAGAAAGATAAAAATCCAGAGGGAAAAGGTAGATGAGTTAATGTAAGATACAAAAAGCTGACTAAAAGCAAACCAAGATAAGACCAGGCATTTATTTATTTTATTTTATTTATTTATTTTTCAACACAGAGTTTCTCTGTGGCTTTAGAAGACCAGGCATTTATAATTAAGAATAAGCCTTAGTGTTTAAGATTTATTTGGGAGCTGGGTGATGGACCCCTCAAAAAGCCAAAAGAATAAAATGTTCCACTACAAAACAGAGCAGCAAATATGGCAATGGAGTTAAGTGTTTCATAGTTCAGGAAAACACAAAAGCTATAAGGGCAAAACACTTAAACTAAAACATATTTTTTATTCCTTGGAAATTTCATAACTGTATATTATTAATTTTGTTCATTTTCACCTTCAATGTTTTCTCTTATCTCCCAATGAAACACTTCTTCCCAGCAAGCCCCTTTCTACTTTGATTTTTTCTAACCCATTGAGTTTAATTGTGGTTGCTTGCATGAGCATAAGTGGAGTGTTTTTTTACTGAAGTATGGGCACATTGTACTACCAGTTGCTGCAGCACTAAAGAAAATGACACCACCTCCTCCAGCAATGATTAACTACCCATAGTCCCTCAGTGGTGGATAGAGCCTCATGAGACCCTCCCCTATGCATGACAAAATAGTGACAGGCCCAATTTTGTGCAAGTCTTCTGCAAATGCAGTGAGTTCCTAAGTACAAAGGCCATTAGATATCCAGGAGACACTTTCACAATTCTCCTCCCCATCCTCTGGCTTGTTCATTCTTTTTACCTTCTCGTCTCTAATGTTCCCTTAGGCTTGGAGAGGGTGATATAGATGACTACTCATTTAGAGCCAAGCACTCCGCAGTCTCTTATTCCCCAGTGCTTTGACCAGTTATGAGTCTCTACAGTAACCACTGCCTGCTCTAAAAATAACATTCTCTGATGAAGGTTGAGAGTAAGCAGCACTAATATAAAACCCTGAGCTTGTGAAGACACTGTATAAATTTAGTAAAATAACAGTAGTAGGTTCCTTAGGTTATATGACCCTTCCCAGATACAGGTTTCTAACTAGGTTTACAGTCCAAGGTATAAGCTTCTTCCTTGGTAAGCCATCCTCAAACCCAAGAATAGAGGGATTGGTTACTTCAATAATAATCATGCTACTGGTGCACTAGAGGTATGTATGGCAAGTCATTATTGTACCTTGTGGGGTGCATAGCTGAGTAAGACCCCAGCACCTTTCCAGTACCTGTGAGAAAACTTCTATCTTGGTCACAGTTTGATTACTCAGTGTCCTGAAACCCAGGTGTGTGATATCTTTAGAAAGAGGGGCTTGCAATCTAGTTCTGGGCAGGTAACAAAGAGCAGTATTCTGTAATGGTTTGGGGGGATTCTGCAACCTCTCTGACAAACAATTCATGAGGGAGTATTCCACACATGGTACTGGGGTTTTCATTTGATAATCTTTGACTTCTTGGTTACCCACTCATGCACAGTACCTCTGAATATTTTAAAGTTATGATTTTACTAGATTTATGAAAAGTAAGTTTCTGTCAGACTTTTTTTATGTGTGCTTGGTTTTAGTTAACCTTTCCCTCACCCATTCCTTTGCCCTATTGCTGTAGGAATTCCTACCGCCAGTAGCCTTCTTCACCCCATGTCCTGTCCTCATTCCTGCTTATACTTTCTATGTATTTCCTCTCTCTGCTTCTGTATCACCTATGTTCCATTATGCCTCCTCCCCTAGTGGCCACTTTCTGGGTTCCTGACCTCTCTAGCCACTCCAAGTTAGACACAATAGTCTAAGAATTCAAAACTAAAATACATATATGAGAGAGAGCATGCAGCAGTAGGATAACAAAATAATATTCCATTGTATAACTGTGCCACATTTTCATTATCTGTTCATCACTTGAGGAACATGTAGCCTGCTTGCATTTCCTAACTACTGTACATAAGGAAGCAGTGAATATGAATGTGCAAGTATCTCTGTAAAAGATGTAGAGCCATTTGGGTATATGCCTGGCAATGGGATAGCTGGGTAATATAGCAAATATACTTTTCACTTTTGAGAAACAGCCACAATGATTTCCAAAGTGCTTGTACCCCATTCATAGCCCCATCAACAGTGAAAAGGCTTTCTACTTTCTATAAATCCTTGTCAGTATTTGTTCTAATTGTTTTCTTAATAATAGCTATTCTGATTGGGATCAGATAAAATCTCAAAGTAATTTCAATTTTCAGTTTTCTGATTAATAAGGATACAGCTTTCTCCTTAATGTCCCAGTCTTTCAAATTTGTCAAGACTCATTCATTTTATTATATGATATTTTAATCCTTCTATCCAAAGGATCAGAATTGTCTCTAATATATTTTTCTTCTTTTGCACCCATATCAGCTTCAAGGAGGTACCTGTATTCAATAATACTGTTTGTTATATAATTGGATTTTTAATACAAAATATGAGTTTTATGTATTCTTTTTTATTGTTGAAATAGGATTTTTTACTTGTTAGTCCAGACTAGCCTTGAATTCATGATCCTTTTACCTTAGTCTCTCAAAAATAACACCTATGAAGCAAGAGAAGAAATGTTTATAGGTAAATGTGTATGCTGGGAGAATGTGTTGTATTGATAGTTTCTTGGGTTCTTCAACCTCTGTGTGATAGTTTGAATGAAAAATGTCCCCTACAAGCTTTGGTATACAGTTCTAGGTATGAGCCTCTTGGACCTCATTTGGGTGGCCCTATTTGGAGAGGTTATGGGAAATGCAGTGTTTTTTGTTTTTGTTTTTCTTTTGTTTGTTTGTTTTATTGTTTTTTTTTAGGAAGTAAGTCATTCGAGGCAGGCTTTGAGAGTTCATAGCCTCACTCAACTTGGAGCTTGTTCTCTCAGCTTAGCCCCTTGCTACTATGGCCCCTGCCACCATTAGCCTCTTCCTTTGGAACCATGAATCCAGATAAACTCCTTCTTCCATAAGTTGTCTTGGTCATGGTATTTTATCACAGCAACCAGAAACTACCATACTCAGCAATACACACACACACACACACACACACACACACACACACACACACACATAGGTTTTTCATATAGCAATCATGCCCTAGTAAAGTTTAACTTTAATTTAAACAAATTCCAATAGATATACCTTCCTCAATGTGTCTAGTTCTCACAATTTCAAATGCTACCACCAAGGTCAAAAGAAACATCATGCATCTATTGAGGTATTACAATTATATCCTAGCAGTAATCTCCTATTTCCCTTATTGAACATGTGTACTTCTGTGTTTTATTCTTGAATGATTTACAAATAAATATCTGTTGATATATGTTAGATGGAATCACCCATTGACTTAAAACTTTACAATATAATCTCACCTCACTTTGAGTCAAAACCAACATCTTCTTAATGAACACACAGACCCTAAAGAGTATATCATTACTTCACAATTTAGCATTCTCTTAGAATCCTTTTCCTTCCTTCCCTTCTCATGTCACATCAACCTATTCTAATTTTCTTTCCTTTTCTTTTTCCATTATTTCTGTTTTCCTTTTGGGAGATGTACATGCATATGGTATGTGTGCATGTGAATATGAATGTTTCCATGTATGTGTGAACCTGTGTTTATATGGGTGAGAGTAAACATATATGAACATGGGGAGGATGGGGTTGATGGAGGCAAAGCCTCTCACTGAACTTGAACTACCTGATTCAGCTAGTATGACTAGCCTTGTTCCATTGATCTGTCTCCATCTTCTGAGGGTTAGGATTACAGGCAGCTCTCAGTGTTCACTCAATTTTTAGGTTAATTCTGGGGATCTGAACTCTGACCCTCCCATTCAGTGTGTAGCTGAGGATGACCTTGACTTTATCCTCTTGCCTCTACCTACCAAGTGTTGAGATTATAAATATGTGTAACCATACCTGTTTGGATATGACATATTGCTTGAGCTACATTTTGTATAGGTCAGAGATTCTGTCTCTATGTGATTTCTTTGCTCCTGGCATAGTTTCCCAACAATAAATTATCTACTATATGTGATAATCATCTTGCAATTTCAAACATAACCTTGTATTTATTCTTGTAATTTATTCTCCCAGATCATGGCTTTTACAGCTAATGTGTTTATCTCTCTGCCTTCTGGGCCAGTAGCAGAAACTATGGCTGCATCTTAAAATTTTTTTTGGTTAACTTCTACCACGAAATTTCTCCTATTCTATTTGGTCTTTTCTCTTGTGTATGCCTTAGGCCTGGCAGTGACTGTCAGTGGCAATAACATGCATTCCTTAGGCCCAACTTTTTTTATTGAAACTCTCATATTCAGAAATGAATTATTGGCCAAGAAGGAATTAGATCTGGATATTCAACTGGTTATTTTCTTATAATAAACACATCCAATTCTACTTTGAACCACTGTTACTTAGCTTTACATTAGTCTATCACTAATCTTGAAAATGCCCAAATATTTGAGATATTCTGGGCTTTCTTGATTTTTTAATTCTGAGACTCTGGTTTATAGTGGAACAATGTTTTGGGTTATCCCTAAGGGCTTCAGGCAAAATGGACTTTCTTAATCTACTGAACAGCCTGCCTGTTTAGATAAGAGGAATTTAATTGACTTACATATTTAGGAGATTCTACTTAGAGATGAGTTATGTAAAAATATAGCTATGCTAGAAAATCTCACTTTTTTCTTCCTAAACTCTGATTTTTTATAGTGTAGCCAGGCATGCGGGGACTTTACATGGATTAATTAGTGCTTTAAAAGCACCTTTGTAAATGAAAGGAGCTATACTAAGATAATCATTTAAACTCTGAATGTTTGCCATTTTTATTACTATTAAAACTTCATGCTCTTTTCCATCATGTCACCAAATTGTAGGTGAGTTCCAAAAATACACATTATCTAAGACTAAAACTGTTGTATGACCCAATATGCAAAACAGCTCTGGGAACGGAATGCTGAAACTGACTTGATTGTAGCAATAGCCTGGTCTTTTTTTTGGATGGCATCGTAAGCAGTTTTTGGAGGATTTGGAAATGAGAGTATTTTGTACCTGGTATGGCACAAAATTGGCATTCATGTCACAGTCATTGCCGATTAGTTGCAATGTCCTATGAAAGTTTGTTTCAAAAATGGAGTACCAGATTTGACTTTAGTACAAGTCAGATTAATTTTCATGAGGTCTTGATATTGTAAGTTTTCTCCTTCCTTCCTTCATCTGATTGTTATCTTCTCAAAAATAAGGCTTGGTGGGTTGTTTTGAAGTATCTCTCTTCAAAGACAAATGTAAAAAAAAAAAATTTAAGCTGGTAAGATAGCTCAGTTGACAAAGACACCAGTCACCAAGTCTGATGACCTGAGTTTGATCCCCAAAACCCACCTGGTAGAGGAAAAAAACAACTTCTGAAAGTGGTCCTCTAACGTCCACATGAATGCATACTCCCACACCATACACACAGATAAATAAAATCCAAGAAAGAAATATCTTCATTGGGCATGGTGGTGCTTGCTTTTATTCCAAGTACCATGGAGGCAGAGACAGGCGGATCTCTGAGTTCAAGACCAACCTAATGTACAAAGAGCTGAATAGAAGTTATCAGCTGAAATATGCAGGTTATGGAATTGAAGGTGACAGTGTATGAATGATGTCATTGTTTCTAATTGTGAGAAAGTTTAAACTTATTAACTACTGTATAGTTGATATATAGATTTAATACCAAACGAAGGCTTGTTAGTTTATTGTATCTGCCTGAACTGCATGAGGATCTACTCCTCTTAGCAATGTAAATAATGATTATTTAATGGTCTTCTCACCTAACTAAATATGTATTATCTAGTTATAACTACATCTATAATATAATATTATTGACAAATTTGTGTATTTTCTGTTCTTTAGTAATTCTGCAACATATACTCAGAGAACTGAAAAAAAACATATTCTATCACAAATGAAGGTACACTAAATTCTCATGTAGGTTTCTAAATGATTTCTACATTTTTAAAAATGAGTTAAGAGGCTGAAGCTATGGCTCAATGGTTGAGAACAGGTACTGCTCTTGCAGAGAATCTGTCTTACTTTGCTGTGAAGAGACACCATAACTATATCAACCCATATTAAGAAAACATTTAATTGGGGTGGCTTGCTTACAGTTTCAAAAGTTCAGTTCATTATCATTATGGTGGGGAACAAGGCAGCAAGCAGGTAGACATGGTATTGGAGAGGTAGCTAAGAGTTCCATATCTTGAACTGCAGACAGCAGAAGGACATTGTGTACCACACTGTTCATAACTTGAGCAGGTAAGACTTCAAAGCCTGCCTCCACAATGACACATCTCCTCCAATAAAGCCACACCTACTCCAGCAAAACCACACCTCCTAATTGTGCCACTCTCTATAAGCCAAGCATTCAAACACATGAATCTATGGGGACCATACCTATTCAAACTACCACAATGCCTCACTTTAGCTTTAGTTTTATAAAGTATTTAAGTGGTATAAATCTAATAATAGGAATAAATAAACAATTTTCATGTTGTACTAATAGATTAATAGGGAGGTTTGAGAGTCCCATGTATGAGTCAGAGTGTCCTAATTTTGACAATTTATTAGGAACCTGAAGAGGAAT
The DNA here is from genome assembly GCA_028555095.1 of Dicrostonyx torquatus. NCBI lineage: Eukaryota > Metazoa > Chordata > Mammalia > Rodentia > Cricetidae > Dicrostonyx > Dicrostonyx torquatus. The sequence goes on from JAQHUG010000100.1 coordinate 904,808, forward strand.
GGATATTAGAGTTAGTTAGACTATAAGGAGAATTATAAAATACTCATGGGAAACTGAGCAAACATTATCACTAAACAACAGATGAAAAATGACAGTTACAATTTAATATTTCTGTGTATCAGTCAATGCACATAGAAAAATACTGAACTGTTATGTACCCTGTAAGACTCTGAATTAGTACTTCTTTGGGGGGCTCTAAGTGTCCACCACAGGTAATGAGATTGTCTACTCACTCTATGTTCTGCTTTTCTCAAATACTTTGAAAACTATTAAAAGTGTTATGAAACAAATGAAAAAGTATTCATGATACCATAACATATACATACACAAGCATTGTGACAAGAACAACAGCAACACACACCAGAAAAAAATAAATGAGTGAATTAATAGTCATTTGCCTTTGCTTAAAATAAATAAATAACTTTAAATTTTATTTTGACGTTATAAATATATTTAGCATTCCATTATCTCTGTGTAGCAAAAATATAAGATAAAAAAAGAATTGTAGGGCTGGAGAGATGGCTCAGAGGTTAAGAGAACTGACTGCTGTTCCGGAGGTCCTGAGTTCAATTCCCAGCAACCACATGGTGGCTCACACCCGTCTATAGTGAGATCTGGTGCCCAGAACACTATATAATAATAAATAAATTTTAAAAAAAAACAAAAAAAGAATTGTGACTGTTTAGCAGAAGTAGATAAAGGAAGGAATATCTAGTCATATTGAAAGATAATGATAGTAGGAAAAGGTAAGGGCTTCAGTGTCAGACACACCTAAATCCCAGTTCCCACCTCATTACTAAAACAATCCCTACCTCAAGAGATTAACAACTATCCAATTGTGATTCTCAATGCTCAAAAAGTAAAAGCTTTTAAAATGTAAATTTCTCATCATAGATGCTCGCATAGCTCTTTTAGAACTTATCAGGCCAAATCAGAATGCTTAAAAACCTCACTGATATGTACTAATGTTGAAACATTACAACTACATTTACCAAAAAGTATATAAATTACAACCACACTTCATTAACCTTGCACTGAATGAATCTGTGCACCCTATCATGCACCTCGAGAAATAGAACTTAAAGTAGAAAAACCTTCCTTATTTATTCCTTTTCCCACTCATTTCCATCCTCCTATACAAAGGCAATCACTAGTGTCAGAAATGAGTTTTGTATCTTTGAAATGTATGTAAATGTAATCAAGTAGAATATTTTCTTATATGTGTGTGAGCTCTCATTCAATACTATCTTGGTGAGAATCATCCATGTTGTTACCTTTTGTACTAGTTTGTTCATTTCTCTGGCAATGAAGCATTCATTCTTCTTATGATTAATATTTTGTTTATTTTCTGTTGCTACAAAAATCTGATAAATATTTCTTGGTAAATATATATATATATACACATACATTTGTCAAGTTAGGAATATCTTCATCATAATTACATTTAATCAACATGGAAAAGTAGTTTTCCAAAGTGATTCTAGCAATTTAAAATGACACCAGCAATGTATGAGAATTCCAGTTGTTTTACAACCTGTCCAACAATTTTTTAAAAATTCATTTTTTTTATTTTAGTCTCTCTGGTGAATCATTTGCTATAAAATTTGCTATATAAAATATATGTCTGTATATATTCTTGTTTATACAGAAAATGACAATTGTGAGGGTCTTTGATTATTCAGATTAATAAAATTTATACTAATTACATGGAAATGCTTTGATATCCTTATTGGAGTTCGATCTGAATGTCCCACAGAGGCTGGTGTATTTGAATATGTGACCCCTAGCTGGCAGCACTATTGGGAGGTAGTTAGAAAATGTAGCACACAGTGAACAAGTTAAAGAGATAAAGCCTGGTTAGAAGAAGTCAGTTGCTGGAGGCATGCCTTTCTCTGTATACTCATAATAATTCTCTCTATCACCTATTTATCTGTCTGTCTGTCTGTCTGTCTGTCTGTCTATCTATCTATCTCCCTGTCTCCTTCTCCCTTTCTCTCTCTTCCCGTCCTTCCATCACATCCCACATCTCTTTCCTCCCTCCCTTTTTCCTCTCCCTTCCCTCCCTTCTCTTCTTCTCTTTCACTTTTCCTCTTTCCTAGCTGTCATGATATAAGCAGCTTCTTAGCCATACCCTTCCACCATGGTGGTTATTCTTTTCTGCAGACCTAACTGAAATCAAGCCAGCCAGCTGATCATAGACTGAAATCTCTGCAATAACCCTCTTTTCCTTTAAATTTTTTTCTCAAGAATTTTGCCATTGTGACATAAGCTAACCACAATTAGCCATTGTTTTTCTCAGGTTCTGTGTCATAAAGGAAAGTTTTAACTCAAAGCAGGCTTCAACATATTATGTTTTAGATCAATATCACACCAATTCTAATTACAAAGGGAGGCAGAAAACTTAGAACAGCCAATACGGTATTGGTGGAGAAGAGCGAAATCTGAAGGCTGACATCATTTAACTCTAACAATGCAGTAACTGAGAGAATCAAACTATTTGTGAGAAAATAAATAGACAAAAACTGACTAGAGAGCATAAAAACAAACCTACACAAACATCTACAATTGGACTTGGACAAACAGAAAAGGCAATACAATACAGTCTTCTCAATGGTTGTCTTTTCAGTAAATGACAGCCTTTCAACAACTGGGCATCCATGTACAAATGGATAAATCTCTAGACAGAGCTAATATCCTTCACAAGAACTATTTCCAACTCTACCACAGACCTTATTTTGAAATGTAAAACTCATAGAAGGTTACACAGGAGAAAAAGTCTAGATGATATTGAATTGATGAGTTTTTGGATATGATACCAAAGGTGTAATGTATTAAAGAACTGATTAGATGTACCATCTTCAAAAATAAAAACTCCTAACTTTGTGATGGTGCATGCTTGTAATCTGAGTAGGAAGATGGCTGAGAAAAGGGAATGATGAGTTTATAGTGTGCCTATGCTGGCTATATAGCAACACATCATCTTTAATCATTCAGCTAATTTGTTAATTAATTAATTTTTGTTTTGTAAGGGAAATTGTCAAGTGCATAAGACAGGGTACAGACTAGATGAAAATATTTATACAACACATTTCTGTTAAAAAAATAGAGTGTTATCTAACACATTGTAAGTGCACTTGAAAGTCAACAATTAGACAAACAACCCAATTTAAAAAGAGCTAACCCACAGGCCACCCCTGCCAAAAAAACAGGTAAACTGCCCTTAGATCTTCCCTTCTCCCTTTTTCCTCAGATACAATCCTCCATCTCATCTCCAGCTCTGCAGCACAATACCTTTGGCAGCCTTACCTGACTGCCTCCCATATCCTGTAGATCCCACAGACCTTCCCCTGCTAATTCTCCTCCCTCCCCAACTCGCCGCTTTTTCCCAGACTTCTTTCCCAGCCGGTATCCCCTGCTGATCAAGGATTGCTCCTCCAAGGGCAACAAGCAGGCTGAAGGAAGACCACACCTACTAACTGCACCTAGGAACCAAACCCAGTCGCTAGCCCAGCTCTGTAGCAAGAATCCAACTATGGTCTTCCTTACTGACCCCATCTCCCAAAGGCTCACAAACACATTCCCCAACTTTCCTTTCTCCAAATCATCCCAGTATTCTGAACTCCAACACCAGCAGGCATTCCCTAACAATACACAAACTGAGAAGGCCAGGAAAACAGGCAACACACAGCCATCACACGCTGAAAATTCAGAGAGGAAACATAAAACAAAGAACAAAATATCCACCCAACAAAGACAAACCCAGAACGCAGCATCTAGACCTATAATCATCCCAAACCCAGATGCCCAAACACCAGGAAAATCAATCGATCAAATGACTGTCAGGGCAACATGTCTTCAATAAAACCCAACAAGCCTATCACATTAGGCCCTGACTATTCCAACATAGCTGAAGCACAAGAAAAAGGTCTTAAAACCAACTGCATGAAGATGATAAAGGTCCTTAAAGAAGAAATGAATAAATCCATTGCAGAAATCTAGGAAAACACAAACAAAACAATTGGAGGAAATGAATAAGTCCCTTACATTAAAAAAAAAATACTAGCAATTTAATGGTACACCTAAAATTTCTAGAACAAGAAATAGTCACACCAAAGAGGAATAGACGGAGAGAGAGTCTGAATTGGAGATCTCTTTTGGGTGCCTCCACTCAGAGCTGGAGAACCCTGTGGAAGGAGGGGATGGATTATAGAAGATTATAGAATCAACTAAAGAGGGCTTATATGGGCTCACAGAGACTGAAGCAGCAAGCACAGGGCCTACATGGGTCTACACCATGTTCTCTGCATATTTATTTACTATGGTTTCCAGTTTAATGATTTTATGGGATTCCTGAGTATGTCAATGAGTGGGTCTCTGTTTCTTGTGCCCTCTTTGAGGTGCTTTTCCTTGTTTTTTTTTTGGGGGGGGGGAGAGGGATTGTTTGTTTGCTTGCTTGCTTGCTTGTTTTTATTTTTGTTTTGATGTGTTGGTTTTTATTATGTGTTGGTTTATATGTTATATTTTATTGTTATCTCTTAGAAGCCTGTTCTTTTCTAATGAGAGAAAGGGAGTGGATCTGGTGAGGAGAGCAGGTAGGAAGGACCTTGGAAGAGTAGAGGGAGAGAAAAACTGAAAATCAAGACATACTGTTTGAGAAAATAATTTATTTTCAAGAAAAGGAGAAAAATAAATTAAACATAAGGAAAAAATGGAGCCAGAGAGGTGGTTCAGAGGTTAAGTGCATATATCACTCCTATAAAGGACAGGTCCTCAGCACCTGTACCAGGCAGCTCATAACCACCTGTAACCACAACCCCAGCAGATCCAATGCCTCTGGCCTACCCTGCTCTCTCTCTCTCTCTCTCTCTCTCTC
>JAQHUG010000100.1:916850-933773 GCA_028555095.1 Dicrostonyx torquatus
CTCTCTCTCTCTCTCTCTCTCTCTCTCTCTCTGTGTGTGTGTGTGTGTGTGTGTGTGTGTGTGTGTTTCAATCTCCAGCCCCTTGCCCGACTTGTGAACTATCCTGTGGTGTACAGGCAGTACTATACACACTACATAGCACTGACTGGCCTTTAACTGCTACCTAGACAAGGCTGGCCTTGAACTCATAGAGATTTATCTTCCTCTGCCTGTGTCTCCTGAATGTTGGGATTACATTCATGGGGTCTTGTTTGACTGATTTTTAAGATAGGACTCACCTTGTATCCCAGGCTGGTCTCAAATTCACAGTAAACTTCCTACCTCAGTATTACAAGTATCAGAATTTCAGATGTAAGCTAATGTGTTCAATTCTCCTTTCTTTGTTTGTTTTTTATTCTAAGACAGGGTTTCTCTGTATAGCTTTGGGGCCTGTCCTAGAACTAGCTGTGTAGATCAGGCTGGCCTCAAACTCAAAGAGACCTGCTTGCCTCTGCCCACCCCCCCTCCCCAGTGCTGTAATTAAAGGCATTCTCTACCACTGCCCGGCCCTCCTCCTTGTTTTTAACACAATAAATATAAACTATGCTCACTGAGTGACACATAGAAGGTGTTCAAAACTGTGAAATAAACCAATTGTCATTGAAAAGGGAAGAGCAATTAAGAAGAATAAACACTTCTTACTGTAAAAAAAAGCAATCTGGTGTGGTTATTCATATGTTTATTAAGAAATTGAGGTAGGAGGTTCAAGAATTCAAAGTTGACCTCAGCAACAGAGTGAGTTCAAGTGAGCCTGGGCTACACAAGGTTATATATATGAATACATTTTACTTCTTGAACTTGTCAAGAACAAATTCTTTTTCTTCTATGTTTCTTTTAAATGGTTTTGTTTCTTACAAGGGCAAATTGAAAGAAAAAAGGAAGGACATGACTGCTCCTAGGTATGGTGGTTTATCATAGATAATAGGGAGAGCATAGCCAAAAGCAGGGATATTTGAGATAGTCCAGGGTGAATATGACCCTAACTGGGCCATGTGAGGAAAAGTGGTAGAGGAAAGGCGCCTCCTACCCAGAGGTAAGGCCTGGCCCAAGAGACTGGCATAGGCCAAATAGGTGAGCTCTATTGAGGCTAGAGTGGCTGTGGGGAGAGAAGCCCATCCCCCAATACCTGGGCTGGAGAGTTCAAGGTAGAGCCCAGGAGGGCCCTGTCACAGGCAGAGACTTAGAAATGCTGGAAGAATCTGGCAGCCAGTGTCTGTTTTGATATGTTAATAAGTACCTTAGTTAGTTCTTTGTCCTGGGTTTGAGAGCTAACACAAATAACAATAACATGATTTGAATCAAACAGGGTTTTTCAAAGCAGAAGGAAAGTCCAGTTAGTTGACTTTGATTTGACTGATGATGTAATTGTCCACACTCAAGTTCAAAAGGGACTGATTTCTCTGCTTCAGTTTTTACAGTGTATGTGTCTGAAATTTTCAGGCCTTTTATTAAATATTTATCATAGTAGAAAGCGCAGATAGCACTCTAGGTCCTTTAAAGATAAGAAGTAATTAGAGGCTATTTCTATGACTTTAGCTTTCTTTCTTTTTCCTTTCTTTCTTTCTTTCTTTCTTTCTTTCTTTCTTTCTTTCTTTCTTATTTTCTTCTCTGTTGTGCATCCCTTAAGGCTCGATTGCTTTTTCCTATAGCTTTCTACTCCCATGCAAAGTTGCAATGATGTAAAGTAACTTACCACCTGCTCTAGACCCAAATCACCATAATGCCTTCATAGGCATACAACCATCTTATTTCCAGCTTTCTGATTGGTGAGCCTTTGATTCTGTACAGATATATATTTACCCTACTTTGCAATAGAAATAGTTTAGGATTTTGCAAAATGCCATAGAAAGTGAAAGGAAGAGGCAATAGTTAAGGTAAATCAAGAAAAGATCATATATTTGTATGAAAGCCATCTGTGATGAAATTTAAGCAAAAAAAAGTAAAAGAAAAATGAATTTTTGTCCTTCTGGATGTAAGACAAATATAATCAGAGATCACAAAAAAAATGTTTTTGGACTGTTTTATAATTCAACCCATGTGCCCCACCTTCCACTATTGAGCACTGCATCAGAAAAATGTGAATTAAACAGATGGCTAAAAGCACATTTGATACCTGGGTCTCTCAGCCTTGAAATGGTAATTTAGCAAATCTTACTTTCGTGCCTGAAATTATTCCAAAGTGTTTGACAAACTCAGTTAAGGGAATAGTCTCCAAAAACCCTAAATTTTAGAAGTAATCCCTTATTTTTTAGCTTTTCTTTTCAAATGTCAATCAATAAAAACTGAAGTAATCCAATAAACAGCTTCATAAATTCATACTTCTTGCTCCTAAGAACCTATTTTTTCCACAAGTGTTTGTCATTCTTCTATCACTTAAGTACCATTAGAAGCAGACTTTCCACTATTTGAGACTAGAATCAGCATCTATACAGCAACAACAACTTTTGTAAGTCTTTTTAAGTAATCCCTCAGATTCACTTGATTCAGAAAGCAGTAGCAATCCTGCCTAGATGAAAGCATGATTACCATTCTACAGTTATTTTACCCAAATACAGTCACCAGATTTATATAATCAAGTGCAAAAGTCCACACTCAACCACTCATTTGGTGGTCATCACTGTTACTAAACTGTGGCCCTCAGTATTTGCACATCAGATACATGGCTGATGGAAAGTGACAGCCTGCTGAGGACTTAATTCAACCTCACTCTTACTAAAGAGAGAACATCTATATGGGAAGACTGGAGGTAATAGTGATTCTCTTTGCCCTTGTTTGGGCTTCAACTCTCTCTATTGGATGGAAAGGACACAAGCACGGGAGAAAAAAACATACCCTTAATGGAAGTACCAAGTAAAACCTGAAATTGTATTATTACTTAGAAAAGATTGTAGTCTGTACTTCCCTGCCACTGTTAACACACAATAAAATCATAATGGGTTGGACGGTGGTGGCATGCGCCTTTAATCCCAGCACTCGGGAGGCGCAGACAGGTGAATCTCTGTGAGTTCGAGGCCAACCTGATCTACAAGAGCTAGTTCCAGGACAGGCTCCAAAGGCACAGAAAAACCCTATCTCAAAAAACAAAACAAACAAACAAAAAACAAAAACCTCATAACGGTGTGAAGTATGCAAAGCTATGTCAGACCATCAAAATAGCATGTTAACTGTTCTACCACATTTCTATCCTTCTTAAGTTTTCCATTCATCATTTTCTGCTAATCTGACTTGGAACTGGGCTGAAATAAATTAACACATAATAAATGTTACTAGGGTTTCTGTGGTATAGATGTTTTAGTATTGTTTTACATATTTTTACCTATCAGTGTTCTCAGAGATATTAAAGGACAGCCTATACATAGTTTTGTGCAAAGATGAAACCCGATTATCTTGATCTCAATAGACTTGAGATTTTTTTTTTTAATATTAACATCAACTTTTAGAACTGAGGTGATTTTATTGTTACTTCAGAAAACATTTTTAGAATGAAAGAAAAATGAATAAATTGTCTTTGTTTGTCAGAAATGTCTTATTATGGTTTGGCTACTGTATTAGTTACATTTTTGTGACTGTGATAAACACCATGATCAAAAGCAACTTGTGGAAGGAAGATTTTGTATTGGTTTTTGATTCCAAAGTGAGAGTCTATAATGTCAGTAAGTTGTGGCAGCAGTCAGCCTTGCTAGAAAACTGAGAGATGACATATTCAACATCAGACTCAAATTAGAGAGAGCAACTAGAAGTAGAGAGATGCTATAAACTCTGAAAGTCACCCCCCCCCATGGTACATTTCCTCCAACAAGATTCCACCTTCTATGAGTTCCATTACCTCTCCAAATAGGACTACCAACTGAAGAGCAAACATTCAAATACCTGAGCCTATGAGACAATTCTCATTCAAACCACCACAACAGATGTGTTATTCTTGCTTGTTTATAGTGTCAAGAACACAAGATTGTTTGTATGTTCTAGGGATTTTAGGAAGTATGCCCAAGCTGTAAGAAGTTAAATCTGATCCCCAGTTTGTTTCCTGTCTGCAGTGATGTGAACAGCCTCTTCAGCTGCTGACATAATTTATTTCTTAAGTACAAAAGGTCAAATAACCACAGACAGAATCCCTGAAACTTTAAGTATATATATTATATATATACATATATATATATGTATATATATATATACACAAACACACACACATAAAATTTTTCGATAAGTTCTTTTTGACATTTTGGTCATAGCTACCCAAAAGTAATAAATACACCTATCTTAATGAAACATATGGTCAGTCAAGACAAAAATCTATGTTATCCTTGAGATGTCCTTCTGTTTAAACTGCAGCATCCAATCTGTGTTGATTCTAAGTCTTTGATGTGTTTGATTTTCTTCTAGAGATTGTAATTAATAACTCCATTATTTTCTATCAATTTTAATTTCTACTGCATTTGATTTAATCTTAATGACCCAAATTATTCTAGGTATCCTATGTAGTCTGCCTTCAATAAACCTTTTGCCTTCCAAACCATTTTAAATAGCTTATAAAATATTCTTTCTAAAATGAGACTATCAGGCTCTTCTTAAAGATTCATAATATAAAGTCCAATTTTCTTTGCTTGGGCTATAAGGAACTTACCCCTCCAAGTTCATCTCTTCCCAGTTACTTCATACACCTATCTAGTTTGCTTTACTTAAAATGTCTTGTCTCTACCCCTTTACAGGTGAAACTATTTCCTCTGATGGGATGTATCTTTTGAATTCTGCATTACCAAATTTCAATATTCAATTTATTGTTTGTCATTGTATTTAATGATGTTTATAATAGACACAAATTTTATATTATAAATGTGTGTGTGTGTGTGTGTTGTAGTGACTTATAGGACCTGGTCTAGCTAGTCCAACAATTGCTGTCTCTCATTGGAAGGTCCAAGAATCCAGTAGTTGTTCAATCCATGAGGCTGGATACATAGGAATCCTAAAGAACTGGGCTCTAATACCAGTGAAAGAATTAATTTTACAGCAAGAGCAAGAACAAGCAGGTGAAGAGCAAAAGCTTTCTTTTTCCTTGTTCATAATATAGGCTGCCACAAGAAGGTGTGGCCCATATTAAAGATGGTTCTTCCTGCCTCAAAAGCTCTGGATTAAAAGATTAAAAGTGAGTCTTCCTACTTCAAATAATTTAATTAGGAAAATTTTTTAACAGGTGTACCCAGCTACATAGGCTATATTTAATTCTAGATTTAGTCAAATGGACAACCAAGAATAGTCATCACAACTATTTTGTCTTTATTTCATTTATTGATTTTTTTTAGAGAGGTTCTCATTTTATAGCCTTGGCTAACCTTGAACTCATAAAGATATACCTGCTCTGCCAGGATGAAAGGCATGTACCACCACACCCAGCAAGAAAACAAGAGAACAGCTTGCTGGGGTAGAGTTGTAGAATAACACTGTATGCAAAAATGTGTTACATTTGTTTATGTTGCAGAAAATTACTTTAACTGTATAAAGGTGTGTTGCATTTGCTTATGTTGCATATGTTCAATTATGTAAAGATGTACTGCTGTTTTACTTTGCCTGCCTAAGGCACCTGATTGATCTAGTAAAAAGCTAAATGACCAATAGCTAGCCAGTAGAGGGATAGGCAGGACTGGTGGGCAGAAAGAAGGAGGAGGAGGGATTTGGGCTGGAGAGAGGGAGAACAAGGGAGAAAAAAAGGAAGACACCCGGGGTCAGCTAGCCAGGCAGACACAGAATAGGACATACAAAATGGAAGATAAGTAAAAGCCCCAAGGAAAAATTTAGATGAATAGAAACAGGTTAATTTAAGTTATAAGAGCCCAATGGGACAAGCCTAAGCCAAGGCCGAACATTCATAACTAAGATTAAGTCTCTGCATCATGATTCTGGGAGCTGGTTGGTGGTCCAAAACAAAGCCAGGTACAGAGGAGTTGTTCTCTCCATTTCATCTTGTGGGTCCCAGGGTTTTATCACTGGTTGAGCCAGCTCTCTAGCCCTAAACACACTGTTTTATCAGACCACATGATCTGCAAATATTTTTAAATGATAGGCCCAGAAGGGAAGAGACAGACAGCATGGATTAGTCAATGATGAAAGAAGTTATAAGGTCACAGTGCCCAGACTTGGACAAAACAATAAATATAATTAAAATTAAGCTAGGGCCATGAGGGTGGCCAGGAATAGATCCTATTCTTCTGGCTAAGACAGATCACATGGGTAGGTCAGATAGAAGATAACTCTCCCCAAGATATTTTCTAAGGCCCTTTGCTTTGTTTAAGATACCATCCACATCTTAACTTCTAACTTTCATTACTATCAAGGCAAGTTCACACACAGGATGGACCAGTATGACAGCTATTGTCCCTGGAGCAAAATCCAGAACTGAAGTCCTATGTCGGCAAACAATATCTCCTCCCTAGCAGTACTGTGTTGCTCATAAGATCTAGATACCCACCTACTTCCTTTTTCCATTATGCCCAAGAGACACAGACACTAAACTCAACCCATGGAAATTGATGCCTTGTTGAAGACAGGATAAAGGCTGGGGCATCCCAGGCCAGACTAATAGTTCTGATAGCAGCAGGGCAGAGAGTAAATGGAGCCCTCAGTGAAAGAAGGGACGATTTGTACCCCATAAGAGCATCTGATATTGTAGATTAGAGCTGGAACTAGAGAAGAAGCCCAAATGGAGACTCTAGAAATGTCCATAGATAGATTAGAAGCAATAGGTGCATCAAACCAACACATATTCACAGTTTACCAGAAAAAATCAAATCTGCTTATTTGTTGAGACAGAAGTTTGTGTAACTCAGTCTAGCCTTGAACTCATGGTCATCCAGTTCTAGCCCCCTGAGATACAGTTTTGCTCCCCCACCATACTGTCTTTCTTGGAAATATTTTTTGTGTACCGTAAGCCTAGATTTAATGTCATCATCTGGCTTCCTTCCAGACTGCTGCTTGGAGATAGAAGGCACTTGATACATCGGATTAACAGAATGAATGAGTGCTCCTTAGTACCTTTGGGTGCTTTATATGCTGTACCTGAATCATCTGTTTAGTTGCTTATTTTATTCATAAATCTCTAAGCTTTCTAAGACAAAATGATGTCTGTTTTATCCCTCTTGGTATGGCATAATATCTGAAACATAACATTTAATAAACATTTGTTTAAAGACTGCATGAAAGAGCACATTTTGAGATGAGAAGCTATCAGTGAGTAGAAATAATGACTGACAGAAAAATTAATTTTCCTCTGTTTGGGAATGGAAGTAAGCACCTGGTTAATAGAGAAACATATTAATCTTAATATTTAGTTTAGAACCCCCAACAGTTAATTGGTCCCAAGAACTATTGTCATTGAACTATCTACAGGTCTAACTGTATTCTCAATTCTGGAGTTATAATCTTAGGTATTAGTGCTATCTCTATTATAGATATCATTCTGACCTTCTGTCTTATTATAGTCAACTTTAGCTTCAGATCTTACCTGGAAACCATGTATGAAACGTCGCTTTATCCATGAGTAGGATAAGCTTGTTTTTAAACATCTTCATGCCATCTTCCTTGCCATCTCTTCAAAGCTCCTCATTATCAATGGTCTGACTCAACAGCAGAACTGGGATTTAATTACCTGTTGTTGTGATCAGCACAGACCTGTAGTGTCCTTGCCTGTATACAACCTGGAAATCTCACTAGGAAACCCACCCAATCCTTTTGTCACTTGTCTGTTCTGTCAATGAGACCAAAGCCTAGTTTTGACATGTGTAGGTGGGGCTGAGTTTACTTCATGAGCATTTTGTCAGTTAATAATTATAGTCCAAGATGGAAATAGACTTTTGGTAATAATTCTGAAAAATATTCCATTGAATGATATTTTTAATTATAAACACACAATTATGACTTATTTTCATAATGTTTTGTGGTCCTTTTTCATCTATATGTGTAAGCATGTGTGTATGAATGCACATTCCACCCACGTGTGTGCCTGTGAAGGCCAGAGGTCAACATCAGCAGCATTTCTCTATCACTCTCTATTTTTGAGACAGGGTTCCTCAGGAAACTGATTGGTTAGACTGGCTTGTCATCAAGTCTCTGGAATCGTCCTTTCTTTGCCTCCAGCACCAGAATTACAGGCACATACTACAATGCCTAGTATTTTAACATGGGTGCTCGGGATCTGAATTCAGGTCATGCTTTCACAGCAAGCACTTTCCCCACTTAACTATCTCACCAGTGCTTTCTGACTCCGAAGAACCTTAGGAAGCTAGGAAGTGTAATTTTCTTTCTCACCCAAATGGTGACTCCTATCAGCTTTCTTATTTCTGGTTTACAATTGGAGCGACAGAAAAATGAAAGTTGCATGCTTTTTTAGACTAGTCAGAATTGCCCTTGTTTTCACTAGTGAGCATTGTTAGTAATGTTGAAGTGTCAATAAAAAGACAAAAATCTAAACTATCCACTTTTATAAAGTGTTACTATTTGTAATGCCAAATCCTCTTCATATATAACAACTTCAACTCTAACCCCAGTGGTCTCCACAGAGGACAGATTCTCTTTGTTCCTAATGTTTCCACAGAATTCACTTGACTTAATGTGCATTAAAATAGGTGTCCATTCATTCATTTTCATGCAAATGTGGTAATGAACATTCATTCAAATGTTTATAATGGAGCCTACAGATACTGAGGGAAGGGATGAATCTCTCAATTCTTTTAAATGTGCTAAACTAATTTTCTTGGTATTCTATACATTTTGCTAATAGTGACTCAATTATAATCAATTCTAAATACAGCAACCTTCAGGATATATAATAGAAATAGGAAGTACTGGAATAGATGAGCCGAATTTTCACCATCTCTTACTCCATGCTGCTCTTTGTTGACAATGATTCTTTACTGGGATGATGTGTTGCATTTTCTACATTTCTATCCTACTGCTATTTATATCAGATCTTTGAGAGAACCTGCTACATGTGCAATTAAAAACCCGGATAAATCCAGACCACTCTAGCAGGAAGAATAGAGCCGAAAATCTAGCAGGAAGAGAAGAGCCAAAAATCTAGGTTAGCTGGTTCAGTGACTCTGTTCCAGGAACTAGCTGACCATAAAGTTAGATTATAATCTTGAAAATAATCTTAAAGAAATGGGGAGTTACTCCCTTGTGATTATCATTATATTTTCGGAATTTTCCAATGATCACCGGTATTTTCAAAATTTTCCAATGATGCCCTCCTTACCCACTTTGGGTTGTGGTTTCATCCCCTAAATACTCCTTCTTCCAGCTACTCGGAGTCAGACTCCTTTACCCGTGTGTGGGATATGAGTCTCAGCCCCAGTGTGCTGGTTCCTGTCAATAAACCTTGTGTGATTGCAGCAAGGATGGTCTTTCATGAGTTCTTGGGGGGTCATGTTATCCCGAGACTTGAGTGAGACTCTCCCCACTCCAGGGGTCCTTCACAATCTTGTACTAGACAGAGGAATATGGAGAAGGCTGTGGCTAGGTGTCTGCCCTCATGAATCTGATTTGGATCTTCAATATCCTCTATAGCTTCCTATGTTTAAAAACAAACAAACAAAAACCCAATGTTAGTTCCAGCTGATGAGGCTGTTGGAAAAAGTTGGAAACGTCTGAAGGTTGGGCCTAGTTGGAGAAAACAGCCATCTGCTGGCTCTGCCTACCTGGCCAACCTTGATATACAGTGTTGGTCCACCACATGGGTCCTGCCATGATGGTCTGCATTGCTACAAACCCAGAGCCACAGGGCCAGGAGCAGTACACCACAGACGGAAACCCAGACCTGTGAGCTAAAGTGAGTATTTCTTCCTTTCAAGTTGTTTATTTCTATATGAAGTATGTGGCCACAGTGACAAAAAGCAGACTAACACATTTACCATCTGGCTAATTGGAAAAGGAGATTATACTTTTAGTAATAATTAACAGTCAAAGGCTTAAATAGCAACAGAAAATCACTGTTCATGTGAAATTTCAAACTCTGTTTCACCATCAGCAGGAGTTGTGACCTCTGGTTACTCAGTTAATGAGAAAGCAAACCAGGCCTCCTTTGAGCAGCTTCTCATAGCTGAAGGACACTTACCATAAAACAGTGATACAGTTTCACAAACTACATACCATGACAACACAAACATATCTCTCAGTTTTCAAACGGCACTGAAAAAATATTTCTGCTTCACTTTTAAAAAGTCTAAATGACTTTTCAAATAGTTCCTGCATTGTACACCTTGTTTTTGACTTTCAAATACATTCCTAACATAATTTACCAATGAATAATAATTCAAGAGTTCTGATACTGCTGTAAAGGAAACTGCTTAAGCCTTGACAGGGATCAACAAAGAGTTTGAGAAGTCAAAAGACATAGTCTCATATGGCAGATCCTTCCTATTCTTTGCACCCCAATTTAACTAAAAAAAAAAGTGTTTTCAACCATATTCTCCAAATAAAAAGAAAGTATATCTGCTGTCGGTAGCATAACCTAAAACCAGGTGGAATTAATTAGTAGTTGTCTCCAGCTGCCATCCGGCCTCATTTGCATAGGCTGTAAGCACTTCTCAGTATAGTACAGCAGCTAAGATTCGAACCACGACATTTTTGGTTCACTGAGCTTGAGCTAAAGTGACTCAACAATTAATCAGATCTACATCCTTAGTCTGTTGCACCCCAAACCTCTTCGGTTGCGACAACAAAGGCCACCTTTGGCTTCCTACCACACTATATACAACTGTGATTTGTGGAGACAAATACAGATTCTAGGGACCTGTTTTTACCTACTCTGATACCATGCATGTGGGCTGAAGGCCCCGAGCATATGCATTTACAAATGTCCCCCATGCAACCCTCAGGCTCACTAGCCTACACTTTAGCTAGAAGCTATTGCTCCTTTCCTGAACATGTGCCTTCTTTTCTTGTTCAAAGTTCTTACTAGCCATTCCCATAGTTGGAAAATCCCTTCTCTTTCCAAGTCTTTATTTGTCCTTCAGGCTCTCACATCCTCCTCCAACTGAATATGTTTTTCCCTTCAAGGGACTAAAAAGCATTTTGACTTTTAATGGTGCTTATCAGACTCTGCTTTATCACATTCTTACTCCCCATCTAGTTCCTGATGCCTTTACCATAGCAATTACTTTAAAATTGTGTGAAATGGATTGATTTCTCTTCGTTCAACTATTTGGGAAATTCCCTGCATAAAACCTGTTTGTCTGTATATATAACAGAGAAGCTTTCATCCCAGTATGTGCTGGTTTCTTTCTCTGTCTGACTGTACTATGTATATATTGCTGTGGAGCTCTCCCTGGCGTTCTCTCTCTCCTCTCTCTCTCTCTCTCTCTCTCTCTCTCTCTCTCTCTCTCTCTCTCTCTCTGTTTTTTCTCTGAAACAACACAACTCCTTCCTACCTCTATGTGGCACTGCACATCTGTCTGTATCTGTCTCATGGCCTTTTCTTTGTAATTGTAAGAATAACATTTTGATTACTTTTTTATTTTGCCTTCCTCTATCTGTCCATTTCCCTGTCCCCTTTTAATTAACAGGTAAATTACTAAAGATCTTCCAAAGATTTTCTTAAACTGTAACTCAATGTGCACTGTTACTGGGCCTTTTGAAGTTGGAACTCAGAGGTTAATGTCTGAAGATCTTGCCCTGTGAGAAAAATCTCTTTCTAGGCAAAATTACACACAGCATCTACAGTGGAAAATGAGAATTGGAATCCTCAGACGCTTTCATTGCCTAACTTTCATAATAAAGCATAGTGATTAAAAAAAAAAAAAGGTGACCCACAACAGCTGATCACAGTAACAAGGCTAATTTCTTTCAGAGAAACAGGAATGACAGAGAACAAACAAAAATTCTATAAAGTTATCCTGGCATAGTGGCACACATGTTTTATGCCACCACTAGAGAGACAGAGACTAATCTCTGAGGGTATGAGTCCAGCCTGATCTACCTATCAAGTTCCAGGGTTGATAGGTTGAGGGGGAGGGAATGGAGGGACGAGAAGAAGAAAGGAGTGAGAAAGGGAGGAAGGGAGGAAGAAAGGAGGGAGAAGGGATTTATTATAGTTTCTTACAGTCTATGGTCCTGCTAAGACTATATAGTGAAACTGACACATGCTCACGCACCTAGAATATCATTGGACAGTATAGCATCTTGCCCAAGAGACTGAAGATTCATATGTAAATTTAAATAAATTAGAAGTAATGATACATTTTAATGATGGCAACTAAAATTCTCATTGTCCACTGTGAGACATATGTCTTAAATAAATTAATTTATTGAATTGTCATTTTACAGAGATGAAAACAGAGGTTGAGGATGGTTAATTAACTCTGTGATCATCTATCCTCAAAGGGTGAAGCTTGAATTTGAACTCATATATTTTATCATTCCAACGTCTGGGCTTCTAACCTCTCCAGCAATTTTCAAACTTGTGAGCTCTTAGGAATCCCTTGGGTGCTCATTAAACCTTCACATTCTTGAACCTCATCCTAAATGCACCAAGTTCCCGAGTCCGATTGTTTCACAAACAAAGCAGGTGATTTTTGACCGTTAAAACTGCTTGAGAAACTGCATTAAACAGCTTCTCTAACCAGAGCATAAAGCTTGAGAGAGTTAAATACACTACCTTTTGTTCAGTGACTTTACCACACAGAGAATCCAAATTTAGGTTCTTCCTTAAATCTATTGCTTAAGTGTACAAAAGCACCCAACTTGAGGAAATCAGAATTTTACCCAAACTCACGGAAGAGGTGGCATTTTAATGGTAGTGTTATTATAGAGAACGGAATCTAGGGGCCGGAGGACTGGCTCAGTGGCTAAAAGCACTTGTTCTTTCAAAGAACCTGCATTTAGTAACCAACATCCACATGGGACAGATCAGAACCATTTCTAGTTCCAGTTCCAGTTTCAGAAGATCTGGCATCCTTGGGTACCTGCATTCATGTGCACACACCTACACATAACTAAAAATAATAGAGAGAAAGCTTAAAATAAATATAATAGACTCTACTTCAAGGTGGAAAATGCAATCATCTCCTCCCTTAAGAGTTAATTGTGTGGGTCAAGGACCTGGTTAAGTGACCACTCCTTAGGAATATGGATGATGCTATCCCAGGAAGACAAGCCCATCTTCAATCATGCTAATGTGCAATAACCAATGAGATATTATACATTTCCTCCTCTTAATTCCTCTATGTCCAAGCTCCAGCTCCCTCTAGCCCTTCCCCTACTCCCAACATGGACTCTCAAAACCACGATGACTTCCAGTTAGGTTTGCTTTCTCTGATACTTTGGATTCACTTACTCTTTATCTAAAGCTGCCTGCTTACCTACTACCTCCAGGCAGACTTCAGTGTAGATTAGCTCAAATACCATGGCCTTTCTTCTGCCTCTTCTCCATTCTCCTCCACGAAGCAGCTACCAGATTTACAACTTATCCACGCTGAGATGTTCGTCTTTTAAACTCGCGTAAAATTACCCCCAGCTTCTGAGTTTGTTAAATTCTTTTATGAATGAGGTTAAGAAACCTAAGAGGAGTCCCCAGTTCCTCTGGTAGTATCTGGTAACCCAGACAGGACTGCCAAATGCTTGCTAACAGAGGAATGAGAATAGCAGAAGACTCTCCTCTTCTACAAGGGTATACTTACATAAAGTGGGAAACAATATTCATTACTTTTCTCATCTTTGTGACAGATCATCGAACAAAGCAAATTAACAGGAGAAGGATATGTTTTGGCTCCTGTTTGAAGGTACAGTTGGTGATACTAAAGAAGATATGGTGTGGGGAGTAGCTCTCAGCTGTGTCAGTGAATATGAGGCTGAGGGACTGGGGTCAAAAGTGGACTGGGTTATAACTCTCAAGACATACTCCCCAGTAACTCACCTTCTCCAACTAGGCCTCACTTAGAAAATGTTCTGCAACCCCCCAAAACAACACTACCAGATTGGGACCAACTGTTTAAACACACGAGCCATTGGGACAAAATAGATCCAAATCATAAGAGGGCTAACAGCCTTCTGAATAAAGTCACACTGCGTAGGTGATGACTATTTTACCCTTTTAGATTCAGCAAGACTTTAATTAATGGAAGGGTGTGAAATTATTAATTATAAACACCTAGAAAATGAGTAGGCTGAAAGCACAAACTCAAAGACATGCATGTAATGAATTGAATGACAGGTTATCTACTACAACTAATTTACTCAAATCTTCACGTTGAATGTGCACAATATATTATGATGTAGCTCTTTTTATTTTCTGCATTTTAGCGGTGGTGAAACAAATGCCCAAAGAAATTAAGTCTTCAGGATTTACAAGTCCAACTCAAGTTTGTTTGCAATGTGTGCCCATAGTACTCTGCTGCACAGTCTTTGTCTCTGAGTCAAAGAAAACTTTCAGTAAATTCAGTGATGAAAGATCTCTGGAGATATATATTAAGGATGTTGGGGGATATTGAGAGGGTCTTGAAAAAAAAGCTATTTAGGGGATCGTTCCATTGAAGACAAAGCACAAGATTTTTCCACAAAACTATTCCATGCGGTCACTTGTAAAGATACATCAATGTGATCTACTAAAGGATTCCCTATGTTCTTTGTTCTTGTGTTTATTAGCAACTAATTTTTTGCTCAGTTAGGGTAGGGTAACATTTGGATCAAGTGAAATTTCCTAAATTTATATACTTTAAAATATAATAAAAATCCTCACAATGATGAAAAAATGTCCCCAAATTAAAAAGATAAAAAAGGAAGGCATTCTTTTTTTCTGTCTTAAATTCTTTCCTATTCTCGATATCTTTCTTTTAATTATGCAAAGAGAGATAATGGCTATGTCAAATATAATTAAAATGCCTCTAAAATAGCAGTACAAGATATTTGATGCATAATATGTACAAGTAGCTTATCAACAATTCTTTTCAATTCATAATGCTCTACCAAAATTACATATTCTGAAATAAAAACTTAATAACTTTTCAAATATCTGAGTACTTATAATTTCCCAATTTAGAAATCCTTTATTTTACAAACTGAGCAAGTTATAATAAGTCTGAACATTTTTATACTTCAGTTTTTAAAAAATGAGTGATTATGAAAATGCTCAATGCACTACATTAATCATTAACTGAATCATACAACGTAAGAAGAACGTACTTACATGTGCCTGGTGTTTGCTTATGAACCCTTCTTTTGTAGTTTTGGTTAAGCAATAACACAGATAGGGAACAAATTTAAGGAGCAAATAATGGCTGTTCCTCTTTTTTCCATTTCCCTCATTTTCATTCACAGTACACAAATTCTTTCAAATAATTTGAGTTTCAGTTCTGTTTAAGCTAATGACTCGTGTGCTAATAAGACTTTTTCTGTAATAAAAATCTATGTACCTATCATCCAGCTACAAAAATAATGAGTGTCTTATCAACAGTGCTTCATCTAGCAATGCTTTCCATTTTCTCCTGCAGTTTCTTTTCCTTATTGCTTTTTTATCTCTGTACGACCCAGCTTTCAGTGCAGGAACCAAGTCTAACTTCTAGTCCTGCCATGTGGTTATTTTACACCTTGTTCACTCCCTGGAAACTTTATTTTTGTTCTGTTGCTTGCAGAAGGAATAATTTTGATTGCTAGGAACAGCAGCAAGAACTTGGAATTATAACACTGGGCCATTTTTCATAAGCAGTATTTACTGTTTTATACTTTGCTGTAATTGACAATGCAATAAACCACATGTACTTTATAATGTCTTAAAGTACATATACACCCCTGAAATCATCACCAAGATCAAAGTAATGAGTAAATCCATTGCTCAACATGTTTTTGTGCTGTCATTTTGCTGCTTTTGTTCTTTTTTGTTAGGTGCTCAGATTGAAGCCAGGGCCTTACACATTCAAGGCACATATTTTGCCACTATGTTCTACCTCCAGCTCCTGAAAAAATACCTTATTAGGTCATCTTGTCTCACCCTGAACCATTGCCCTACTCAGGGACCTGCTGATTCTATCTGATTTATTTTCATTTCCTATAGTTTTAAATTAATGTAAGCTTACATACAATTTGTTTTTTTGTCTGACTTCTTTCATCTAGTATACTTGCTTTGAGATTCATTCATGTTATTCTGTGGATTCACATTTCTTTCATTTCATGTGCTAGGTCATTGTACATTGACTAGCTATAAAATACATTTGGATTATTCTCAGTTTTGTGCTGTTATAAATAAATCCGTTACAGACAGTTCTTTTCAGCACATATTTTCTTATTGGTAAGTCCAAACTGGCAGAATTATTTGATTGTATACCAGTCATATATTCATATACCTATATTGTTAAGAAACTTGTCAAGCTATTGTTCATATCAATAGTATGAAAGTGTCAGTCCCCCACATCCTTACATAATTGCTATGATCAAGCTTTTTAATGGTAGTCATTATCTCATAGGCATGTATACTTGTATTTGGTTGTTTTTACTCTTTGTTCTTTTGGGGAACCTGCCACCTAGATCCCAAATAAATACATGGAGGTTTATTCTTACTTATAAATGCCCGGCCTTAGCTTGACATTTCTAGCCAGATTTCCTTTCCTTTTTTTTTTCCTTTGTTTTTTTTTTTTGTTTTTTTTTTTTTTTTGAGACAGGAGTTTTCTGTGTTACAGTCCTGGTTGTCCTGGAACATGCTTTATAGTCCAGGCTGGCCTTGAACTCACTGAGATCCACTTGCCTCTGCCTCCTAAGTGCTGGGATTACATGAATATACCACCAATACCCTAGGACAGTTTTTCTTAAATTATCCTGTCTTCCTTTTGCCTCTGGGCTTTTACCTTTCTCTCTCTCTCTCTCTCTCTCTCTCTCTCTCTCTCTCTCTCTCTCTCTCTCTCTCGCATA
>JAQHUG010000100.1:934991-945544 GCA_028555095.1 Dicrostonyx torquatus
CTTCTTGAACCTTCATAGGAATGTCCTTCTTTAGGTTAGGAAAGTTTTCTTCTATAATTTTGTTGAATATATTTTCTGGGCCTTTGAGCTGGACTTCTCCTTCTTCTACACCTATTATTCTTATGTTTGGTCTTTTCATGGTGTCCCAGATTTCCTGGATATTTTCTGCTACAAATTTCTTGGGTTTGTTGTTTTCTTCGATCAGTGAGTTTATTCTTCAGTGTCTGAGATGCTTTATTCCATCTCTTGTATTCTGTTGATCATACTTGTCTCTGCAGTTCCTGTTGGTTTATCCAGCTTTTCCATATCCAGCCATCTCGCAGTTTGTGTTTTCTTCATTGCCTCCATTTCAGTTTTCAGGTCTTAAAATGTTTCCTTCACCTGTTTGATTGCTTTTTCTTGGCTTTCTAGGGTATCTTTGAGGTATTTACTCATTTCTTCTAACTTTTTGTTAGTCTTCTCAGCCATTTCTTTAAAGGAGATTTTTACCTCTTCTTTAATGGTCTCTATCATTTTCATAAAGTTACGTTTAAAGTCGATTTCTTCTACTTCTTCTGAATTAGGTTGCTTAGGTCTTCTTGTTGCATAATCGCTGGATTCTGGCATTGTCATGTTGCTTTTCATGTTGTTGGAGGAACTCCTGGCTTGGTGCATGCCCATCTTTTCCCCTCCTATTGGATCAACTCTTACTCCACAAGAGCCACTTGCTCGGTCTGGATAGATCTGGATCAGGGGCCTTCGCTGGTCCAAGAACCTGCCAAGCTCCTCAGATCCAGATGGATCTGGGTCAATAGTCCTCTAAAAGGGCCTGTTGCAGACAAAAGGCCGGGGTTCTCTGCTCCATGCAGCACACAAAGCCCTGTGGCTTTGTACATGCCCCCTTTCCCCTCAGGGCCTCAGCCTGGAAACAGGCTGAGTTCCTTTNTTTCATCTTCTATTTATTCTCTCTACCTGCCAGCCCTATCTTTTTTCTGCCTTGCTATTGGATGTTCAGCTCTATATTAGTCCAGTCATGTGTTTTAGACAGGCAAAGTAACACAGTTTCACAAAGTTAAACAAATGAAACATAAAAGAATGCCACACATCTTTGCATGATTAAATATTCCACAGAATAAGCAAATGTAATACATCTTACAATATTCCTCAATATATACTATATCACTGTAGTTTGCCCTACACTTTATAACTTACTAGTACTATTAAACAATTTTTCTTATACTTAGGCATTTTTTTCTTTGTTGAAATGTCTTCAAATTATTTTATTATTTATATCGGGAGGGTTTTAGCACAATCTCAATTTCACTAATTCACTAGAAATCACAACTCCAAAATAAGTTTTATTCATGGCTAACATTTGCCTCTGGAAAACTAAATAGTACATAGGGAACAAGTAACCTGAGCGAATGTGTATTTTTGAGAAGGGAATGGTCATGTCAAGACCTCAATGTCTCAGCCACATGGGAGACATTGAAGGCAAAGCCTTCCTTGGGGAAAAAAAAGCCTTCCTTGGGTGAGGCTCAGAGGGATGGCAAAGCCTTCCTCTGGTCTGAGTTGACAATGTGTGCAGAAATGGCTACCATAGCATTCTGTCTGTGCATGATGACACTTTGAAGACTCCTCCCCTGCAGAGACTGCTCCTATAGAAATTAGGTAAACCTGTTCAACTGTATATAATAAGTCTGTCTCCTAGTGTTTATATATATAATGAGCCTGCCTCCTTGCACAGTTGTATAAAATAATCCTGTCTCCCTGTTCAACTGTATATAATAAGCATGCTGAGCTTCCAGGGTATGGTGGTTCATCCAACAGAGCAAGTCCATCTAGCCTGATAACAGTTTTTCTATACATGTGCCCTTTTCCTCCCATCCATTCCCCATCCCAGTTAGGTCAATCACTGAGGCCATTCGAGGTTGCAGTAATAGTACAAATGAAAATATTAAAGAAATGTCTATTGCATGCAGCCCTGAATATTTCGGGCAGAGGTTGTGAAGTTCTTTCTAATATGGAATCATACCAGACATACTTTTTCTCTTTTTTATAATATACAAAAGCTTTTATATAATATGTAAAAAAGTCACTGATTGTGAACTGTGGGGATATATTTTATAAAAATTCTTAGTACACATTAACCATTTTGTGGTGGTTTGAATAAAAATGGCCTCCGTAGGCCCATAAGGAGTGCCACTGTTAGGAGATGTGGTCTTGTTGGATAGGTGTGTCCTTGTTGAAGAAGTATGTCACTCAGTGGTGGGATATGAAGTCAGAAATTCAAGCCAGGCTCAGTGGCTCACTATCTCTGCTTCATGCAGATCCAGATATAGAAGTCAGCTACCTCTTCAGCACCGTATTTACCCACATGCCACCATACTTCTCACCACTACAATAATGGACTAAACCTCTGAACTGTAAGCCAGCCTGCATTACATGGTTTCTTTTATAAGAGTTGTTATGGTCATAGTGTCCCTTCAGAGCAATAAAACCCTAAGACACTATTCAAGTCTGAGGTTTTCATAACAGGCTGGTTACACAACAGTTTTATGCACACCTAGCCATAGCAACCAAAGCACAGGACTCCAACAGTGATTTCTTTGAAAGCAGTCTGGACAGCATAGTATAATACAGTCCAAAGCTCCTGTTATACCCTATCTTAGTCACTGTTCTATTGCTGTGAAGAGACACCATGACTAGTCAATTTATAAAAGAAGGCTTTTAACTAGGGGCTTGCTTACACTTTCAGAGGGTGAGTACATGATCATCATGGTAAGGAACATGGCAGCAGACTGGCGGTGTGGGACTAGATTAGTAGCTGGAAGCTTACATCCTGATCCACAAGTTGGAGGCAGAGAGGGAGAGAGAGAGAGAGCTCAAGGACTGAGTCATGTGGGATTTTGAAATCTCAAAACCCTTTCTTAGTGGCACACCTCTTCAAACAAGGCCACACTTCCTAATCCTTCCCTTCATTCCCAGACTCCCCAGCCACACAATTCAGAATCACTAGTTAAGCAGCTTGCTGGGACTGGAATCTGGATTCCTACTTGAATTACATTTGCTTAAGAATCTCCAGAATATGATCATTTTTAAAAAATCTTAAACCAAGCATGGTGGTACAGGTCTGTAATCCAAGCATTCAGGAGATAGATGAATAAAAGATCAGATGTTCAAAGCCAGCCTCGGGTACGTAGTGATTTTGTGGCCAGTTGGACTACATGAGACCCTGTTTCAGAATATAAACAACAAAATCAACCATACTAATAAATACTTTTATCATAATAATTTCCTAATACCCAGCAACCAACCTGTGTTTAAAATTTCTCAAGTCTTTAAAGAATATTCTTGTTTATTTGATCAGGTCAGGACCAAATAATATTAGGATGTAGTATTATTTATCTCTAGTAATCTAAATAGTTCATTTAACCTCATTTCCTCCTGTGATATTTTGAATTTGTCTAATTATATCTTCAGGAAATTTTTAATGTGTTTCTCTGACCCTCCATTTCCAGTAACACTGCTATTTATTGATTTATTGACTTTTCACATTATATAGTTACTTTCATATGAGATTAACAATATGACTATTGACTTCCATGTCAATAATCATTATCTTGAGAAATGGGATAGACATGGATAATTTTTGGAAGAATTAATACATATAAGTATTTGCCTGTTGCCTTGATTTAATGTTAGTTCTTCCATGAAATGCCATATTTTTCAATAAACTAGATTTTATATAGAACAATATTAAGGAGCTTATAGAGAACAGAAGTCAGGGGTGTGTGTCAGAATTGACCTCTTTGAATAAAGGAAAGAAGATAGAATGACTGCTGCACCTGTCTTCAACTGGATAAATAAAGGGGCTGTTTTCTAAAATAGAAGATGTGGAGTAGGCTCAGATTAGAGGTAGTGAATAAAGAAGGAAAGTAAAATCAGCTTTGAACATTGAGACAGGGGATATATTTATCAATCAAATGAAGGTATTTAGTATACAACTAGAGATATGGATCTGAGCTTCAGAAGAGACATATAGGCTATAGACATAATTGTGATAAGCATACAGATAAGAGCCGAAGGCATGAGTATGAGTGATATTACCCAGGGGATGTGCACAAAATAAAGAAAAATACAAAAGCAAAACTCTGGGGAGTTTCATGATGTACGGAAGCAGAAGCAATCCATCGTTATGGTGTGTGCTAAGTACCACTCAAAGACAAAATTAAGATACTCCAGTGACTCAAAATGGCATTGGTTAACTTGTGATCAGATACTGCATAAAGGGCTTTAGTTCTATTTGGGTATTAAGGTATGTATAGGAGGGTGTGAATGGAATTGGGGCAAGAAAACAGCCATTTATTTTACAAAGAAGACAAAGAAATTCAAATGAGAAAATTCTCAAGCTCCTTTGTAGTAATGAGTGCAGGCCTCTTGTTCCATCACGCCCAGCTAGCTTACATTTGAACTAATTACACAGAAACTGTATTCATTGAAATACTGCCTGGACCATTAGTTCTAGCCTCTTATTGGCTAACTCTTATATCTTGATTCAACCCATTTCTAATAGTCTGTATGTCACCACGAGTTGTGGTTTACAGGGAAAGATTCAGCATGTCTGACCTGGGAGCTTCATGGCAGGCCACTCTCTCTGACTCGGCCTTCTCTATCCCAGAATTCCGTCTGTCTACTCCCCACACCTAAGGGCTGCCCTATCAAAAGGCAAAGGCAGTCTGTTTATTCAACCAATGAAAGCAACAGAAATACAGAAGGAACTCCTATACCATTTCCCCATTTTTTGCAATTCTTATACCTTTATTTCTATATAATAAAATATCTATATTTTAAAACTTGTCTTTTCAATAGACTTACATATTTCACTTTACAAAACATTTTATTATCTGTACTGAAGACAGTTTTTATATATAATTTTGTTGTGTGTTTATGTGGGGGGTTTATATATGCACAGGTGTATGTATATGCTGAAATGAGAGGGTAATGTATTGTTTGCTAAAATTTCACCATTTGATTTACTTTCATGAGTAAAAAATTTCACTGAACTCTGAATTAGGCTCATATCTAGGAAGCCACAGTCCTGCTCCTGGCTTTGGCCACAACATTTCTGGTTTAATAGGTATAGAATGACTGTACCTAAATGTGGATTCTGAAAAATTTAAGTGTAGTTTTCATGTGTATACATCAAGACTCTCACTCACTGTACCATTTTCCAAACCCTTAATACACATATGCCAGGTTTTAATACAAGGTTGGTAGTTGGAGTACTTTCAGAACAATGCCTATTAGTGGTTACAAACATTTAAATATAAGTGCATTTAGGTTTGCATACACAATGAAAACTCTATAGCAAAAACTGTGAAATATTTCTTCATACATTTAAGATATTTCTGGTAACAGAATGTGTACAAGCATCTTTCCCTTACACTCTTTTTTTTCCTTTTCTTTTTTTTATTGTTAAAAGAAAAATTTACATTTGCNAGACTCTTCAATGCCCATCCTCCTCTTGAAATAGCTTGGTGCTGTCAGAAGCAGACATGTCTCATTGTCATGAAAAGCCCTAAGTTATTAAAACATCTTAAATGCCATATTCTGTAGTCTTTGAAAGATATGAAAATGCCTATCTAACTGAAATATATCTCTATATATCAAGAAAATCTAACATGACTCAACTATTATTGATGATTATCCATTAACAACCTGTATTTCCTAATTAGACATTTTTTTAAAAATGAACTACACAATCGCAATACCTTAATCAAGAGCAGAAATACATATACATATAACAAAATTGACCTTAAATTTCTATGAATAAACCAAGATCTATACCAGAGCAAATTGTTCATATCTATATCATATCCCCCTTTAAATGTAAAAGAACATTTATAAACATTATTTGGGAATATGGACATAGCTATTTCTCTCCAAACTTCTTCCTGTTGTATGGAGGCATTGTTAATTAGGTCTTTCATGGTGTATCCTGTGTGCTTGGTACATCTCAGTCATCAGTTGAGTGAAGTAGTTTTCTGAAGGTGTTCATGATGACCTTTCAGGAGGGTGTGGTCCATGAAACCCTTTTATTGGTCTGAAAGCAATCCTCATCTTCTGTGCAAACAAAAGAAGAACTTCTTTTCCAAAGCATCATATTCTTATACCCAAATTCTTAAGTCATAATATCTTTATAATATACATGCTGGATTAGCTTAGTCCATACAATGAAATGTCTTTCTTTACTTAGCTCCTTTATAATCAAAAATTTAAAGAAAACACAATAAAATACATAATCCAGACATTCTGTGAATTTTCCATTTTTACATGGCTTATGATTTTTTTAATCTATACCTATCTGTACTCTGTCTTTTTAAAAATTTTACCCGTTTTTATTAAGCATCTCTCTATACTCTTTTTCTTTTCTCTCTCAAGCCTACATACTTTATCTTATACTGTGACCCATTTAGAGGTGTTTTATGTCTGAATCTGTCCTATTGTGAATCTGTAATTACTTACTATCCAGGAGCACTTCTTAAAAACTTAAGTTGCACTATGTAGGGGTAATATGGTACCACCTGTTTCCTGCCCAGTCTAAACATTAACTGTGCTGTTATTATGTTAATTATGGTAGTTCCTCTCTGAGATTAGCACAGTTCAGCATGGCGAAGCCAGAGCCGCTCCTGCCTCAGAGCCATTTGGTGCCCCTGAGCCTCACATAGTTCCAGGCACACAGCTAGTCCACATTGCCATCAAGTAAGCAAGCCATAGCACTTTACTCACAAAACACATTTCAAAAGCTCTGTCTCCTGCAGAAGCCAGACAGAGATCGTGATGGTGGTACTTCAAAACCGCCACTTTCTAGTAGACCTGATTCTGCAGCCTAGCCAGGCAGGAAGAGCTGAGCCCAGGGCATGGTCTCAGCTACTTTGTCCCCAATCCCGAGCAGGTACACAAACATCTGGCCCCACAAAAGCCATTGAAATGCTTCATAGCCAAAGTACACGCTGGCAGCACAGCCCGGGAAGCTGTTTTTTTTTTTTTTCAATACAGCTGAATCAGGAAACTCTTAAAGGAGCTATGGCAAACTGCCAGCTGTGCTAAACTCTATATTTGTGTCTAGAATTCCTTTTTTAAGCCCTCTCATGTTTTACACGGAGTCAGCCAACCATGTTGGGCAGCCAATCAATGAGCACGGGCGCCTTGTTCCATCCTGCCCAGCTAGATTACATTTGAAATAATTGCACAGAAACTGTATTCATTGAAATACTGCCTGGCCTATTAGTTCTAGCCTCTTATTGGCTAACTCTTACAACTTTTTTTTAAATATTTATTTATTATGTATACAATATTCTGTTTGCATGTATATCTGCAGGCCAGAAGAGGGCACCAGACTTCATTACAGATGGTTGTGAGCCACCATGTGGTTGCCAGGAATTGAACTCAGGACCTTTGGAAGAGCAGGCAATGCTCTTTACCACTGAGCCATCTCTCCAGCCCTAACTCTTACATCTTGATTCAACCCGTTTCTGATAGTCTGTATGTCACTACAAGTCATGGCTTACCGGGAAAGATTCAGAATGTCTGATCTAGGAGCTTCATGGTGGGCCATTCTCTCTGACTCAGCCTTCTCTATCCCAGAATTCCGTTCTGTCTACTCCTCCCACCTAAGAGCTGCCCTATCAAAAGGCCACGGCAGTCTGTTTATTCAACCAATGAAAGCAACAGAAATACAGAAGGAACTCCTACACCACTCCCTCAGTGGTGTATCCTAGTGTTTGAGCAGTTTTCCTCAAAGTGTGTGTGGTCAACAGTTCACTGGCATGAGAGAATCACATAGGGCATATATCAAAATGAATACTATGTGTTAAATTTTGTACAAAGCAATTGAAGGTGTGACCTTGGAGTGAAATGGGCCTAAAGACTTTGGAGCTGATGAGGTCTAAGAATCAGGACATTATCTTTGCCAGCATTAGCAAGAAGACAGTGGGAAAATCAATTGGAGAATGGAAGGTTTTGAAAGAATATAATTGGCTTGATATGTTTTTTCTTTATTTAAGCTGGAAAATGAGCCAAATATGACAAAGAAGAGTACCTATCCTCTAAGTCAGCCTCACATTACCCAGGAAATACACAAGGTCAACTCCATGAAAGAGAAATAAACACTTGATTTGGTTGACTGGGTGTGGTCATTAAAACAGTAATGACAAAAACAGTCATGAATTAGCCTGGTTTCTTTCATTCCTTAGCTTGTTATATGACACTTTTTCAGCCTTTCCTTATGAACTGATCATACCTAAAATTACCAAGTGCTTGCTTCACAATCCATTAATAATGTTGGATATAAATTTTCATGTTTCCTTAATTTTTATCCTAAAAAAAAGATTTGTTTTCAATTTGCCTACTTATTTTCTAAAGATAGAGAAAATATGGCATGGAGTTAGATGAAGGCAGAGGTGGAGAGGATTTGAGAGAAGATGGAGGAGGGGAAACAGATCAGAACATACTCTCTGAAAAAATTATTTTTAATAAAAAGGAAAAATTAAAATAAAAAAATCTGCTGCTAGGAAAAAAATGTTTAAAGAAAGATGCATCACTATAAATTTAGAAATGTGTTGTTTGGCAGAACATCTTGAGCTAGGGAAGTTGTGAATTAATGTTGTGTCTTCATGACATCATAGAACTTTGCTCTCACATTAAATTGATGGTATATATACATATATATACATGTATGTATTCTACTGTGATGAAAGTCTGCCTTCTGAGAAATCTGCTAATGTGCTTTCTTATTGTGTCAGATAAACTATCTATATGTCTTTCCATATTTAGGCACATCATGTTAAATATATGCTATTGAACTTGCTAACCTTTTGGTTTCAGAATAAGTCAAAGTTTTTAGTCACTCCCTGTAACTTCTGGAAAAAAATATATAAAAACCATTATCCTCTTTGAAAGCATGGTTCTCTCCTGAGATACAATTAGTTTAATTCTTACTTTAAAATGGAACATATGGATTGATAACATTTTGTTAAAGAACTAGCTCTTCTCTTCACAGATATATCAATTTTGTTCATAATTCATTGGTTTCTAAGATAAACTTACTGAACCACATATTGTGCTATTAAGTTAGTAATGAATAAGAAGCAGATGGCATGGCCTCTATCAAACAGGAATTAGAAGGCTCTTTAAGACATGTAAGAGATATAAAGGGGAGGTAAGCTATCACTTATGTTGTAATACTTTTGATTGGTTGATATAGATAGAATAAAAAACAAGAAAGAACAGGAATAAGGAAAAAAGGAAGTGAAAGAAGAAAAACAAGCAAAGAGAAAAGAAAAAAAGGAAATAAGAAAGAGCTGTAAAACTTAAAGGAAAACCAGAGGATCAAGAACTCTGAGATTATGTGCAAATTTCCACAGGGAAAGACAGTAAAGCAAAGGAACACTGAATCACTAGAGAGTTACATTTTCTAGAACATAAAATATTCCTATAGGACTACGGCATTTATTTTTTATTAAAAAATCTAATACTTATCAAAACAACCTTGCAGTGATTTTATTAGTTTACTAACTATTTATTAGCAGCTAGCATTTCCCAGAATGTTACATGAAGTGGGTGGCTTAAACAGTAGATAATTATTTTCTAACAATTCTGAGGGGTAAAAGTCCAAGGTCAAGCAGTGTGGCTTCCTTCTGAAGCCTGTGTCCTTGGTTCCCAGATAACTGTTTCCTTGTGTCTTCATGAAATAGTTTTTCTGTGTGTGTCCTAATTTTAAATTTTTCTCTTCATATCAGAACACAAGTCATATTTGATTTGAACCACTTATTTTAACTTAATTAATTACCTCTTAAAAGACCCTATCTTTGAATACTATCATATTTTTAAATACTGAGTTTAGTATTTCAACATGAATTTTGGCAGAAACTATTTAATTCGTAATACTCATTAGATCAGATTTTCAGATACATTAACATAAAATTCCATATATGTATATATAATACAATTTTTTAAATGTACTTATTTATTTGTATGTATTTACTTATTCTATGTGCACATGCATACACCATGGTATGTGTGGAGAATTGAGAGGACAACTATTCCAAGTCAGTCCTCACCTTCTACCTATTGAAGATGGGTCTCTTCTTTCTACAAAACTATGTACTCCAAGCCAGTTGATCTTTGGACCAATTTCCCTGCCTTTTCTACCAATTTCACCTTAGGAGTGTTGGGCTTAGAGATGTACACAAATTTGGATTGTTGTGAGTCTGGGGATTAAGTTGGGTAGTTAGGCTTATACAGGTATTGCTTTTATCCTATGAGCCCCCTCGGGATAAAATGAGTTTGTGAGTTACCGTTTCATAGGTCTGAAAGACCCCAGAGACCTGGGTGCCTTCAACCCACCGTCAAGACGCAAGACATCAGAGGCCAGCTGGATGCAAAATGCAAGAGGGTTCATTTTCTCAGACCTGAGGATGCCAGCCTGAACTGAGCATGTCTTTACAAACTAGAGTCAGTATTTATATTTTACATGAACAGATGATTATACAGTTTCTATTAGCTACTTT
>JAQHUG010000100.1:953973-971946 GCA_028555095.1 Dicrostonyx torquatus
GGGAGGGCCGGGAACAAGGGGAGTAAATGTAAATTTTTTCTTTTAACAATAAAAAAATAAAAATAAAAAAAGAACTTAAAGTCTTTGAAGAAAGAAATTGAAGAAGATATCAGCAAATGGAAAGAACTCCCATGTTTACATAGTAAAAATGGCTGTCTTTCCAAAAGCCGTCTACAGATTCAATGCCATCCCCATCAAAATCCCAGCACAATTCTTCACAGACCGCCCAAAATAATACTCAACTTAATATGGAAAAACTAACAAAAAATAGGATACCAAAACAATTCTGTTCAATAAAGGAACTTCCAGAGGCATCACCATCCCTGACTTCAAGCTCTACTACAGAGCTATATCATTGGTATTGGCATAAAAACAGACATGGAGACCAATGGAGTCAAATCAAAGACCCTGATACTTTTCTAAATATAAACACCTGCTTTTTGACAAAGAAACTAAAACTATACAACGGAAAAAAGTATCTCCAACAAATGGTGCTGACATAACTGGATGTTGACATGTAGAGGAATGCAAATAGATCCATATCTATCCTCGTGCACAAAACTCAAGTCCAAATGGCTCAAAGATTTAAATAAATCCAGCCATACTGAACCTCATAGAAGAGACAGCGGGAAGTAGCCTTGAACACACTGACATAGAAGACAACTTCCTAAATATAACACTAGTAGAACACAGACGCTGAGAGCAATAATAAATAAATGGGACCTTCTCAAACTGAGCTTCTGTAAGGTAAAGGATGCCGGCAACAACAAGATAAAACGGCAGCCTACAGAATGGGAAAAGATCTTCTCCAACCCATGTGACAGAGAGTTGATCTCCAAAATATATAAAGAACTCAAGAAACTAGACATCAAAATACCAAATAATCCAATCAAAAAATGGGATACAGATCTAAAAGGAGAAGTCTCACCAAAAGAATATCAAATGGCTGAAAGACATTTAAGGAATTGCTCAGTGTCCTTAGTCATCAGGGAAATGCAAATAAAAATGACTCTGAGATACCATCTTATATATATCAGAATGGCTAAGATCAAAAACACTAATGACAGTTTATTTTGAAGTGTATGTGGAATAAGGGGAATGCTCCTCCACTGCTGGTGGGTATGTAAGCTTGTACAGCCACTTTGCAAATCAGTGTGGTGGTTTCTCAGAAAATTAATAATCAACCTATCTCAAGACCCAACAAAACAACTTTTGGGCATATACCCAAAGGATGCTCAATCATACCACAAGGATACTTACCAAAATATGTTCATAAAAGAATTATTCATAATAGCCAGTACCTAGAAACAACCTAGCTGCCCCTCAAATGAGGAATGGATAAGGAAAATGTGATACATTTACAGAATGAAGTATTATTACTCAGCTGTAGAAACATGAAATTTGCAGGCAAAAGGATGGAACTAGAAAAAAAAATCAGCCTGAATAAGGTTACCCAGACCCAGAAAGACAAACACCGTATGTACTCACTCATAAGTGGATATTAGTGGTAAAGCAATGGATAACCAGGCTGCAATCCACAGTCTCTGAGAAGCTAGGTAACCAGGAGGACCTTAAGAGGGACACACATGGATCTCCCTAGGAAGTGGAAATAGATAAGATGTCCTGGCTAAACTGGGGGCAGGAGAAGTAGAGGGGAAAAATGGGGAATGGGAACATGAGGAAATGGGATGGTCGAGTTGGGGGAGGGAAAGAGAGAGCGAGCAATGAAAGATATCTTGACAGAGGGAAGAATTATGGGGTTAGGGAAAAACCTGGTACTAAGGAACTTCCCGGAAACCCAGAAGGATGATCTGAGCTAAGACCCCTAGCATTGATGGAGAGGGTACCTGAACTGGCCTTCTCCTGCATCAGATTGGTGACTACCCTGATTGTCATCACAGAACCTTCATCCAGTAACTGATGGAAGCAAATGCAGAGAACCACAGCCTAGCACTGGGGAAACTCCTGGAGTCCAGTCAAAGAGAGTGAGGAAGGATTATATGAGCAAGGGGCGGGGGTCAAGATCATGATGGCAAAGCCACAGAGTCAGGAGACCCGAGCTTGTGGCAGCTCATCGACTCTGAACTGACAGCTGGGTATCCTGAATGGGACCAAACTAGGTCCTCTGAATGTGGGTGACAGTTGTGTGGCTTGGTCTGTTCGTGCACTGGGCATAGATCTTGGCTGTGGAACCAAGATCTATGCCCAGTGCATGAGCTCGCTTTTTAGAGGCCATTCCCTCTGGCGGAATATCTTGCTCAGCCTTGGTGCAGGGGGAGGGTTTTGTCAGGCTTTGTTGACTCCCTATGGGAGGCCTTACCCTTTAGGAGTAGTGACTGGAGGTGGGATGAAGGGGAGGTGGGATTGGAGAGCAGGAGGAGGGGAGGGAGGGGGAAGTGTGTTGGTATGTAAAATGAATAAAAATTTAAAATAAATAAATAAAATAAACATCTCATCCATGGGAGAAATCCATGATCATGTGTAGGAGCTATGACTAGATTGACATGTAAATGCATCTGTTTCCCTTGGAGAGTTTTGAGACAAAGTCACATTGATGAGTATCCTGATCATCACCATAGAAATTTCGTCCAATGGATGGAGATACAGAGACCCACATTCACATCAGAGCAATGGACTGATTATTATGCACTTCAAGTATCATTTAGTTCAGCTTAGTTATTCTTTATAAAGTCACCCTTTTTCCCTGATCCCTGAGGATAAACATATCATAAATACTTACGTACACCAGTAATTCTTAACTTTAGGTTTCTTTTCTCTTTGGTCCTTCAAAGATGTTCATAGAAGTAGAAAGAGTTATTTGATCACTGCAAATGCCATCATGAAAAGATGAAAGAATTGTGTTGGTGCTGCAGATTCAAAATAGTAGTCTATGTATTACAAATAAAAACAAATATGACATAATGAATGCTAACAACTTAAGGACACAATTGTTAAGGGCTAAACTCTTAGATCATAAACCATAGATGACAGTCAGATAGATAAATACATAGATAGATATAAAGAGGATTTATTAGAATGGTCCTTCTAATCCAACAATGGCTGTTTCCCACCAGAAATTCCAAGAAACAAATAGTTGTTTAGTCCATGAAACTGGATATCTCAGGTTGCCTTTAGAATGCATCTGAATCTCAAAGAAATGGATTTTGATGTTAGTGAAGTGAGAGCAAGGGCCAGCAGGCAAAGAGCAAAATCTTTTTTCCTTGTCCTTTATATAAACTGCCAAAAGAATGTGTGGCCCACATTAAAAGTGTGCCTTCCCACCTCAAGTGATATGGATTTAAGGTGGGTCTTCTTACTTCAAATGATCCAACTAACTAAAAATTCCTCACATGTGTGCCAAGCAGCTTGGGTTTTTAGTTAATTTCAGATTTGGTCAAGTTGACAGCCAAGAATAGCCATCACACCTATGTAATACAGATATTACACAAGACTTCTGAATTCATTAATTATAATATGCAGTAAGGTCTGTAGAAAAATGTTAATTTTATAGCTATTTAATGCATTTTTTAAAAATGTGATATAATTAATATACCATGACTCTTTCAAAAATATGTAGATCAGAATCCAGTAAGAGGGCTCACAGTTATAGGTGCTTGGCACTAAGCCTGTAAACCTGAATTTGATCCCCAGAATCATGTGGTGAAAATATAGAACTGGTTCCTGGAAGTTGTCTTAAGATTTCCACACATGTCCCCCACCAACAGAAATAAATACCTAGGTAAATCTGTATATCCATAAATGTGTGTTTTGAGTATATTCACAATGTAAAACCATCACCACTCTATATTACATTATATGCCAGTATATATTACATTAAGCAAAAAGTAGTTAATTTTCATTTCCTTCCTTTCCCAGAATACCTGGAAGATTGATTAGTCTTTGCTTTTCCTAATTTGCTACTTCTGTACATTTCTTATTAATGGAATCTTAATATGTCACTTTGTTATTTTTCTCTATACTTGCTCAATGTATTCAAATATGTAACATGAATTAGTTCAGTTTTGTGACTGAATAATATTCCACTAAATTGACATAGTACATTGCTTATCCATATATAAATTGGTGGACATTTGGACTATTTTATCTTTTGACTATTATGGACAATGGTTATATGAACACACAAATATTTTTATGACAACATATATATTTTATTCTCTTAAAGCGTTAAACAAAACAGGTTAAATGATATCTTCGTTTTTAACCATTTGAGAAATTGCCAATATTTATTTATTTATATTTCTGCTAACTGTATGAGGATCAGTTTTCTCACACCCTTAATAACACATATTAATTCCCATCTTCTTGATGGTAATGATGAAATGATGCTGTACTGTGGTGTGATTTGCATCTTTATTGTAACTTATGATATTGGACATATTTTATAGTTCTTAGTGGTCATTTTGAAGCTTCTTTTGAGTAGTGTCTATCCAAATCCTTTGGCTTTTCTCTTTTTACACAGGATTGTCTTGATTATTTTTATTTTTAATTGTGTGCTGTTTATGTACATAGTCTAGATACTAGACTCTTGATACATGCGTAGTTTTTAATATAATTTTTATTGTTCATATTTTTGTTTTCTTCTTCAGAATCTCATAAGTATTGAACTTGAACTTGAGATCCTCCAACCTCAGCCTCCTGAGTGCTGGGTTAACATACATGTGCTGTCATATGCAGCTTCCTTTTTCCTTTTTAATGATTTTTTTTTCTGAAGCAAAAACGTGTTTAATTTTGGAAAAGTTGACTTCATCTATTTTTCAGCATTGTCTTTCGATGTTATATATGAAAAACCAATGTCAACAACATCATATATAAGTTATGCGTGGTGACACATACATTTAATCTTAGCACCCTGGAGGCAGAGGTAGGCTGATCTCTTAGAATTTGAGGCCATAGCAAATTTCAAGACAGTCAAGGCTACATAGAGAAACCCTGTCTCACACATACAAACAAGGATATTAAATCTACATTTGTGTCCTAGATGTGTTACACATTAGATTTTAATTTGGTTTTGATTCATTTTGAGCTACTTTTTGCATATGGTATAAAATATATGGGCCTATCTATAGTCTGTCATGTGTATATATATAGTCATCTTGATCACTAAAACTTTGTATTAAATGTTGAAATCAAGAAATTGCCAAATTCTAACTTTTTTCTAACTATTACTACTCAGCACTGTGAATTGTCATTCTAGCTTATACTACCCAGCATCAGAAAAATAAATGAAAAAGAACCAGGTTGCAAAAGACAGTAAAATTGTCTTTTTTTCTTGTAGGAGAATAATTTTGTATATGGATAATTTAAAAGCATCTACAAAGAAACTACTAGACTTCAAAAGAAGGTTTAGCCAAGATGCAAGGAACAAAAATCAATATATTTTTAAAAATGGAATGTAGTTCTATAGTCTAGCAATGAACAATTGAATGCTATTTTTTCAACTTTTATTGATTCTTTGTGGATTTTAAATCATGTATTCCAATACCACTTATCTTCTCATCCTTTTGCATCCACCCTCTGTTCTTAAACATCCCCATCAATATAAAAGAAAAAGCAAAAACAAAACAAAACAAAGAAACAAAAGAAAAGAAAAGAAGAAGAAAAAGAAAGGAGAAGTATGTTTTCATGGAAGCTGTAGTGTGACCCATTGAGTTAAACAGTTTACCCTTTAGTCCATTCATTTTTACTTGCAAGTGTTCGTTGCCATGAGTCACTGGTCTGGCTCGAATCGAAGCCTCTGGCTTCTAATATGCCACCTATTATGTGTTCTTACTGGGGCTCTGCTTGGATATCCTGTTGTTGTCCTATGTTGTAAAGATCCTGTTGTTTGGGGTCTGTAGGTTCATCCCCCTCACATCTATGAACAGTTAGTTCGAAGATGAGGTGGATGTTGGGGTGGGCCAACTTAAATCCCTTGTTCTGGCCCTGAGTTGTAGCTGGATTGGTCAGCCTGCCAGCTTTCCCTCATTGTCATTACCCAGGTGAGCTCTCCAACACAGCCTTGGCTAGCTCTCCCAATGCAGCCTGCAGCAAGGAGAGATGCCAGTTCTGCTCTCAAGTCCTCAGGTCTTGATCTCCCACACTCACACCTCCTGAAACAGCTTTACTGTTCACCCAGGCGAGGTGCAGTGTCCCCTCTCCCTATTACGGCAAGGGCAGGAACCAACTCTCCTGCTATCATACCCTTAGGATTGGCTCACCTTCATCTCTAATAACAGAGTCAGCTAAAGTGTGCTGCCCAGGCACGGTGCAGGGTCTACTCTGTGTGATGTAGTTGGTGAGGGGAAGGGCTAGTTTGCCATGGGACAATCATATGTCACTTGTATTTTAAATAAATGCTGATTGACCAGTAGCCAGGCAGGAAGTATAGGTGGGGAGACCAGGCAGAAAGTAGAGGTGGGGCAACAATAATGCTGGAAAGAGGGAAGTTTTAGTCTACAACCATCACCCAGATGCAGGGGAAGCAAGATGTGACTGCCTCACCCAAAAAGGTCCCAAGCCACGTGGCTAACACAGACAAAAATCATGAGCTAAAATAAATTATAAGACTTAATAAGAAGCCTGAGCTAATAGGCCAATCAGTTTATGATTAATGTAAACCTCTGTGTATTTCTTTGGGACTAAGCCACTGCAGGACCAGGTGGGACCTCCCCCCCCCACAGACACACACAAAAAAACCTCAGTCAACAAATGGTGCCCAACATGGGGCATGAACCCACGACCCTGAGATTAAGAGTCTCATGCTCTAACATACCTCAATCAACTCTAGTTCTCTCACTTTCCTGACCCTGGGGACACCTCTTTTGTCTGCTGTAGGTGGTAATGGTTGAAGGGCAAGGGTATCTTTCTCTCATCCATGCCACACTTGGCAGATGAGCAGAGGTGGACTCAGTTTTCTTGCTCTCACTTCCTCAGGATTTGCTCACCAGACCGCAGGGCCAGTTCTAGTGTGCTACTCAGGGAAGGTGCATACCTTTAGTGAGTGGTGAGGCAATCTTACCTGAGTATGGGGCTAGCTCTCCCCAAAGGGGTGGGACTAACTCTCCTGCTGCCATATGCAGTCAGGGGGCAGGGCCTACTAACTCAGGGCCAGTGAAGGTTTGGGCTGGCTCAGCACAGCATGGTTCCAATGACCTCCTGTGGTAAATGGGCCATGGATATTACCAGAAACCCTAACTGCAGCAGGACCACAGATCCAGACATGACCCTCAGCAGCATTTCAGCAAAGACATCACCATGGCCACAGTGGTAGCACAGGCCACCCATATCAGTATGGCTCTAGCAGCAGAATGGGTCTTGGGCCCCAACATGGTCTCAGGTGCCTGACCACACCCTGGTCATTCACATTGCCCTATGTGTTAAGAGGAGCCACAGACATCAACTCAGAACCTGGTTGCTGTGGGACTACAAATCCAGACATGACCAGATGACACCATAGCCCAGTTGGCAGTGTAGGCCATTCATTTCAGCATTGCCTTGGTGGCAGCATGGCCCTCAGACACCCCCATGGCCATATAGGTTGGAGCCCAGACTCAAGGCATCTGTGTGGTCTTTGGTAGCAATGTGGGCCAGAGACATTGATACAAACTCCAGCTGTGATTGAATCATATACCCAGAGATGGTCCTAGGCAGCAACATAGGTCAGGATGTCACCATGATCCCAGATGGCAGCACAGGCCACTCAGATCTGCATGGTCCTCATGGCAGTGTGGCCCTTGAACACCAATATGGTTCCTGGTTGTGGTCTAGACTCCTGGCATCAGCATGGCCTTTGATGGTCTCAGGAGCTATGGACACCAACACAGACCATGCAATAGGGTCACGGACCCAAACATGGCCCTCAGCAGTAGCTTTAATCCAAATGATACCATGGCCCCATGTGATAGCACTGGTCATTCAAATCAACTTAGCCTTAGTGGTGGCACAGCCCTTGAACACAAACAGTGTCACAGGTTGTAGTCTAGACCCTGAGAATTCATGAAGCCTTTGGTGGCAACAGGGGCCAAGGATATCAACACAGACCCCAATCATGGTAGGACCAAGGACCCAGACTTGGTCCTCAGCAACAGCCCGGTCCAGGAAGTCACCATGGCCCCAGGTGGCAGTCCAGACAGACTACATGCTTCTGCACATCTATCAGTGGCAACATGAGTCACAGGCATCAACAAAGTCCTACTCAGCTATTTCAGGGCCTCGGACCAAGATCTGGAACTTGGCAATAGCCTAGGCCCAGACATCACCTTGCACTCCAGTGGCTAATGGGCCATTCATGTTAGCCTGTTCTTCACCACTCTCACCTCTTCAGATCTGCCTCTCTCCCAGACCCATGAACCATCTGTCCCCTCCCTCTCTTCCATTTCCCCACCCTATACTCTCTTACCATAATGTAGTACTCACTCACAATAACGGTGTGCAACAACCCGAAGTCAGGGATCTTGGTTACATCACAGGTGATGCTTGGTTGATCCCTGCCCACCCCTACCTGTCCCAACAGGCATGGTATTGAGCTGTTGCTTTTCTTCTCTCAATTTCCCAGGCCTAGCAATCTTGGGAGGCACTTGGTGCGATGGCACCTGCCTCTGGTGCCAGGCAGGCTTGTGGCTGATTTGGCCCTCCCAACACAGACCAAGAAGTAAGGGGGAGGGCATCTGTGTCCTCTACTGGCTCAAGCCTGGTAAGCATAGAGTTGAATACTAATTTTTTTATAATAATAAAAGCTAAAAAAATTGGGAAAGTATGATAAAAAGGAAAGAAATCTAGACCCCTGGCTGGGAGGAGAAAATAGGCACTTGTTCAGTTATATCACGACTTAAAGGTAAACAAAGATACACATGCCTACCTGGGGCTCTCCCACGGCTGGGAGGAAAATACACAGATCTGCTCAGTATACAAGGTGCTAGGGGGTTGGGTTCTATTTTATTGAGCAAATATATGGGGGGGAATGGAAGAGAGAGACTGAATAGTTCATGTCCTATGAAGAGAGGTCGATCCAAAGAGATGAAGGTGGTAGGAGTGGGCTGAGGTGGGTGGCCTGCTTGCTACCCAGAGTGATGGTGATGTCTGGGCCTGGACTGCTGCCAAGGGTCATGTCTGGGCTCTGCTGCAGCCATGGTCTGTGTTGATGTCCTGGCTTCTGTTACCATCAAAGTCAGAGAGGATAGGCTGTACAGGGTTGGCCCCACACCTCACTGACTGCAACACTAGGGAGAACTGACCCTGCCCCTCACTGGCTGCAGCACTTGAGAGAGCACCACACCTGGACAGCACAATAGAGCCTTCCCTTGTTGACAGGGGCACAGGTGAACATGCCTAGGGCATGAGAGTGGGAGAACTGGTCCTGCCCTACCCATCTGTCATGTGATGGCATAGGCAAGAGAAAGATGCCCTCCCCCTTCATCCTTTGCCACCCATAGCAGACGGAAAAGCTGATCCAACCCTCACCAACTAAAGCACTAGGGAGAGCAAGCCCTATACCTGCCAGGGAAGTACAGTGGAGCTGACCCTGTAGACAGGGGTGTGAGTGAGCTGTTCCTGAGAATGTAAGCTTGGGAGATTTGAAACCACCCATCACCTGCCATATGGTGGCATGGGCAAGGGAGATATGCCCCCCGCCACACACACCTCTTACTACCTGTGACAGGTAGGAGAGCTGTCCCTGAGGTCACTAGGCTCTCACTGGTTGTAGCTCTCAGCAGTGCAGCAGTGTGTCCCCTGAACCACTGTGTGAGGCCCCTGAACAAGCCCCGAGGTCATGAGAACTGCTGTGCTGGTCTGGCACCCAACTGGCTTCAGCACTCAGGAGAGAAGGCCCTGCACCTCAACTAGGCAATACAGTAGAGCTGACAATGCTGGTGGGGACATTGGTGAGCAGCAGAATGTGAGCTTGAGAGATCTGACCCTGCCACTCTTCTGCTATATGGTGGCATGGGCAAGAAAGAGAAGACCCCCACCCCACCTCTCATTGCCTGTAGCAGGTGGGAGAGCTGTCCCTGAGGTCACCAGCTGGTCCTGCCTCTCACCGACTGCAGCACTCAGCAGAGTGGC
Organism: Dicrostonyx torquatus; assembly: GCA_028555095.1. Taxonomy (NCBI): domain Eukaryota; kingdom Metazoa; phylum Chordata; class Mammalia; order Rodentia; family Cricetidae; genus Dicrostonyx; species Dicrostonyx torquatus. The sequence goes on from JAQHUG010000100.1 coordinate 964,036, forward strand.
CCCTGCACCTCTTCTGAGCAACACAGTAAAACTGGCCCTGGTGGTATAGGTGTGGGTGAGCTGGCCCTGACGGTGTGAAAGCAGAACTGGCCTCACCCCCTTGCTGCTTACTGCACGGGTGAGTTAGCCAGGGCAGTGCTGGGAAGCTCACCCTGTTGCTGGGGACAAGGGAGAGCTGGCAGGTTGACCAACCCAGTAACCACCCAAGCCTAGGGCTATGAGTTGGCCCATCCCAACATTCACCCCATCTATGTATGATGTACTGGAGCACGTGAAAGGACCAGTCCTGCACACTCAAAGCCACAGAATCTCCACAACACAGAACAGGATCAGGATATCTCAGAGGAGTCCCAGTGAGGCCCTAGTATTGATTGTGTAGCAGAAACCAGAGTCCTCGAACCAGACCAATGACTCATTGCAATGAACACTTGCAAGTAAAGATATTTGGACCAAAGGGTATACAGAGTAACTCAATGAGTTATACTACAGCTTTCACAAAGAGATTTTTCTTTTCTTTTAAATTTTATTTTGTTTTGTCTTGGGCAGTTACAAGGGCAGAGGGCAGATGTCAAGGGACATGGAGATGAGAGGGGTTGAAATGCATGATGTGAAATCCATAAAGAATCAATAAAAAGTTGAATTAGTAAAAATACCAAAACAATGACATTGTGAAATTTGAAGGCAAATGGATAAAACTAGAAAAAAAAATCATCCTGAATGAGGTAACCCAGACCCAGAAAGACAAAGTATGTACCTATTTATAAGTGGATTTTCACTGTAAAGAATAACCATGCTATAGCCACAGACCCAGAGAAGCTAAGTAACAAGGAGGGCTCAAGGGGGCAGGGTTTGGAACTCCCAGGGAAGGGGAAACAGAATAGATTTTGCAGGTGGCCTGAGGGCAAATGGTTGAGGAAGAGAATGGGAGGGATCAGGTAGGGAGGTGGACAGCAAGAACATTGGAAGAAAGGGGGAGGATCATTTCAGGGTGAGGCAGAAATCTAGTGCAATGAAAACTCCCAGGAATCTACAAGGGTGACGCCAGCTAAGACTCCTAATGACGGTGAATATGTAGCCTGAACTGGTCATCTTCTGTGACCAGGCAAGACTTTCAGTAGAAGGGGGATTAAGAAACCAAACCAGCCATAAAACCTTCGACCCACAGTCTAGGGTAAGGGGGACACAGAGATTGTGAGAGTGGCCAATCAGTGGTTGGCCCAGCCTGAGATTCATATCAGCAGAGTGAGCCCACCTCTGACACTGCCTGGAGTACCAGGACCCAGAGAGTATATAAACCAGAAATCTAGGATAAAGCTAAGTATGATTGTAGAAAAAAATACGTCAGTATAATGATGACTAATGATATTCTGCGATACTAACAGATTTGTGCCTAGCCCAATCAGAGAAATTTCATCCAACAACTGATGGAAATAGATGCAGAGACCCACAGTCAAACATTAGGTGGAGCTCAGGAAATCCTACTGAAGAGAGGAAGGAAGGATTGTAGGAGCCAGAGGATCAAGGACATCGTAAGAAAACCCACAGAATCAACCAACCTTACTTATAGGCGCTCACAGAGGTTGAGTCAACAACCAGGGAGCCCACATGAGAATGACTTAGGCCCTCTGCATATAGGTAACAATTGTATATCTTGATCTTCAGGGGGACAGGTACTCTCTCTGACACTTTTGGTGACTTTTGGGGCCCTATTCCTCATATTGGGTTGCTTTGTCCAGCCCTAACACAAGGGGAAATGCTTACTCTTACTGTGACCTGATGTGTCATGATTTGTTGATATCCATGGAAGGCCTGCCCTTTCCTGAACAGAAATAGAGGAGGAGTAGATTGGGAGAGGGAAGGAGGGGAGGTGGGAGAAGGGGGTACTGTGATTAGGATGTAAAATAAATAAGTAAATATTAAAAAATATTCACATACTAAAAGAAAAGAGATCTTGCCAAGCATTACTGAAAGATGGCATAACAGATAAAAATAAATAAATAACTTTTTCATAAATTGAAGACTGGATTTTGTAAGTTTGCCAATTCTTCCCAAATTGTTTCATAGATACGCAAACAGGCTTTCTGATGTCAAAATTATTTCAAACTACAGCAATCAAAACAGTATAGAACAGAAATCAAGATATATAGATAAATAGATGAAAGTAACATAATTGAGTCCAGAAATAAATCTATAGATATATAGGCTCTTGTATTTTACAGAAGTGTGAGGTAGGAAGCAGTTGAAAAGCTGGAGAGATGATAGGCATTTTAATAAATTATGGTGATACCACTGGATGTCTATATGCAAAAACAAAAACATTTCACACAGTGACACATATCTTAACTCCCAGCATGTGGAAGGCAGAAGAATGGAAGATATTTATGAGTTCCATGCCAGCCAGGAAGCCTGTCTCAAACAAACAAGCAAAAATTACAGAATAAAACAACAAACAAAAATCCCATGCTATGAAAATCTGGGTTAAATATATAGTTCAGTGGTACAGTTCTTGGCTAGCAGGCATGAAACCCTTGGCTCTGTTACCAACATTGAAAAAAATGTGAACAAAAAAACACAGTGGTATTTCCATACTGTAGAATAATATTCAGTACTAAAATTGCAAGTGCACAGATAAATCTCAAAATAATTATGCTGAAGGAAATAAGTCAGGAACAGGGTGTACATGCAGACATGATTCCATTTATGCAAAGGTTTGTGAAATATAACCCAATCTATTGGTGCAGAAAGTGGACCAATGTTAGCTTAGGGACAAAGCTAGGATGGGAGAGAGAAAGGTTGCAAGGGAACTTTTGATATTCTGGATGTATTAATTTCTCATTTAAAGTGACATTTATGCAAAGTTTTACATACATATCACTTTAATATGTGCAACTCATTGTATGTTAATTATATTTCAAGAAAGAGTTCAGGAGCATATAGTATGTACATTGATTTATTAAACTTTGTTTATTTATGTATATGAGTACTCTATCTGCATGTACACCTTTATGCCAGAAGAGAACAATCAGATCCACTATAGATGATTGTGAGCCACCATGTGGTTGTTGGGAAATAAATTCAGGACCTCTGGAAGAAAAGCCAGTGCTCTTAACTGCTGAGCCATCTCTCCCAACCCTTACACATGCTTTTATAAGTATGTGCATATGGGGGAATTAGGAAGGGGATCATAACAGTGAGAGAGCTTAAGGGTGGGTAATGGAATATATGTGGTCTTAAATTAGAATAGGGGTGTACTGAGTGAAAGAAAGAAAGCAACTGGAGGAGGAGAGGGTGTTGTACAAAGGCCATTTGTTCGTTTCCGGCTGCTCAGCCCTAAATTAACCACACAGAAACTGTATTAATTAAATCATTGCTCAGCCCATTATCTATAGCTTCCTATTGGCTCTCTTACATATTAATTTAACCAATTTCTATTCATCTATGTATTGCCATGTGGCTGTGGTTTACCAGCAAAGTAAACCATGTCTGTTCCCGGCAGTGGCTACATGGCATCTTACAACTCCACCTTCTTTCTTCCAGCATTCAGGTTAGTTTTTCCCACATACCAATATTCTGCCCTGCACAGGCTTAAGACAGTTTCTTTATTAACTAGTAGTATTCACAGGATACAGAGGGGAATCCCACATCACCTCCTATTTTTGTTTAAATAAAAAAGAAAGGTTTTAACTTTAACATAGTAAAACTGCACATAACAAAAAAGTATCAAGCAAGAATTACCGTTACAATATTTATGTATACTTTATCTTTTATCATAACTAAGGAAAACTATAATTTTAACTATAAATTCTTCAACTCCATCAAAGACTCCAGAAGGATATAATATTACCTAAGTAAACAGGAAGTGCATTGTAAGCAATTTCCAAAATTCTAGAATTGACAGAGACATCTTGCTGCCTAGACAGTCACCCCAAATTCTTCTGTACCACTAGGGCATCCATATTTAGCCTACAGGCCCATAATATCTGGCAGACTTTTCCATGAAGCAGGAAATTTCAAAGACAACTCTGCTATATTGGCAATTTGTCACTTTCTTCTGTGTCCTGCAGACTCTTTCATGAAGCAGGAACCATGAAAGACTGTCTCACTTTCTTTAGGCAACTTTAACAGTCATTTTTCTGTGGGTCCTAAATGTCCAGTTTATACAGTATGATATCAATCAGTCCAGGTGAGAGCAGTTTCTTACCCAAATGACAAACAAACACCCTACAGAGCCTCTTTAGTGTTCATCATCCCACTGAAGTAGATTGGCGCTGCCAGGAGTGAATGTGTCTCACTGTCATGAAAAGTCCTAAGTTCTTAAAACATTTTAAATGCCACATTCTGAAGATCTCTGAAAGATTTAAAGAATACCTATATAACTGAAATATATCTAGTAAACCTAACTAACATGACTAGAAGCTTAACTAATATAGATGATTATCTATTAACCTATATTTCTTAATTATACATTACATTTTTAGATAAGCTGCACAAACACAATACCTTAATCAAAAGCAGAAATATACATATAGTAAAATTGATCTTAAATTTATATCAATAAACCAAGATCCATACCACTGCAAAATTTTTATAGCATATCCCCCTTTATATGTAAACAAATATTTTAAACAATATTTGGGAATATGGGCATAGTTCTCTCCAAACTGCTTCCTGCTTTTTGTTGGGCAAAGTATTTTGGGGGGCGTTCATGATGACCTTTTGGGGGATTTCGGTCCATCAAGACACATTAGTCTGGAAGGTTTCCACAAGTTCTTATCCTCTATGGAAACAAAAGCAGAACCTCTCTTCCAAAGTAGCAAATCCTTAGACCCAAATTTTGAAGTCTAGATACCTTTATGTTGGTTTATCTTAGCAGTCCCCAGAATCAAATATCTCACTGTAGTCCAAAAGTTCAAAGTAAACACAACAATATACATAATCCAGACTCTCCCTGTATATTCCATCTTTATGTGGCTTGTTTTTCTTTACTCCTTTTAATCAATGATTGTCTGTAGTCTGTCTCTTTAAAGACTTTGTTTTATTTATTTTTTTAAAAAAAACTTTTACTGCTTTTTATAATTCTCTATACTCTTTTTCTTTTCTGTCCCAAGCCTATGTACATTTATCCATCACTGTGACCCATTTAGAGGTCTTTTCCATCTTTTCCTGGCTGCTCAGACCTTTATTGTTTATCTGTAATCCTTTTCTGACCAGTATTGTTTCTTAAAATGCTAAGCCTCTGTGTGACTACGGCCAAGGCTGCTTTGCCTTTTGGCTCCGCCCAATCCAACATGCCTGCCAAAGGCATGTTCACGGCCTCTGCAAGCCATGCACAGTGCCCCAGTTCCATATGGGTCTATAATATGCCATTAAGCAGTTTGGAGCACGTTGCTCAAAAAGTCCATTTAAATGATTGGTCTCCTGAAAGAGCCAGGGTTCATGCTGGCAGTATGGCCCATGAAGCCACCATTTCAAAACTGTATGGCTTTTTTTTTTTACTGCTACTGTTGAATCAAGAAAACCTCTCTCTAAGGAGCTACAGCACATCACCAGCAAGCAGAGACCATTAGAGGGCAAAAATTCAGCTAAGTTTTGTTTTTTAGTGTCTAGAATTCCTTTCCAAGCCCTCTCAGGTTATGTGGCTTTAGCTAGTACATGTTGGAGCACCAATCTGTTTTAGTACCAATCTGTTGTAGTAAGGTCGCTTGTTCATTCCTGGCTGCTCAGACCTGAAATAACCACACAGAAACTGTAAGGTCGCTTGTTCATTCCTGGCTGCTCAGACCTGAAATAACCACACAGAAACTGTATTAATTAAATCACTGCTTGGCCCATTAGATCTAGCTTCTTATTGGTTATCTCTTACATCTTAATTTAACCTATTTTTATTAATCTGTGTATCACCACGTGGCTATGGCTTACTGGCAAGACTCTGGCATGTCTGTTCTCAACAGTGGCTACATGGCATCTCATGATTCTGCTTTCTTTCCCCCAGCATTCAGTTTACCTATATTCTGCCCTGCACAGGCCTAAGACAGTTTCTTTATTAACCAATGGTATTCACAGCATACAGAGGGGAATCCCATATCAAGAGGGGGCTAACCAGGTAAGCAGAAGAGGAAAATGAATTAGAACAAATTATGATATATTATTGTGGTTGGAAAGAAAATGGTCCCCAAAAGAAGTAGCACTATTATTAGGAGGTGTAGCTTTGTTGGAGTGATATTGCCTTGTTGGAGGATGTGTTGCTGTGAAAACAGGCTTGAGATCTCATATATGCTCAAGCCATGCCCAATGTCTCAGACCACTTCCTGTTATCTGTGGGATCAAGATGTTGCTCCTTCTCCAGCATCATGTCTGCCTGCATGCCATCATGTCCTGCCATGATGATAATGAATTAAAACTCTGAAACTGTAAGCCACCCAATTAAATGTTTTCCTTTAGAAAACATGATCATTGTGTCTCTCCACAGCAAAATAAACCCTAACTGTTAGGAATTTTTCCTAACATGAGCTCTGTGCCGACACAAATTCCCAATCAAGCCAAATTAAAACAAGCAAAATTTAAAAATATCCAGGTTTAATTGGATTCCTGCACTCTTGGGCAGCCCCAAGGGAGAACCAGGAGACAACAAACATGACCACGAGGAGGAAGGAAAAGAGACCAAGTGTTCCTCTTTTTGGAGCTCAATTAAATACTCTGTTACATCCTGGGATTTGGAGTCCAGACCAATACAACTCTCAGGCCTGGGGGCTGGGCCTATGCTCCCAACTTAACATTCCAGACTCTTTGGATATAGGGATGATAGGAAATTTATGTGGTAATTGTGACCAACAATTTGGGCTCCCTAGGAAAAAGGGGTGTTGACTCAAGTCTGGCTACTTTCTGTTGTATAGGTTGACGTGGGTAAAGGGAGAGCTAGGTGTTGTTGGGTCCTCACTCAGTGAGAGTTGTGGCTGAAAAGGTTTCCCATGTACTGTCATCCTGGGAATGTCAGGCATCTGTTCCTTGGGGGAGGTGAGAAGGCAGGTATCTAGGAAGAAAATAATGTTATTACCAAAGATGAGTGTGCCAGGATGAAGAGCAGGTAGGCCCTTCATTGTGGCTTCTTGGAAAACCAGAGGGTGTAAGGTCCTGTCTGCTGGATAGACCAAGTGTCCTGAGTAGGTGCCCACTTGAGCCTGGAGAGATGGTACCAGCATGGGTGTCCCAAGAGCTTGAGGATTACCATGTGAGGTCCTGCCCATTGAGGTTCAAGAGACCTAGGAGTTAACTGTTTGAGGAGTACTCTGCCCCTGGGGAGAGAGGAACAGGTTTAGGGGCATTAGGGTACACTGGTGTGGTGACAGGGAGACAACTGTCAGCATGTGAACAGAGAAGGGACCTTAAAAGGGAGAGGTAGGGTAGGTACCCCACCAGTGGAGGAGTTTGGACTGGGAGGTGATGGTTAAGGAGAAAGGGCCTGCTATAAAGCAGCTCAAAAGGGCTCAGGCCCATAGGGGAACGTGAGGTGACCCTGAGGCAAGTCAGGGCAATGGGAAGAAGGGAGGGCCAAGATAACCTGAGATAAATGTAGAGCTTGGTTATTTGTTGTTTGATGAGTCCATTGGCCCTCTCTACCTTTCCGGAGGATTGTGGATGGTAGGGGGTGTGGAATTTCCAGGAGTTGTTGAGAGCTTCTGACGTGAGCTCCATGACCCTGGAAGTAAAGGCTGGCCCATTGTCCATCTGGATGGTTCATGGGACACCAAACTGAGGAATGATGTGTTCCAGGAGTGTAACATGAGGGCCTGCTCGTTGGGGTTACTGTCCCGCCCAGTACCCCACAGCCGGCAAGCCCCAAAGAAAACCACACAGAGAGTCTACATTAAGTTATACACTGATTGGCCCATTAGCTCAGTCTTCCTACCAGCT
>JAQHUG010000100.1:974961-988179 GCA_028555095.1 Dicrostonyx torquatus
GGGAGGGGAAGGAGAAAGTGGGTAGGGTGGAAGTTGACCTTGAACCAAGGGAGGGGGTAGACTAGGAAGGAGAGGAATGTGAAGAATGTTACTCCACAGAAGGGGGTTGAGTAGTGTGGACCTGAGGGAGTGGGGGAGGGGCCATTGCTTCTGGCAGCATGGTGCTGTGAGACACTGGCTACTAAGGGAGGGGCGAGAGCGCAGAGCCCAAAATACCATGGACATATGTAAGCTCTGTCCATTTGTCTTTAGGGCAGCAAAAATTTTCAAGGTCCTGGAAAATGGTTGAGGCCAAATATTAGTGCATAGGGAAATTAGCCATTTGTGACAGATTGTACCTAGGACAGGCCCAATTTAAAAAGATTTTGTAAGAGGCATTACAGGGGCAACAGTGGATCTGGCTTTGAACTGCAAGTGCCCATTTTAAAGTCTATGCCCAACCAAGAGGCCTAAGTCTATTACAGCGCGTCCACTAAAATAGCTCTTATGCCTAACAAGGCCATGGAAATTGAATGCTTGGTGTCCCAAAACAAAGAAATCCTTTCTCAGCCAAGCCCGGTCTTGTTGATCTGGCTGCTGCAAAGATCAAACTCTTGGCACAAGCTTGCAACTTCAACAAGAGTCTGATAAATGACAAAAATAAGACGAATGGGCCCCCCCCCCAAAAACCCTATAGCATAGACAAGAAAAGGAACTCACCCAAGACGCAGCTGCTGTAGCCCACCCAGGAGCTAGTTTTAGCATGGTGTGGAGAGCTCAGATTGTAGACTAGGGGCTGAGAGGAAAGGGCCACCCTATCTCGGCAGGGCCTCCAAGATGCTAGGAATTTTTCCTAATGAGAGCTCTCTGCTGATGCAAATTCCCAATCAAGCCAAATCAAAACAAGCCAAATTAAGAAATATCCAGGTTTAATGGGAGTCCTGCACTCTCAGGTGACCCCAAGGGGGAACTGTGAATGCCACCACCAGGAGGAAGAAAAAGGGATCACATGTTTTTCCTTTGGGAGCTCGCATAAATACTCTGTGGTAGTGGTCAGTCAGGACCTCACATGCTGGGATTTGGATTCCAGACCAATACAGCTCCCAGGATATTCACTATCCATCTTACTTTCCTGCTTCCTCCATGTCTGTCTGGCTGACATCCAGCTAGCTGACTGACTCCCTTTTTCTCTCTGCCTTCCAGCCCTGCCCGTCCTTCCTCTGACTAGCTATTGGCTGTTCAGCTTTTTCTTACACCAATCAGGTGTCTTAGGCAAGGTGAAACAGCAACCCATCTTTACATAGTTAAACACAACATAAACAAAGCAATACATCTTTTTATATTATATATATATATATATATAAATAGATAATTATTCAGCAACACAAACAAATGCAACACATATTATATCCCCCAACAGAGAGTGAAGTTGAGTCAGGTGACACATGCATAGACAATAGATTGCATTTACTATAGGCAAACCCTCAATCTAAAAAGAAAAAAAAAATAAAACCTTTATAATAGTTAACAAACTACTAACTTTACTTTTCAGGCATGGGAATGTCTGTTCTTTCCTCTGATGAAAATAATAATGCTTACAAGGCAGCTTGCTATAGAAACATTTAAAGAGATAATAACTGTTTAGAGGTATGTCTATGTCCTGAAAATGTGTTGACTCCTATGTGTCAGCATACTACAAGGCTGACATTGGGACATCTTGTACTTCTTTGGATATTGGCTTATTTATCAGCATGGACTGTCTTCAGCATGACTTCTAAGGAAACTGAATGTTTCAAATGTTTCAAGAAAACCCTTCACAGGGGAAATAAACTAGAGATTCAGTGCAAGCCCATGAAAATTCTATGTGTATTTCTAGCTTGTTTTCAAAAATCAGGTATCCACAGGTATGTATATTTATGTCTGGGTCTTCAACTCAATTCTATTGATTAACATGTCTGTTTTTGTGCTAATACCATGCTGTTTTGATACTTAGATTTGTAGTAAAACTTGAGGTTGGGGATGGTGACACCTCTAGCAGTTCTTTTATTATTCAGGTGTATTTTAGTTTAGTTTTTCTGCAGTTTGTGTGTGTATGTGTTTCCATATGAAGCTGAAGATTATACATTCAAGATATGTGAAGAATTATGCTGTAATTTTAGTGGTATTACATTGAATTTGTAGATTGCTTTTAGTAGGATAATCACTTTTACTATATTAATCCTACTAACCCATGACCATGGGAGATACTTCTATCTTCTAATATTTTTTTTCAATTTCTTTCTTCAAATAAAAAACAAAGAGAGACTATTAAAAGCTTCAAGGGACCATGTTAAACACACCTATTAAAATTACACCTGACTGCTCAGAGGAGACTCTAAAAGACAGAAAGTCCTGAACAGAGTGTCTGATTATTATGTTCTGAGGGGAATTTATTTTCTAGTCCATTCTATTTTATATTCTTGTATCCTGATAGGCACCACCTTCTTTAGGTTAGGGGAATTTTCTTCTATGATTTTCTTGAATATATTACCTGTGCCTTAGGCCTGGGTTTCTATTCCTTCCTCTATTCTTATTGTTTTTAGATTAGGTCTTTTCATAGTTTCCCAGATTTTCTGCATGTTTTGTTCCTGGAATTTTTTACAGTTAACATCTTCTTGGACTGAGGAATCTGTTTCTTCTCTTGTGTCTTCAATGCCTGAGATTCTCTCTTCCTGTATTCTGTTGATGAGGCTTGCCTCTTAAGTTCCTGTTCAAGTTCCTTTTTATTTTTCATTTCCAGTTTTCAATTAGTTTGAGTTTTCTTTATTGATTTTATTCCACTTTCAATTCTTGAATATTTTTATTCATTTTCTTCCACTGTTCATGTTTTCATAGACTTCTTTAAGACACTGTAACACTTGCATTACTCTCTCAGTACAGTTCACGCACCACTGTACTGTATGTGAGCCAGGAAAGGGCCTAGAGATTGAAAGAATACACAAGAGACCTGGGTCATTCAAAAGGATATCAGCCAAATGACATTTATTCAAACTTAGAAAAAACCTTAAATACCTAGCTGCGGCACAATGGAATACCCTCCAGGCAGGTAGGAAATTACCATGCCCAAGGAAGAGTAAACAATGGCCTATAGCTAACCAACCACCAGGGGGGCAGAGGGAGCACAGGTACAAACAGGATGTTTTAGCTGGCTGGCCAGAAACTATCTTCAAGATGAACCCCAGGAGTAGGGGTAGACCCATGGGCCCTACAGGTCCTCCTTTTATATAAATTATATGACTAGGCCTGTCTTAGGTGGCATTGGACATCAGGCAATACCCCTTACCCATCATGGGAAAGCATCCAGGTCAAAACATATTTCCTCTCTTAGGTTGGGGCAGCCCCCCAAAACCTTTCCTGTCATTGGCTCACTAGTCACCCATCACCAAGTTCAGCCAGATTTTCACTGAAAGATCCTCTGGGGCAATAGCTAAGAGGACTCATCAAGTGGCCACACTGACCTGAGCTTGCCTTTGGCTCTGGCACCATGAAAACATGAAGATGATGCTCCAGCACATATAAGCACTCCTAAAGGAGGCTGTGCTTGCTCAATCCTTAATAACTCTGCCCAAATTGGAGCCCTTTTAAGTAACGTCTCAGCGTTGGTGGGAGGAACCCTGGTATAGTTAACTAGAATAATCTCAAGAGCCAATTTGTAAATTGTGCATTCCATGGTCCGTGAATAACAACAATATAACCTAGCCGTGGTCTTTAACCAAAACCAATTGCAAATTTAACTGCAATATTTATTTGTAAAATTAGCTCAATTTGAGTGGCCAAGGCATTTGCAACCTGCCCTTGTAGAACTTTAAGCTGAGGCCTCTCAGCATTAATGCTTCCCCCCTCCCCTAGGAACCAAGGACCTAACAACTACACATGCACATACTGGAATGTTGGGAACTTTCCATCTCCCTGAGTCCTTAAGAATGTTCTCCAGATAGAACTCAGTTATTAGAATAAGGGCAAGATAAGCCTTAGGTGTTGACTCAGTTCCTGATGTTTTGACTCAGTCCCTGGGAAGGGGGCAAAGTGACCCTCAGATGTTCCCTCTTACCTCACCTGATCTGGCAACTGCTCTCCAGCCAATTATTGGTAATAGCCCTCTGAATAAGCCAATCCTGATAGTGGAAGAACAACCCCCAGACTCCCCCCTTGTTTCTGTGGCTTTTTGCTTTAAAAGTAGCCTGTATCAGCTATTTGGGGTCTTTCTGGCTTCTCAAATGCTGAGAGACCCTGTCACGACAGAATTAATAAAATCCTCATGCTTTTACATCAACTGAGGTGTGAGAGTATTTTCTTGGGGAGACTCCTCCTCAGTAATTGGACTCCAGGGTACAACACCCTGATAAGGTATCCATTGTGCTAGCAGAAGCAACTGACTAACTAATGGAAAATCCAGTAGCCTTAGGTGCTCTGGCAGCCACTGCATGGATGCCATTATCATGGAATTGGTTGATAGATAGAGGAAAAATCTTTGGCACTAAGACCACCACAGAAAGCTCCTCGGTATCCCAGCAACTCTTCAGTTGGCAAGCCAATGTCCATTTGATCTCTTGTCTCTGTCCTGTCTTCAGGCTTCTGGACAGGAAAATCCATAGCACACACCCATATTGGAGTGTCAGCATCCTGCGGGAAAACACAAACAGCCCTTCTTCCCCACACCAGTACGGGGCCTGGACCATACCAAGTGCCATCTGCTAGATTCTTCCATTTGACATGAGGCATCCCGGAAGAAACTGGCCACCAATACCATCAGCAGTGGTATGAGATTGAGCATCAACAGTCAAAAAATTTTTAAATGTATAAAATAAAAGATAAATGGTCTCTGGGGGTGGAACCATATTCCCCTTTTTTGTTTTATGCAAATAGGCTTTGAGTGTACAATGTGCTCGTTCCACTATAGCTTGTCCTGTTTTTATGACAAATTGAGAACTCAGAGCAAAATTTACAAAAGCCAGTGCTGGTGTAGGCTGGCCCATTGTCAGTTTTTACAGTTTTTGGAACTCCCATGTAGACAAAAGCCTGGAGACAGAGACTTCTAACATTCTGTAATTTTTCTCCTGTATGGGCTGAGGCAAAAATAAGATGAGAATATGTATCCACAGTTACGTGACCATATTTCATATGCCCAAAATAAGGAACATGGGTAACATCCATTTGCCATAAATGATTAGGGGCAAGCATTACTTCTTTAAGAGCCTCTATAATAATTATAAGAGTTGTTTTAAGGTCTTTGTCTTATTCTTCTGCTATGTTGCAATACTCAAGCCCTACTGTTGTAGGGTTTCTGAGCTCTAGTGAAGCCATACTTTTTTGGCTGTTACTGATTTTGTGTTTATGTTGGTGTCTTGGTATCTGGGTTTGGACAATTAAAATTCTAGGTGCTGAAATTTGGTCTTGTCTTTGTTGAGTGACCCCCTACCCCAGATTCTGTTGCCCTCTCTACTTCTTAGGAGGGTGTTATGACTGTGTTTTGCCTAATAGGGAATTCTTCTGAGATCCTGCTAGGTATGTCCACTGGGTTTTCCTGATAAAATGTGTTTCTAAGTATTGGGAGCTGATTCTTAGAAATGTGAATTGTCTAGGGGTAGTGGTAAGGGGGTTCACGGGAGGAAGGAAAATAAAGTGTTCCACTAGGGTCTGCTTTGTCTCCTGGTAGTGCAGGAAGAGAGTGAGGAGAGGCCACAACAGGTAATGTGCTACATTGAAGCATGATTAATAAAAACTCAGAGAGAGAAATTGGGGTTGAAACCTGACGATCCGAAAAGCAAAGCAGCCAGCCACCGGTTCTTATCTCGACTTCAGTTGGAAACGATAATCTTGCCTCCAGAAATCTCAGAGTAAAACTGTGACTGAGAGCCTTTTCTTCCTGTTTTATAATCCTCTCCAGGGCTGGGATTAAAGGCATGTACCACTGGAATTAAAGGCATGCACCACCCTGTTTCTATGGCAACTAATGTGGCTACTGGGACTAAAGGTGTGAGTTACTACTGCCTGGTCTGTAAGACTGACCAGTGGGGCTGTTGTACTTTCTGATCCTCAGGCGAGTTTTATTTATTAAAATACAAGTGAAAAGCCACTACACTACAGAGCTGGTGATGAGACTGTGGGATAAGATATGGGAGGAGATGAGAAAGGTAGATCTGTAGTTAGCCTACCTTTTTCTCTGACTGGGGTGGCCTGTGGCTTTCCAGGGAACATCTGTTGGGGTGGGGCACTGGAATAAAGTGATGAGTTGGGAAAAGAAATGTTTGAGGGGAAGATCTGTGTGTTCCACTGGTGATGGAGGCAAGAAGGGAGGTAAGTCTATAGCAGGTGACAGTCTCCTACAAAGCAAAAGGAGTATTGGATTTGGAGCAGAGGGGGACAATGTGAAGATCTGCCCTGGCCTGCATGGCTAGCAGGTTCCTAGGGAATGCCGGGGGGGAGTTGGAGACAGGGATAAAGTAATGAGTGGGGTTAGAAAGTTTGGAAGTGAAGATCTGTGTGATCCATGGAGATGGCAGGCCTGGGAGGGTGCTGTAGGAGTTCTGCTGAAGGACAGGGGATAAAACCAGGGTACTGGATTTGCAGGAGTGGAGGAAGAAGAGAACATCCACAATGAGCTCAATTTAAAAGTAAATTTAAAAAAAAACTGTAAAGGTAAAAATTTAAAAATGAAAATAAAAGCAGTTTAGGGAAAAAATATCCTTGAAGAGTAATAGCATTGGTTGTCATTCATCATGTGCTTGTTATGTGCCAAGTACTTTAATAAGAATTTTGCATACATTGATTAATTTCTCTATAAAAGCAAAAGTACAGTAGTTGCATCATTTTGTAGTCCCATTTTGTTTGTGCGGAGAACTAAGGCACTGTAGATATCAGTTACTTGGGTCATGCCACAAGGCTGTAATAAATCATAGCATGCACTTAATCTCATAATAATTGCTGAAATATATTAGTCACTTTTTGTATATGAGTTAATATTTTACATACACTATATTATGTGATCCCAATTAATACAATAAAGTAGGTATCATTCCACAGAAGAAGAAACATGATTAAGCAATGTGCCCAAATCAGACCATCATGTAGTAGAATATATTAGAACCAAGAGGGAAAATGTCTACAAAGTATTTTTCTGTTGGAAGTTGGACCTTTGATACATGCTGGGAGATTGGATCTTTTCACAATCAGCAGAATGCTACCTATTCCATGTCGAATGCAGGCTTTTGCTGTACGCATTATTATGACTATGAGATGACTACTCAGCCACAGTTTATAGGCAGCTGAAAGTCTTTATTCCAACTGGCTGGGACCACATCCAGGGGATGTAGGTGTGACCCCAAGTGTTGAGAGCACATAGTTTTTGAAGGCAAATTCCACGTCTTGGCATCTAGCTCAGCAGCTGCAGGTGGCTGTAGCAGAAGCAAGCAGTTTAACAGAAGCTAAGATAAGCAGGTGGCTGGAGGGGTTCTACATAAACAGGCAGTTTAACAGAAGTTAAGATAAGTCAGCTAGAACATCTTGACCTTTGTTTTCTAGAATAGAGTTGAGATATTTTCCCTGGGATTCTTCATCAAGGAGACCAAACTCCAGTTAAACCTGAAGTGGCCTCAGTAAGAAAAGAAGATTGAGAGATGTTTGCATTGTCTTGCCCTGTCACATTATCTCTCTCTACCTCATCCCACTGTCCAAATGAATACTTAGGCACCAAGGGCACACCGATTACTTCCTCCTTGCTCTCCCTCCACTGTACCAAGCCTGGTTGGATAGATGCAATATAGTTTTCCTGGTCCTCGGCTGCAAATATGTGGGTCTCTACCAGTCCCAAGTACCATCTTTCACAAGTTTTTTTTTTTTTTTTTTTTTTTTTTGATAACTAGAAGACCTCTTAATGAATGTATGGGAATTGTGATAAAGGCTTGTTTACAAACCATCTGAGTCTCATTTAATAGTACCTACTTTCTTACAGATCCATTTCTGATTTTTTGGGGGGCATGGGAAATTCTGTGCAGTTGATGGCTATGAATGAAATGAGAGTTTCATAGGCAATATTCCCCAGGGAAAGAGCAGAGAAGAGCAGAGATTATGCCTTGTTTCTTTTTAACACCCACTCAGATAATGTTAGAACAAGAGTAACGTGTTCATCTCCTGCCCTTGACCTGTTCCCAGGCTTGGAGCTGCTTGTGCTTCTCTCTAGTAGCGCCTGGAGTGTCAGCTTCATCTCTCTCTTATCATCTGCTACCAGTACACATTGTTCCTCTCCTGAGAGCCCCTGCTGGTTTGCCCTTGATTCATCTCTTACATCATTGATCCTTGACTATGAGTTTGCCCTCACTAAGCATTGGGCTTCCCATTTCCTTCAAAGTATTCCTGCCTCTTAAATGTGCAATTTGGTGCTTTTAAAATATCTGCATGGAAAAAAATTGTTCTTGAGAAGGCAGTCAGTAGTAGTTTTCACCTTCTACTTCAATTGCATCTCCATCACTACTGCTTTATTCTTCTGTCTGTTCTCTCGAGCCCTCTGGCTTTTACGTTTCTGCCTTAAGGGGTTCTCAAACATCAGTGCATCAAAATCATTTGAAAGACTTATTCAAATCCAGATTTTTTTTATTTCACTATAGTTTCTAATGTAATGAGTCTTGGGTTGGGGCTGAATTTTTTATTTATAAGAACTGGGGGGATGTAGCTTGGTTGGTGGAATGCTTTCTTTGTTCAAATAAAGTCCTTGTTTGATATCCAACTCCACATAGACTCAGTCATGGTGACCTATAATCCCAGTAATTGGGAGATAGAAGTTGGAAGATCAGTTCAAGGTCATCTTTTGATACACGGAGAGTTTGAAGCCAGCGTGGGGGTATGTGACAACATGTCTCAAAAATACTTATTTCTGGGGTTGGAGAGGTGACTCAGCAGTTAAGAACATTGGTCTTCCATTGAAGACAACCTGGGTTAGATTTCCCATACCCACATGGCAGTTCATACCATCTGTAACTACATTCCCTGTAGTTTCAGGGGATCCAACACCATCTTCTAACCTCCACAGGCACCAGTCCCACATATGGTACACAGAGACACATGCAGGCAAAACACCCATATACCTAAAATAAACTAAAACTTAAAAAGAGAATTATTTCTAATACATTTTGTTGTAAGGCTAATACCTTTGGTCAAGCGGTGCATAGTTTGAGAACCATAGTTCTAGGCCAACACTTTTCATATTAACCACATTTTTATTTCTGGGTCTTCTTATCTAGTCCCTTTCTGGTAGAATGCTTCAATGCATAAAGCTGGCTAGTATAGCTAGGACCTTTCATCTCTTATGGTCCCCAGGGTAAAATCTGTAGACCATTCTTAGTCAGAGTCACTGAAAAGTTACAAACTGAATGTGCTGTCTGGAATCAAAATAAAGGTCTTGAACCTATTTCCATTGTGCAGCTCACTGCCTAAATTGGGAGGCTCTTCAGCTTTCTAGAAGTGGGAAGGAGAAAAAAAAAACACTCAGAAAGTAAAAAGTAATCTACTTGAATAAGCAAAATAGTGTGACCTCTCATATTCATATTCTTTGTTGTATTAGAATGAACATATTTATATTTGTACATATTGGCAAAGGCAAAGGATTGTTACAGACTATTCTTTATATTACATTATGCTGTGTGAAGATATGACGCTGTGATTGTTTTAATAAAAGCTAGATGGCCAATAGCTAGGCAGGAAGAGTGTAGGCAGGACTTCTAGGGACAGAGAGGTCTTGGGGAAGAAGAAATGGAGTGTCACCAACCAAACAAGGAAGAAGCAGAATGGGCAGAGCAGAATAAAGACAACCGCGCCATGTAAAAGAATGTAGATTTAAAAATATGAGTTAATTTAAGTTATAAGAACTAGTTAGGAACAAGTCTAAGCTAAAGCTGAGGTTTCATAGTTAATAATAAGTCTCCATGTCATTATTTGGGAGCTGACTGGCAGGACAGAGAAAGACCCATTAGAGATTGTTATATGAATTCTTTCCAAAGGCTCATGTTGTGAAGGCTTTGTCCCTGGCACAGCAATGTTCAGAGTTGGAACTTTGAGGAAGTGATTGGATCACGGAGGCTTTAACATCACCAGTGGATTAATCCTTAAATGGGTTCATAATGTGATGGCTTATTAGGAAGTTGTAGAGACTAGGAGATGGAGATGGTTTAGAGGAGATAGTTCACTGAGCTGTGTTTTGAAGGCTATATCTGCCCCCTGACCCCATCTTGTTTTTCTTTTTCTGCTTTCAGCTGGACCATTAGCTAGGTGGGTTTGCTTCATAATGTCCTGCTTCAGCACCTCAAGCCCACAGCACTGGACCTGGCTAGCTGTGAATTGAAACTTCTGAAACTATGATCCAGAATAATTTAAAGTTGTTTTGTTCAGGTATTATGCATGCCAATGAACAGCTAACACAATTATCTCTGTGTTTTATTTATGGGCTTTGTGCATTAGTTTTAATGGATAAACACATATCTAAGAAGGCTTGAAGCTAATCTAATTTATAAATACAAACCTCCAGCACTTAGAGCATTCTTCCAGCACACAAATGGAATCTTGGCCCCCTGTGTCCTTTTTGACACCTTTGTACTAAGGTAAAAGCTGGAATTTGATTCTCTGAATGAATGTTGTACTACCTTGTAAAGCCTCCTCTCCTATGTCTGCCATCAGAAAATTATATCACAGAAAATGGGGTGGCAGAAAGGGGAGAATAATGACATATGATAAGTAAAGTCTAGAAGGGAAGAAAGAAAGGAAAGGGGAAAACTAAAGAAATGATAAATACTAATAATAAGTATTGTTTGACTGAAAAGAAATTAGACTTTCCTATTTTTCTGGTAAACTGCCTCTGAAACAGTTTCAGAACTGAGGTTCCAAGCAATTTTACCTTTGGTTTAATGGAATGCAGTCTTCCAATAATAAATTATTTTGAAAACACTATGGCTTCTGTCTTAGTGTTACCCAAGGCCTCTTCCTTTTTGACTTTTCTGTGGTTACTCTTCTTAAGAAGTTAGTTAATAGCTTCTGTGCTATTGCACTGTCTTGGATACCATCTCATGGGTCTGAATGTGGGTTTTCTGTTGTTTGTTTGTTTGCCTTTTAGATAAGGTGTCACTATGTCTCCCAGCCTGGGCTTGAACTCTGCCTGCACGCTTCCTTGCATCTCTATCTGGGGAATGTCTAGGACTGCTTCTTCTCACCATTACACCCAGTTCACCTGTGTTGGTTTTTTCCCTTAGCATTCAGCCATTCAATATTCAAAATGTTTCTCATTTTACATTTCCAATCTGTTTTACTGTATCACTACCAACATCTTTTTGTTGGAGAAAGGAGCTGCTTGTTGGTTCCCAGCCATCCGGCTAGCTTAGACCTGAAATAATTACACAGAAACTGTATTAGTTAAGTCACTGCTTGGCCTATTAGCTCTAGCTTCTTATTGGCTAACTCTTACATCTTAATTTAACCAATCTCCACTAATCTGTGTATTGCCATGTGGCTGTGGCTTACCAGGTAAAATTCCCAGTGTCTGTCTCCAGTGGCTTCATGGCTTCTCTTTGACTCAGCCCTTCTTTCTCCCAGCATTCAGCTTAGTTTTCCCCACCTAGCTCTGTTTCCCTATAGTTCTGTTATAGGCCCAAAGCAGTTCCTTTATTTATCAATGGTAATCACAAAATACAGAGAGAAATCCCATGTCATCCTTTCCCTCATCCCTGGCCATCATTCAGTACTAAAATTTAATACTCTATGATGAGTAATAAATAATGTTATGATTTTTCCTTAGATGATTTATTTCTCCTATCTATACTTAAATTCAGCTTTCCAGAGACTTATTTTCTTGGTTCTCACTACTCTTTACATCAGTAGTTTTGAACCTGTATGTCGAGACCCCTTTGGGGTCAAATTACCCTTTCACAGGAGTTAGCTAAGACCACCAGAAAGCACAGATACTTACTTTATGATTCATAACAGTAGCAAAATTACAGTTATCAAGTAGCAGCAAAAATAATTTTATGGTTGGGGTCACCACAACATCAGGAGCTGTTTTAAAAGGTCACAGCTTTAGGAAGGTTGAGAACCACTTCTTTATATGCTATTCTTTGGTAATTGTACCTACTTCTGTAACTTCAATTAATATTTTCTTTCCTTTCTTTTTTTCCCTGGGAAAGGGTCTCACTATGGTGCCAGGCTGTCATTAAGCCTACAGAGACAGGACTGCCTCTGCTTTCTGAGTGCTAGGATTAAAAATGTGTACCACTGTGTCTAGCCCTAAATAATATTTTTAGTGGCTCTAAATTTTTACCTTTTTCTTCAAATATTTCTTTCTCAAAACTTTTTCAGAAGCACTAGACTTTTAATTTCTAATAAATTATTCATAAGCATCTGAAGTATTGCTTCTTTTCTCTATAAAACTTGGCATTGTGATATTTTTACAAATGTATTTCTTCTATTAGACTCCCAATCTAGTATATCTGCTCTTCCAATTACAGGATATTGAAATCTTAGAATCTAACCATTTTGTTGCTTATATTAGGGCACCAAATTATGAGAAACATCTATAATATTTGTTTTCATCTTTTATTCTCTTTTCTACTGTCCCAGAGCTTGGTGTATTGTAGGATGAAAATACCTAACTGCCTCTGGTCTCTTGGACCAAACTAATATAGCTATACAGCAGTTTATCTACTACCCAATAAGATTAAGCTCTGGATGCCTATATGCTATTTACATTGATTCTCTTTCTTTAAGATAAATTTTCTCTTTATCCAGACTCCATTAGGTAAATCCTTGTATCCACAAATGAAGTATAATTGAAACTTTTATTATTTGGACTTTTACTTTTTTTTTTTTCACTTAGTTATAGGTGGTAGATTTTACCGTGGCTGATCCTCTCAGCTCCTCAGAGTCTTCACAGTCCTGGATATCTGTCCTAGGTAATGTTTCTAGGAAACAGCATTCAAGGTTAACACATTCATTTTCCCCACCCAAAAAATTGTGACTTTTGAAAATGGCATCTTAACTTATCTTCTCATCTCTATTTTTGAAAAAAAAATTGAGATAGGGTTTTTAGTAATCCATGATAGCTTTAAACTCCCTATGTAGGAGCCGGGCAGTGGTGGCACACGCCTTTAATCCCAGCACTTGGGAGGCAGAGGCAGGCGGATCTCTGTGAGTTTGAGACCAGCCTGGTCTACAAGAGCTAGTTCC
>JAQHUG010000100.1:990264-1042974 GCA_028555095.1 Dicrostonyx torquatus
AAAAAAAAAAAAAAAAAAAAAAGACTCAAAGCTGTACAATGTACATAGAATGAGAGACCTTGGGACACTTAGCCCTAAATTGGATGTCTCCAACAAATCCCTCCACTCAGAGCACATAGACCTGTGCAAAGGTGCTGTGTGTGAAAGCCAGAAGGGATGGAGGAGATCAAGGAAACAAGGCCTCTTGAACACAGCAGGATGAATGCACAGAAAAACTCACAGAGATGGAGGCAGCATTCATATGGCCTGTGCAGGTCTACAGCAGATTGAGTCCTAGAGCTGAGAGGTGTGGGCACATTGTCCACCCCTATCTCTAACCAGAAACTATCTCTAATTCTTAACCACTTGGAAAGGAAAAATTAGTTTTCTCCAAGGCAATTTCCCTGGGGGAAGGAAAACACTTTTAAGGGAAGGCCCCATGCCCAGCAGTAGATGGCGAACAATAAATTGACTCAATGCCATCTTTAATAGTTCCTTGTCTCATAATACCTTGTCGAGATTTTTTTCTTCCCGTATCTCCCTGTTTTTAGTTTGATTCTTATTTATTTTTTAAATCCTATGAGTTCCTATGTTTTTATGGTTTTCCCGAGTATGTGAAATGGCTGGGTCTCTGTGTCTATATATTTTTGTGCTTTTCCTTGGACTCTCTTCTGTATTTGTTTGTATTGTCTTACTAGTTGTTTTTGTTTTGCCTATTATATTTTATTATTTTCCCTTTTATGCCTGTTTGTTTTCTAATGATAGACAGAAAGGGGGTAAATCTGGATTGGTGGGCAAGTGGGGAGGAACTGGGCAGAAGAGAGGGGACAGACAGAAATCAAAACCCAAATACACTGTTTTAAAAAAAAGCAATTTTCAAAAAAAGAAAAAAGTAAAACCAAAGAAAGCACCAAGTCACATGTGAAGTTGGAGACCTGGGTTAGATCCCCAGCGCAAGCAGAACAGGGAGAGAGTAAAAATTACATGAAAATCTTTACAAAAGAGGGCCACAAGATGGTTTATGGGCTAAAAAGGTTAAAACATTGGTGTAGGAGGTCCTTCTGTATTTCTGTTGCTTTCATTGGTTGAATAAAGAAACTGCCTTGGCCTTTTGATAGGGCAGGAATCAGGTAGGCGGAATAGACAGAATGGAAGTCTGGGAGAGAGAAGGCAGAGAGAGCTGCTACCATGAAGCTGACAAGTCAGACACACTGAATCTTTCCCAGTAAGCCACAACCTTGTGGTGACATATGGATTATTAGAAATGGGTTGAATCAAGATGTGAGAGTTAGCCAATAAGAGGCTAAAACTAATGGGCCAGGCAGTAATTTAATGAAACAGTTCCTGTGTAATTATTTTGGGAGTTAAGCTAGCCAGGCGAGATGAAACATGGGGCCCCGCTCCTTACAACAAAACATTTGCCAGGCAAACCTGAAGATTTGAGTTCCATTCCTGAATTCTATGGTAGAAGGAGAGAACCACCTCCTGAAAGTTGTACTTTGAACCCTCTCCACCACAAAAATAATAAATAAAAATTAAAGTTTTACAGTGTTGGTCTTCTGAGTGAATTTGATGCTATTGTAGAAGTACATGTTAACTTTTAATATGTTAAATTAGTAGACTTAAATAAATAAGACCTGTATATTCTTAGTTATTTATTAGGTAAAATATAGCATAACATAGCATAGCATAGCATAACATAGCATAACACAAATTAGCCTCTAGGTTATCTTGTTTAATCCATGTGTATAAAGTCCTGCATGGTATATAGTATATAATGTGCTATATACATTGTTTGTGGTCATTTCTATAGAATACTAGAGATCAAGTCTTAGATAATATATTTTTCTGTCATATCATTATTTAGGAAAACTGAATCACAAATCTGCATTTCCCAGGAGTGCTGTGAAGAAGCCTTTTATTCTTGCCAGCTTGCCAGTTCTTGAATTGTAAGGATCCATATTTGTCACTGTGTGAACAGCAAGGGAATGGGCTTAAACAACTGGCTTCTATCAACATGCAAGAAATGGATAGATAACAATGAGAAAATAAGAATGGGTGTGAGATGATAAACATTGATAACATTCTTTTCAATAAATATAACAATTGCAATATATATACATATGTAAAAACACATACATATGATTCCATTATATGAAATGTTCAAAACTAATTAATCTATAGATACACAAAGTTGATTATTGCCTTATGCTGAAGGCATATAGGAGATATGGGGGAAGTGACTATTAAGCAATGAAGTGCTTTAGGATTTTTTTGGTGTGTGCATATGGTGTTTTGTAGTTTTCAGAGGGTGATGAAAGTGCTCTGAAGTTTATTGTGTTAAGAGCTGTAGAATATTTTATGTAAATGTACTAAAAGGTATTAATTTGGCTATTTTAAAGGGCAAATCATAGGAAATGTGATGACAAATATAGATATATATGTATATATCAATAAAGCTGTTAAAATAATGATATGAAATAATATGTGAACCACAAATAACTTGTTTTAGACTTGACTATTGCTGGACAGGTATAGATAATATTCTTGTTATTTACATGTTTCTTAGTTTTCATGTACTTAATAATTATTTTGGAAAGGTCAGAAAATAAACTGCTAAATAAAAGAGACAATAGTTTTCAATTGTACAGTTGTAGTCCTTCTTTTACAGTATGTTCATCTTCAAGAGACCATTTACTGATTTCTTAAGAAAGTCTAAACTGAACTAATCATTTTGGTGTGCACATGGAATCTCAACACTTTGGAGGCTCAGTCAAGATAACAACATCTAGGTCAGTGCTGCACAGCAGGACTGTTTCAAAAGAAAACAAAACTAGCTAAAAGCAACTCAAAACAAGCCAGTGTTTCCAAACACTGTACTGTTTCCAAACAGTAACAACAAAGCTCTAAACTTCGTAAATTAAATATCCTTATGAATACTGTAGTGTTTCTTTTAGTCCTCAGCCACATAGGTTAGCAAGGAAACACAAAGCTTGTCCCATTCTGCTCATTCCTATGTCTGTGTTTTAAGAACATAGATTGGAGGGATGCCATTCATGATCTGTTAAGATACTCTTGGAAAACACCTTGGAGTGTTTTTTAAAAGTTAAAGGCTTAGTTTTGAGTATATTGTTTAAAACCACAGGGGGCAAAAACCCACAGGGCGCAACAATTTGGGAATTCACCATCAAGCTTCACACCCCACCCCCACAAGGAGACATTGGCACTGTTGTCTCTTGCGCAAATTTGTGTGGATCGGTGTGTTTCCATATTTGCTTTCACTCCTAAATCCATTAACATTTATCTCCAAGGAAATGGCCATCAGTAGTTATTCATGTTTGCCGTTTTGTCTTGTTGGTCTTTTCCTCCACAGGGACCCAGGTAGCTCCTGGTCCCAGAGGATTTGAGGAGTCTGGAGGCTTAGTTTGTGACCCTACAGCTGTAGGTTTAATTCTTATGTCAGATAACCGGAGATGTGATTGGGTATTGCAGATAAGAGTTTTATTCTCCTGTCTGCCTTCATTTCATGGACTTGGCTTGCTTTGCTAGTTTCTTTAGATTCCTCGCTTTGTTTTTTTGTTTTTTGTTTTTTTCCCCCTATGTGCATTGCCAGACCCCTCAAGAGACTGGTAATTTGTTTCCTAATCCCAGTCCCTGTGACTGGATTCTTGTTTCATACTACTTGATCACATTTCTGTCTGTCTGTTGCCAGAGTTTTGAGACTTTAATTTTCTGCCTGCATGCTGACATATCCATTGGTGTACTTCCAGAGCTTGGCTGCCTGCCTGCTTGTTACCTGCAGTTACACTCTTCAATGAACCAGTTTATCCTGACTCTTAATGGTGGCTACAGGACCTTCTAAGTCCTCCTATCCTGCCATAATTACTTTCTTCAGTTTCTGTACCTTGGTCTAACTCTGCCTGCCAATGACAGGCACCTATTAAAATGATAACTCCCAGTTTACTTCTCGCCTTTATTTTCTTGGGGCAGTATTTTTTTTAATTGTTGTTATCTGCTGTTCCTTTCTTTTGTTTCCCATATAGAGTATGTGGGGAGAAATGGTTTGTTCCTCTTAAAAGAGTCTTGGAGGCATTTCTGTATTTCCTCCAGGGCTGCTCCAGTGCCAGTCCCCAGGACTTCATCTAGTTTTAGGCAGACTTGAGCAGTGTTGTCTCACAGGGTTTCCTTAGGGGGTGGCAGAGAAGCCAAGTGGATAACTAGCCAAAGGAGTCAGCTGGACTTTGTTCTGCTGCATCCCTACTAAAGGAAACATCGTTTTGAAAAAGCAGTTTTCAAAGTTATTTCAAGTACCATTGCCAATACAGCTCCTAAAAAGGTTTTCTGTTTTATAACTTCCTTGCTAAAGATCCTTAGCAGTGAACGCCACTGTGTCTTACACTCAAATCTGTTTGCATACTGGGAAAAGGCTATGGGGCTGAATATGTTTCCCAGTATTATTCAACACTCATGTTCTTATTATTCTAATCTAGGTTCATTGGCGTTTCAACATCATTGGTCAACATTTCCAGGCTATTCCACAAGTTGTCTTTTCCTTATGTCCTTTCTTTGTTTTGCCTTTCCAAGTCTGGTTTCTGTTCAAATTTCAGCAGCACAAGCAACAGTTTTAGAAAACTTCATCTATTCTAGACCTAATTTGTCTCCTCCTTTCTCTTTAGTATGTTTTATTTTGAGTCAGTTCTCCAAGTTAGGCAGATAATTTTCCTGCCTTTCACATTTGTCTTAGTGTTTCTAATGCTGCGATGAAACAAAATGGCCATAAGCAACTTGGAGAGGTCAGACTTTATTTCATCTTATACATCCAGGCAATATAGTTCATGGACAGGCAGGAACCCATGCTGTGCAGCAACCTGGAGGCAGGACTTGATGCACAGATCATGAAGGAGTGCTGCTTACTCTCTTGATCCCCACAGGTTGCTCAGCCTACTTTCCTTTTTTTTAAAAAAAAAAAATTAATTATTGTTTTTTCCAGACCAATCAGAGTCTCCCCTCCTCTCCTCCCAGTCCCTTCCTCCAACTGCCCTCCCTGCCCCTCCCCCACTCCTCATTTTTCTTCAGAAAAAGGCAGGTCTCCCGTGTATATCAGTCAGCCCTAGCGTATTAAGTTGCAGTAAGACTAGGCACTTCCTCTCCTTTTGAGGCTGCATGAGGACTGTCGCCTACCCCAATTGTATCAGTAGGCTTCACCCAGCAACTGATGGAACCAGGTGCAGAGACCCACAGCCAAAGTTTAGGCAGAGCTCGGGGAATCCTAGGGAAGATGGGGAGAAAGTATTGTAAAACCCAAAGGGTCCAAGGACATCACAAGAAAAACCACAGAATCAACTAACCTGGGCTCATCAGGGATCATGGAGACTGAACTGATAACCAGGAAGGTGGCCTTGGACTGACCTAGGCTCTCCACACATATTACAATTGTGCAGCTTGGTCTTCTTGTGGGACTCCTAGCAGTAGGTAGAGGACATGGGCAGTCTCTGACTTTGTTACCTGCCTTTGGGCCCCTTTCCTCAGCCTGCTTTCTTATCGAACTCAGTGGTGGTAGCTGGGCCCTTCCATATCAACCATTAATTAAGAAAATGCTCCACATGTTTGCCTACAGGTCAATCAGATAGGAGCATTTTCCTAGTTGAGGTTCTCTCTTTCAAAATTATTCTAGCTCAGGTCAAGTTTACATATAACTAGCCAGCAAAACACTTTTGTTTTCTTCTATCTCACTATCTCTCATTCATTCATTCATAAACATTATCTTCTGTACACTAGACTCTTGAACTCACTATGATTTTGCAGGGCCTTCCCTTGAACTCTTAATTTTTTTGCCCCCACCTCTGAAGTGCTCTGATTACAAACAGGGTCTACAACACTGTGTTGAGCCCTTTGTTCTCTTGTTTGTTCCCTCAAGTATATTTTAGGTTGAGTGATGGCGGAAATTTTTATATTTAATAGGTTGTTCCATTCTAAGTGTCTGTGTACCACAAATAGTAACTCTAGCAATTCTTAAACTGGAGTATGATGTGAAAATAATCTGAAAGTCCAATTGTTTCACTGATGAATTTTCTTAGCACTTTAATCTTCCAAGTAATCATAAACCAACTTCCACATATTCAAGCCGACTTAGTCATACAAAAACTTTAACTTGAAGAATCCAGCATAAAATGCTGTCTTCAGCATACTATCCACTGGTTTAATGGCCTCAACCTTTAAGTTTTTAACCATATGAAACGGCATGGCAAAGCTATGTGCACTCAGTGAAGCTGAGAAGACCTTTTACCAATGTACTTTTTAAAAAAAAGTTGACTACTCTTCAGTTCAATTTAAAATTCTGATAATAGCATCTACTAAAATTCAGTACCAGTGGGGACAAACAATAGGGAGGAGACATTACATAGATGACTTATGCTGCATTTAAATGCCAGTGAAGATGATTTAATCACCAGACTATTTTTATATAGGATAGTTGTTTCACATTTAAGTGGTCTTGTTTGACCATTTTCTGGAAGTCCTGTTATTTGTAGTATATAGTGGTTTTTTTTGTTTTTAGAAAACAAACCAACAAACAAGAAAATCTAGAGCTTCTCTAGGAGGAGATACAGCAGGAGTTCTGACACCTCTTCTCTCCCTTGTTTAAATCTGCTTTGTCTCTAGTTTGATGATAGCCACATAATATATGCTTAGCAAACACTTGTTTACTTTTAGTCGTCCGATGACTTATAAATATTTTGCTGTGTGTGACCTTGGAGTTGTTTTTTTCTCTTTCTTTTTTCTGATTTGTGTTGATTTTTTTCTATGACAGACTGTTTAGATGAGAATCCTGGGATAATGAATGTCTTTAAGGTCAGTCTGAAGAAAGATACTTTTCTTTCTTCCAATAGCTGATTTGGAACTTGACGTGATATTCATAACAAACTACCTGGAGAGACTGGGGCATCAATAGGTCTAAAGTATCCTTCTGATACTCTAGTTGATTGGTATACCTTCTTTCTTTGGTGCCAGAGAAAAGACATCCTTCCCCACCCCCCACCCCCGCCCCAGCCATCCAGTTTGTGCGTCACAAGAAGGAAAAAAAATTACAGGAATGTAGGTGAAGTGAGATCAGCTAGGACAGCAGTTGGTGAAGGGCTAGGCTCACAGTTAAGGGACAAGTATCCTTGCCTGAGGCTACTGTTTTCTTTTTTGTGTGTTAGTTTCCAAGAGAGACTCATGACCCTAATTCCTGAAAAAAGAAAAAAAGTTTCTGCTTGTGTATTTGGTATATAA
Organism: Dicrostonyx torquatus; assembly: GCA_028555095.1. Taxonomy (NCBI): domain Eukaryota; kingdom Metazoa; phylum Chordata; class Mammalia; order Rodentia; family Cricetidae; genus Dicrostonyx; species Dicrostonyx torquatus. The sequence continues at coordinate 997,516 of JAQHUG010000100.1, forward strand.
TTTACTTTTCACATTAAATGGAGCAAAATGCTGAAAAACAAATGGCAAGACTTAAGATGGGGTCTTAGATAGCCACAACAAAGCCAAATGTAAGTCACATTAGGAACACACTTTTCCACCTTTGGTAGAGATCTTTTATAGGTGTCCAATTGGTTAGTGAATGAAGCTTAGTGTAGGCTGAGGACAGTGAAAGTCAACATTGCATTCAAAACATAATAATTTGGTTTCAAGTCCATATATAAATGTCATTGAGAAATAATTCATATTACAATATGAACCAATTCCCCTCCCTCTGCTTTTAAAAACGACAGTGGTGTGTACAAGTCAGAGGTGTCATAATCGTACAGATAACAATGTTCAATTGTTACCTATCCTGTTTCTTATTTTATTTATTTGGTTTTCTGAGACGATGTCTCACTATAACTTTGACTCTCTTGGAACTTGCTATGTAGAGCAGGCTAGTCTCAAATTCATAGAGATTTGCCTGCTTCTGCTGGCTCAATGTGCCAATATGCCCTGCTGTGTCTCCTCTTGCAACAATCCTCCACCTTAGGTTTTTGTTTGTTTGTTTAAACTACGGGGTCTTTGCATATGCTCTCATTGGTTCTTTTTATTTTTTATTGTAAGGCAATTGGTCAGTAAATTTTTGCTAAATACCTTTCCCAATAGCCTGAGAGTTCCATGAAAATAAACTACATTTGTAGTGCTAGGTTGCTGGTACTTCATGACTTTAAGTAGACTTTTAACAGTTAAGTCAAACCTTATCTTTTTCGGGAAGGTGCTCTTGAGCCTTTGACATATGTACTGCATGCGTTCCCTGTCACCTATTTTTGTCCCATGATGCAATTCCTTTAGCCTTTTTCTTCCATTAACCTAAAGGGCAGAAATTGGGTCAGCTTTAGCCCTCCAACATAGAGAACTTTTTATACCATCTGGCATAAAAATGTTTGCTGAACAGATTATTGAGCAATGTTTAAACTTGGTGGCCACTCGCTTTGACCTATATCCACATTTCTTCTACAAGAAGTATGTCAAAATGCTGGCCATACCGTTCATTAACTTTCTGCAGCACCTATTATTTTTTAACTCAGTACTTTAGGTGGTGTGACATTTAGATAAATTCAATTGTGTATGTATGTAATGACTCACATTCAAAATACACATCAAATTCAAAGTTAAGCATAATCTTCAAGAAAGCAAGTGTCTCTTGGAGCTTCTGTTCATTGTATCTGAGAGCATGCCCTCCCGTGCTGCCGTCCTTGGGTAGCTGGCTACTTCAAGAACAGAGACATACTTCCTGCACGATTAAAATGAAACTTAATGATAAAAGACAAAGCTGGTATTTGAGCTCTTTTGAGATATCTAAAATCCTTTCCCTTCACTGTTCAAGTTATTTGCGTCATCACACCCGTATGATGGTCAAATTCATCCTAATAAATGCTCACTATATTCATTCTGACACAAATTCATTTCAGTATAATGAACTTCAAATTGAATTGTAGAAGGCCTAAAGGACTCATAGCCTAAAGTTAGCTTAGTCTTTAACTGTTATGGGCACACTTATTGATTTGGTGTTTAAGCTTATATTACAAATGGCTTCCCTAACACTTGGTCCCTAATTCTGTGATGGTTTCGTGGTTCTTTCAAATCCTGCTTTCGTAAGGGATCCTTTGAAAAAGAATGTGAAAATCTAGTTCCTGAGGATGAAACAGGAGGGACAGCACCAAGGGCTGAGGACAACATATGCTGCTCACTGGTGCTACATAACAACACCGGTAGTTGTCTAGGGGTTTATCTTTTAAATAAAGTTTTGATCTTATTGACTCTTCACAATAACTCTGATCATAAACTAGCTTGTGAAATCGCAGATAGGACTCAGTTCAATGGTAAACTGTAAAGAGGTGCTTTGGTTAAAGAGCTTAATATCACCCTATGGATTACTTGGTGAGGGACTGGTGGCTTTAACCACTAACAGCCTGGAAACAAAGCAATGACTGTATTTCTTTGGCCACAAAGCAATCATGGCAAACAGAAGCACCCACTCTTTCCACTTTGACCCATACAATCTGTCTAGGCAATTAATCAGAACTCCCAGTGGTTTTCCTACACGTTGCCAGTTGCCTTGCTAATTAAACCTTCCCACAGAGTGTAGCAAGAGCACAGCCCCTAAGGGCTCTCTGACTAAGGAAAGTGTCCTGACCAACAGTAGTGAAAGCTTGAGAGTCAGTAGGCCTTCTCAGTAAAATGCAAATGAGAATCCTCCTCACTCAGTTTCTCTATCTCTAAAATGGGCTCCCCTTTATCCATCTAGACTAGTTCTCTTCCATTTGGTGCTAGGCCAATCAGGAAGTGAAATCAGTGCTTAACCACAGCAGAATGCCCTCTGTTAGGCTCCAGTCGCCGCTCCGGGCATGCTCAGTAGCCCGGCCAGCTCAGCACCAGGAGTAGGAAGAGGCTTTCTGAGGCGCCCGCCCGGGCGGCCGACAGCGGGCACTTTGATGAATCACGTGTGTTGAGGCCGTCTTAAAGAGATAGGCACCTACTTTTCCTCCACCCTAAACACCGCCCTGAGGGCGGAGGCGACCGTGGTGATTGCAGCTGCTTAGGGGCAGGGCTTGCCCCAGTGCTGAGTGCTAGCTCCCTAGTGGTTGCGTCGGGGTTGCCTGGGATTGGGGAGATCCGGGGGCCTGGGAGCGGCGCTTGGCGGGCACCCCTCTCTGTCCGTGGACGCGGGACATCCGGAGCGCTCCGAGGGGCTTTTGCCCTTGAGGAGACGTGGGGTTCCAGGGCTGCAGGTGACAGGGCCAGAGAAAGATGGAGCAACTCGGGGCGTCGGCGTCGGGAGCTGGAGGCGGTAGCGAGGAACCCGGCATGGGCCGGAGCAACAAGCGGAGCGCGGGGAACCGGGCCGCCAACGAAGAGGAAACGAAAAACAAACCCAAATTGGTAAGTGCTCCCGCAAACCCAGCGGGTCTCGGAGACCCGAGATCCCCGAGTCGTCCTGCCTTGGAACACGCGGGGGACCCGGGCCCCCCTCCCAGCTGCAGCCGTGGTCTTGCCGCGCAACACGGGGAACGGAGACGGCGTGGGGGCGGAAGAGCACCCTCCACTTAACCCGGCCCTCTCTCGTGTCAGTTTGCGACGGAGAAAGGCCCCACCCCGACTTGGGGACACCCCTCGTCGCGTCCTAGAGTACTGGGTAGGGCTGTTTGTGTAACTTGTGGGCGCGAACCTTCTTTGCGGGATTCCATTTCCCTCCCACCTCTTGTCAGTTGCTGTTTGGCCTCTTAACACTTGGGGTCCGGGGCAAGGGAGACCTCCTTCCTCTCCGTTTCGAACACATCGGAGCCCACTCGTAGCTACTTGGATCCAGAGAAGCACGACATAGGTTCCCGGTCCTTCGACTTTGCCAGAAATCCAAGGAAGAGGCGCCTGCCTGCCTGCGTGCGATTCCCCCACCATGTGCTCGAACAAGAAACATTTCCTTGGAACCTTGTGGCTTTAGGGGAGCTTGGGAGTTGGAGACTAGGCGAGGTCCTCCACCCCAGACTATTCCGATAGAGTATTTCCACTTGTTTGAGAATGCTCAAAAGGAGTTATGTGCCCTGTATGTGTCCGACAGTCCTGACAGTGTGGACCAGTTGCTGTAGTTCATTTCCTGCTAAAAACATGAATCTACTGGGCCTAGTATTGGGTTGGGAAATACTAGGGTTTCTTCAGCTCATCAGTTAAAAGGGTTCCTCTTTTTTGTAAACTTTCTAATTTCAGTGGAATGTGGAGAAAGGGGTTTCCAGCAGATTCAGCAAATAAACTTTTCAGCCTCTCATGAGTCTTTTGAAACAGAAGATTCCCAGTCCACATCCCAAGCACAAACCACATGTTGCATGTCTATATTCCAGCTGTAAGCAACAACTTGATTATAATAGAAGAGAGGGTGAGACAGTGACATGCAACTCAAACCATTTCCTGTGGCATCTGGCCATTTGGTCTGGACTTGCACTTCTCTTTTGGCTCCTATTTGCTTTCCTATTACAGACTGTCGATACAGGAAAACGGGTCAGACATTAGGACATATCCATTATGTGGGAAAAGACTTGTGCTAGATTAATATTGCAAGTTTAAAATTCATCAATTTCCATACAAACCAGAGACAGATCTAGAAATCACTTGCTATGTGCCCCATTACCCCCACATTTACAAATAAAGAAACCGAGTCACAGCCTTTTTGACTCTCTGTACTGTCTATTACAGTCATAATGAGTGCCTGCACCATAATGAATTCGAGAAACCAGTTCTGAGTGTATTTCTAGAGTTGCGTGAATTTAACATGTTTTTGTTTTTGAGACAGGGTCTTTCTATATAGTCCTGGCAATTCTGGAACTTGCTGTGAGTACAAGCTACCACGGCCAACCCAACCAAGTAGTCAAAGTTTTAATGATGTGGCTTTGAAATTTACCAGTCTGGTAAAAGAATGATTTTACGTCTATCTCCCCCACACCTGTCCCAGTACAAACTGGTCAGCAGTAAAAAGTTTAATTAGAAAGAAAAGTTAAAGGATAGTTTACATAAGTAGTTTTATTTATCTTTTAAGAATCTTCCACTTTGGAGGACGCTAAAGGAAAAATATTTATCTCAGTTAGTAAGAACGCCTTGGTAATCTTCCCACGTTTTGGCTGTTTGTCCCATTTCCTCTTTCATGTTTTCCTTGATTTGACAACATAGCTAGATGATTATGAGATAGCATCACTTTCAGTTCCCAGCCACCTTCACTGTTCCGTAGTGAACATAGCTTGATGCAGTAGATCAAGTATTGGAACCCAGAGCATAATACTGACATGAATTTTCTTTTTCCCCCTCAAGTATATTTTTGAGCTTTACATGATTTCTATAAACCAATGTGTCACACTAATAAAAACAAGAATGCAGTATGGCACATTTTAAGACAAGCAGTTTGACCAAACAATATGATTTGGTAAACTTTTTAGGGAAGAGGTCACCTGAAGTTTTGCAAGTATAAGACTTAAGGCTAAATTTTAAAACATTAATGCTATATATTATGTAGACTATAATTCTTAATTATAAATGTGTGAAAACGAGTTCTGTGTGATTATAAACAGCCATATGACAATAGAAATTATTTATCTGGGTTATTGTAGTGTTAGGGGTTCAAAACTTCAAATTATATGACAAAAGTTGGAAATGTTTATTTTTCTGGGTTTTATGCCGTTTGTTAAGTTTCTTACAACCATCTGTGACTTGTAGAAAGAAAAAGAACCAGTGTAGTTCAAAAGACAGCAAAGGACATGATGGTGGGAGAATTGAGGAGTCTGATGAAGAGAGAAAACACTGGGGACAAGGAAGAGCCATACAAGGAAATCCTGCTGGGATACTCAGGAGTCAGAGGCAGGCCGATCTTTGTGAGTTCAAGGCCAGCCTGGTCTACAAGAGCTAGTTCCAGGACAGGCTCCACAGCTGATCACTGTAGTCTACTGGCTTTTTTAAACTATTAGACTTGTGATGCAATTGCATTCATTTAGTTGCTCGTGGATCTGGAAAAATGAGAATAAAGGGTATTTTTTTGTAGGCAAAGTGACAGTTATTTATATTCTCAGCTTATTGATGGCTATCAGTGAGACCTTTTTCACATTGGCCATTCAGAACTGTAATGATTTCTGTTTAAGGTTATTTAAGTCTTGACAGAATTTATTTTAGTTTTTTTTTTCAGATATGTATCCTTCTAATGAGTCCTCCTATATCCATCCATCCACCCACTCCTCCATCCATCCTCCCATCCATCCATCCATCTTTCTATTTGGGAGAGTCAGTTCTTTCAATAACCCAACACAGTTTAAATAATATATTAATATTAGAGTTTTGGATTTTATATAACTTTATGGTTAGGCCAAGATTGTAACATGCTATTAAACAGTACGACTCTTAGATTGATTAGTAGTTTGATATCAACCATGGCTTGTATTTTGTTAAGCTGAATAGGAGAGAAAGTACCCAAGAGAAGTGTAAGGGAGAAGCTCTGTCTTGCATCTCACATATTTAAAACAATTTTCTCAACCATAAGAGAATTCAATGTTGGAGCTAGACAGATAGTTCAATTGGTAAAGTGCTTGCATGCAAACATGAAGAGCTGAGTTTGATGCCCTGCAATCTCGTATAGAGTCTGGTCTAGTGGCAAACATTTGTTATCCCAGTGCTGGGGGTAGAAGGAGACAGGCCAGTCCTGGGAGCTTATAGACCAGTCAGCCTAGCCTAACTAAAGGGGTCTCAGATTCCTTTGAAAGAGACTGTCTCAAAAAAGGAAGTACCTTCTGATGAATGACACCCCAAGACTGACCTCTGGCTTCTACAAAGATACGCATACACATTCAAACACAGACATAGACACAGACACAGACACAGACACAGACACACACACACACACACACACACACACACACACACACGAGTGAGAGTGATGGGGACAGTTTTAAGGTGTATCTAATACCTCCATCTTCCATCATAAGATGGTAGATATAGAGTAGCTTGACAGTGTTTGAAACTTTTGTATTTTGATTTTCTGTCTGTATAATTTCTGAAGCTATTGCTTTTTTTGATAGTGAAATTAATAACTTGTTCTGATAGGCAGGAGAGGTAGAATGAAGCCAGAATTAGGATGTTTAGCTGTTAACTAAAAACTCTTTATAATAGCACACTAATATTCTGGTTACTATGTAACTGAGCATTTGGCTATTTTTTACAGTTGATGAATTATGTTTTGATATTAAATAATTTCTGAACTTAATGGTTTATGCACAAAATTTGTTTACCAAGTGCTAACGATAACTTCCAAGCTTGGTGAAATGAAAGTGCTCATAGTCAGGCCAGGCATAATGGTGCATACCTGTATTTCCAACATTCTTGAAGTAGGAACATCTCACATTTGAGGCCCGCCTGGGCTATAGAGTGCGACCTTGTTTTAAAAACTTACTTAGTCCAGTGAAGCAGAGAGGGGAGGTAATTATTTGTGAGTGTTATAAAAATGTCCCAAAGGAGCATTTCAGTCAAATTGGATTTTGTTTTTTTCATGGTTTTTATAGACACGGTTTTTCTGTGTAACCTTGGCTTTCCTGGAACTTGTTCTGTAGGCCAACCTGGTCTCTTAACTCAGAGATTTACCTGCTTCTGTCTCCCAAGTGCTGGGATTAAAGGCATGCAGCACCACTGCCCAGCCAAACTGGATTTTAAAAACTGTATCTTTATGTCTTTATGTATTAAGGTACAGGGCCCGCTTTCGTGAGTGCTGCAGCTGAGGCAGTGCTGAGGAGTTCAACCGTGGTGATGAGGTTAGTGGAGAGTTGGAGAGCTGGTGAGCTGATGAACCCTTCAGCCACCCAGGCCCAGAACAAGGGCTATGAGTTGGTGCACCCCAACATCCACCCCATCTATGATCTCCTGGATAATGTGAAGGGGCTGGATCTGCAGATTCAAAATGCAGGATCTCCATAGCCCAGGGCAACAAGAGGAGTCCCAATGAGGGCTCAGTATCATAAGTGTAGCAGAAGCCAGAGGCCTCGAACCAGACCCATGACTCATTGCAATGAACACTTGCAAGTTAGAATATATGGACTAAAGGGTATACTGTGTGACTCAATGGGCCACACTACAGCTTCCATGATAATATTTTTTTTTCCTTTTCTCTTAAATTTTGTTTTATTTTATTTCATTTCATTTTTTTTGGAGGGGAAGGTTACAAGGGCAGAGGGCAGATATGAAGGGATGGGGAGATAAATGGGATCAAAATACATGACGTGAAAGCCGCAAAAATAAATAAAAGGTTAAAAAAAGAGAAAGGCTTATAGTAGAAGACATGTGCACCAAGGTGTGAATAGGGCTTTCAATGAAGAAAGGGGTTAGGGTTGGGAGGAGAGGGATTGGAGTGGAGAAGGCATTCTACATAAAAAGTGGCAGAATATACAAACTTAGAAAGATGTAGAAATATGCTAATAAAGAGTGTTCAAACTAGATATGAGTGGCTGAAACAAAAATATGGCAGACACAAAAAGAAGTTATATTTAGTAGTGAGTCTGGCCACTAAAGGTTGGGCTCTAGGTCACAGTATATCTTTGTGTCTCATGTTGGAATTTCACCTTTCTTTCTGAAAGTCAGAGTAAATTGTTGGGGAGATTAAAATGAGAATTCCTTGATTAGACATGTCTTTCAGAAAGAAATTTATACCTGAAGAGAATTTCCTAGAAAGGGAGGCTAGAACGGAGGGAGGAGGGCCAGTCAGGAGAAGCAGAGTGGCATAATGGAGTTTGCCACTTAGAGTCCTGGGTTCCAGTAGATTCTCATGTTTGCCCTCATCCGCATTTCTTTATCCCTGTAATTCCCATTTCCTCTCCCTCCTGACACCACCCTGGATAGTCTCACCAAGTTGGAAGCGTCTTTCTTGTTTGTCTTTAATGAATTGCAGTGCTTTCATAGCCCAGCTTGGTGCTCTCTTTCTTTAAAGCTTCACTGGTTATTTCATCTTACTGAGGAAGAAGGCTCTTCCTTCTTCTGAACATTTAGCTGTTATGAGTTTCAGTGTTATAGACTGATCTCGCTTTACAGAGATTTCAAAGTGCTTCTGGGCATGGCTCATTTTTTTATGTTTATTATTGTAAACCAGCCAATGATTATTAGCTGTGGACTTTTTGTTTCTATACGTCACATATATTGGGACTTACATTTTTGAAAAGAGATTTAACAACAACAAACCAAACAAAAACAAAAAATAAAAATAAAAGTGATAGGTTTTTTTTTTTAAGATAGGAGTTCATTTATTCCATGTTGGCCTTGAACTGCCTGTGTTATTCAGGGTGATCTTGAACTTTTTTTTTTTTTTTTTTTTTTGGTTTTTCGAGACAGGGTTTCTCTGTGGCTTTGGAGCCTGTCCCGGAACTAGCTCTTGTAGCCCAGGCTGGTCTCGAACTCACAGAGATCCGCCTGCCTCTGCCTCCCGAGTGCTGGGATTAAAGGCCTGCGCCACCACCGCCTGGCTGATCTTGAACTTTTTATCCTTCTGTTTCTACTTCAAATGCTGAGATTACTTGTTTGCATACTGTATCTGGTTTATGTGCTGCCGAGGACTCAACTCAGGGCTTCATATCAACTGAGTAACATCTCCAGCTCCAAATTTTTATCTTTTATGTGTTATAGTTTTTTTAGTATGTACATATGTATATTATCAAATGAACTTTCCTTTCATTCTCCTGTTTCTTTTTGGGTTTGATTTACTTCCTTGTCTGATCTTGAGTTCACTATGTAGCTCCTGAGGCTGGCCAATACCAGATCCTGTCTCCCTCCATATCCCAAATGCATGGACTATGACCGGAGCCTACATGCCTGATTCCTCTGTTTTTTCTCTGAGTTAGAAGTTCAGACAACCTCTCCAGGGTCATGAGAAACTCCCTCCTCCCCTTGTTTGTTTAGATTCTTCTGATGTCAGAGCCAGAACTCCCATGCAGAGAGATTGTACTGACATTACCAAGCACCAAGTAACAGTTTGCAGTTATTACTAGGAGTCTTCAGATTAATCTAAAAACAATATGGACTGTAGAGTCAAAAATTCTGGGGTTCAGTCTCCTTTCTGTCTTTTATTTGCTTGTGATCTTCGATGAACATTAATAACAAAAATTTTTGTTCTTTAATTAATATCTGCCAGTCAGTGATATGGTTTCCTGCCCTGAATACTAGTTTAATTTTCAAGAAAGGGTCCTGCATTTTTGTTATCCAGGCTATTTTTTAACTCCTGACCTCAGGTGATCCTCTTGTCACTGTCCCTTCAGTAGCTGGAACTACAAAAACATGCCACCTTGTCTGTCTGATTTGCCAGATAAAGTGGCTTAGATAAAATACAGCAAACATTAAGAAAACATTTAGGAAATTCTATAATGTTATAGCAATACATATTACTGTTAGCCCCCTATATCACCTGAATCAAATGTGATTATGGAATTGGGGTGTAGCTCCATGTTAGAGTGCTTGCCTGGCAGTCATGAGGACTGGGGCTCAATTCCCAGTTTTAGAAAAAATGTTGTTTGTGCTTGTTGAGTTTCATGTCAGTTTTGCAGTTTGAAATCCCTAATATTGTTATTGTATAAAGTGCCATAATCAGGTGTTTGTTGATTGATTCCTTGTTTTCCTCTCTAGTTCCCTTTGGTTTTGAAGCATTATGTATTTTGTCCTTTTACTAATTATCCTTTCTTCTGAGTGATTGTAAATGTGAACTTAACTTGTTCACTCAAGTTTTGTTTATTGTTTTCTAAATTTTAGATTAATTTATTTTATATTATGTGTATGAGTGTTTTTGCTTGCACATATGTATGTGCACCATGTATGTGCCTGGTGTGTGTATAGTTCAGAAGAGACTATCAAGTCCCTTGAAACTGGAGTTTCTTAGGGTTTTGAAACCACCATGTGGGTGCTGGGAAACAAATTTAGGTCATTGTAAGAGCAATAAGTGCTTCCAACCACTGAACCATCTCTCCAGCCCACACTCTAAATTTTTAAAGAACATGTTTTCTTTGAATTGATCAATTTCAGGCATTTAAATTTTTTCTTAAAAAAATTCAGTAGGTACGTGTGACATTCTGGCTTGTCAAGGAGCTTAGTGATCTTGTACAAATAAGGAAACTGAGTCATTCAGGTGTTATGGGGATTGACTAAGAGGTAAGTTTAAAAGCTGTCACCTCTATTGTGGAAGTTATCTATAGCACTGAGTCATTATGCTTCAGGGACTCTTAAAAGTAGAAAGCTATTCAGTCTCTCACTTCTTTTGTTCCTTTTTGAACAATTTATAATTATAAACCTCCTTAGATTTCACTGTAAGTACTAAGAACTTTGCCAGTAGCAACATGTCATTTAAGTGAAATCTTACTCATTTCAAACCTGATCTTAAACAACACTGTAAATACCAGCATGCTCTGAAAATAGTATATAATAATATATGCTAATTTATATGAATCAGCCCACCTGATTAATGTATTACTGCGTAGCCTTAGCATTGAAATGGTTATTATCAAAGACCTAGACTTTTCTCATTTCAAGTTCCTTCTGTCAGATTTAGGATCTGTGTTACCTTCTTTTTTTTCCTGAAGACAGAAAAAGCTAAGATAATGGTTAAGTGACATAAAAACATTGCTGTAATCTTGCAACCTAACTTGGTTTCATATGGATGATACCCATTGTGGAAGACAGCTCAAAACTGGTGCATGTAAAGGTGGATATATATTTTCAGATGGTTGTTTATTGTGAACCTCAGAAAGAGAAAGAATTGTGTTCTCTCCAATTTGCAACTTATAACCTGATCAGACTGAATCTGATTTACTATCAAGTGATACACTTTGACTGTAGTTTAAACAGAACCTTAAACAAATCTAGATACTTGCTTCGTGTGAGGGGGCCTGGGGAAGAAGATATTGGTGCCCTTTTTTGTAAAGTAATGTATAAAACATAATTTTTAACTCGTCATCATTTGTGTTGTCCTTGGTTTAATGAAGATTTTACTGAATTATTCTGGGAATAGGGTGCTCCATTGCTTAAAAAAAACATGGGTAAATTAGCCTTCCATTTTTATTGTTTGGTCTCTATAAAGTGGTGCCTCTCATAAGTGAGAAGCTTCTAATTGTATCAGACAACCTATGTACAACTCAAACACAGTATTAGAAAGAAATTACTTACAAATGGCCATTGACTCAGTCACTGGTAATTGTGATGCTCACCTAAGGGACAGGAGGATTTGATTACAGTCCTTTAGTTTTGAGACAGAGTATTATATAGCTCAAGAAGGTCTCAGACAGTCTATGTAGTTGAAGTAAGTCTGAACTTCTTATCCTCCTGCATCTGCCTCCTGAATGCTGGGATTTACTGGCATGTGCCACTAATGCCCAATTTATGAGACATTAGGAATTAAGCCTATGACTTCATGTTTGCTAGGCAAACACTGTACCATCTGAGCTACTTTCTTAGCCCACAATCTTTTTTTAAAAAGCTATTTGTTGTGATGTGATAGTTGTCTGTAGATAACCACATGTTTTGAGAAATGTCCATTCAACAATTTGAGGAATTTTTGATTTACCCCTAATTTGTTGGTCTCTTTATCCAGAGAAAAGTAAAATTAAGTTGAAATATTTTAAAGCAATGCAAATAAAAAAGAATGTAATATGATGACCTACAGTTTATCTATTGTCCAGATAGAGTGGTTAGACCTCTAGAATTTCTAAATTTACTTTATCTGTCCTTTGTTTTTCCCTTGCCAGAGATTTTAGTTCACACTCTGAATATCATGTCATTCTACTCCTACAGACTTCACTGTGCATCTCTATAAATTACTGAATTCTTAAAAACAGTCACTATGCTTTTGTGCAGCTGTATTTTGAATAAAGCTACCACAGTGTTAAACACAAGAACAGGCAGTACTGATTGTATGTTCTGACTTTTTTTCTGACTGCTGTAACTTAAGTTTTGAAACTGAATTGCTTTGAATAAATCGAAAAATTGTTAATAAAAAACAATCACTATGACACTGTCCCATCTTTAAAATATTAATACAACCCTTGGTATCGTCCAGTGTTCAACCCATAATCAAGTATCCTCAATTACCTCAAACATAATTAAATTTTTAATCTAACGCATGTGTAATTAATATATATTGCCCCAAACGTTCCTTAGATAAATATAGCTTTAAATATTGTTCAAAGTTACTCTACATAAATATCAATCTAAGTTAGGTTGACATTAGTCTGTAATTCTGTTAAAGTATTTATGAGAGTTTCTGTTCAAGTGTGATTAGACTAGAACTCTGTATCATAGAAAGTATACCAAATTTAGACTTCTGGTTTCACTTTCTTCATTCTATGACATGTGAAGTGAAGTGGAGTTTGTGTAGAAGAATTTTCTCCTTCTAGAGAAGTGCTATAGATAGCTGAGCAAATGGGAAAATACTCTAGAGTTCTATACATATAAGAGATGCATAAAATTCTTCGACACATGTACACACACAATAACATGTTTAAGTTACTACCTGTATTTTTTGTTTGTTTGATTGATTTTTGAGACATGGTTCCTCTGTGAAGCCCTGGCTATCCTGGAACTCACTTTGTAGACTAGGCTGACTTCGTACTCACAGAGATCTGCCTGCTTCTGCTTCCCAAGTGCTGGGATTAAAGGCGCGCACCAACACAGCTCATCTAACTACCTGTACTTTTATTACAAATAAATGCCAATTTGGCACCTCAGATAGCTTTCTTTGTTATTAGGCACACTGATATACTCTAGATGTGCCTCTAGTTGACTGGGTCAGTGAACCTTAGCTAGAAACTCTGAATTACCATCTTTTTTTCCCCCTAGATATTTGAGGTTTTCCTTGAAAACCAGGTTATATTAATGAGGCGGTGGCTCTGCAGATTGTTGGAGTAGATCAATTTGGGCAAATGCTCTAGATTCTCTACCCATGGTTTTAAGAAGTTGTATAACCACTACTCTTTAGATACCAGTTTGTTGCGGTTACAGTGCTGAAAAGTAATATATGTATAACTTCTCAAACTTTATAAACTTTTAAATAACAATAGTGTAATCTATGTCCCCTCCTTACCTTCATGACTGAGCAGTTACTGACCCAGTCAAGTGGCTGATTGCCCTCTAAACACATAAATGTAAATGAGTGATAATTGTTGTGATGCCATAGACAGCTGGCATTTTCTCCTTTTGTTTTGCTTAAGGGAAGTTAAGCTATGGATGTCTTGTTTTATGTGCTTTGAAATTAATCACTGATAAAATCTGAAATGTTTAATAGTATATTAAGCTGGCCAGAGCTATTTAGGAAGGTTCTATATGTAGATAGTAAAGCATTGTGCATTTATATCTTGACCTTTAATAACATATATAATGTAATAGAGCAGTGTCATTATGTAGGATTGGGCCCTACACAAGGGTATCAGATCATGGAGATCACACTATTTCCAACATATGCCAGGCACAAGGCTCTGTCTTCCTGGAGTATTTTTCTACTTCACACAAATGTATTGTATGGGTTGGGTGATCCACTTAAAACCATATGAATTTTATTTTTATACGTGGATGAAAATTCAGCAAGCACAGGGCATGGCTGAATGGTTCATTTAGGGTAGATGTTTTATTTTTAAATATTCTTTATTTTTAATCATGCATATTTTTATGTTTGTATGTGTGCATGAGTATATTGGATCCCTGGAGATGGAGTGATAGGTACTTGTGAGCTGCCAGATGTGCTAAGAACCAAATGGGCACTCTGGAAGACTAACAAGTTGTCTTTACAGCAAAGCTACTGCTCCAGTCTTCTAGAATAGGTATATTTCATTTGTCATTCATTTGAATAGGCATATTATGTGTATGTCTATGTAATATATTCTCTTATACCTGACTGCTTTAGGTTTTGAATTCTCAAATCATCATATGGATGACCCTGTCCTTGAGGGCCTAGGCTCAAAGTTCAACTAAGGCTCTGCTCTTTCTGTTCTCACAGTGATTTTCTTGACATCATTTTTTTTTCAAAGAGCTTTACATAGTCACGGATCATATGGACAAGACTGTACTTTTTTGAAGTTTGTACTGTAACTTGAACGTATTTTCATTTACATCACCCATGATACAAGGCGAGAACATACAGAATGTTAAGATGGGATTGGCAGAGACAGGACTTCTTGTAATATGCTCTGCAGTCTGGTACTTTTCATTATGAAATCAATGCTTTCCAGACGACTCAGTGTGTATGTAAAACATTTATGAGTGAAAATAACCTTTCTTAGGTTGCCGTCACAGATCGTTTGTCATTGGCACCGCAGTAGCTTACATTTCTCCCCTCTTTGGTTGAATCTAATGGTCTTTAAATGGAAGAATAAGTTTACTATGGTAAGAAAAGAAAAGAGGCCTGGATTTTATCCATGTTATGTGGATCAGATATTTCATGTATTTGTTTTACTAAAGCAGAGTGTACCTAAGTTCTGCTATCTCTAAATTCTTACACTTTTCCAGTACAGCCTATTAGTTGCTCTATCAAATGGTTTTCAGATGCTATTGTGAGATCCAAACCCTCCATTTTAATATAAACTGAGTTGGCCTGAGACTTCATCCTAAATTTTAAGTAGCCTTGTCTCTATATCAAATGAAATGAGGCTTTAGTTATAACTGAAAATAGGGATTGTACAGGGCTGTAAGCCCAGTGTTCCACACTCGTCATTCCAGTTCTGTTCCAGCTAATTATAGATCAAGGTGTATTATTGTATTACATTGCAGATTCGGGCTTTTAACTACCTCTTCCCCTTAAGATAATGTTATCACTTGAATGTTTCTAGCACTGAAGATCATATTCCTTATCATGTTTAGTAGTTTTTTTGAAGACTGTCAATGTAGAAGAATTGTCATTGAATGTTAAATGAGTTGTTGAATGTGTCAGATATTTCTGTAACAGCCTTTCCCATTCATACTCATCACCAAGTGTATTGTTGTGAACTAGTGGAAACTCCATTTTTTTTGTCTTAACACATAGTACAAGTTTTTAAGACCTTGGATTGTATTTTGTAGAATCTAAAAGTACTTCCTATGCTATTCATAATTGAAATGAGTTAGCTAGGGTATGTATGTCATCTTATTGTTTAAAACAGATTGTTTCTGGCTACTTGAGGAAATTTCTTAGAAATGAACTAACTTTAAAATGTATTTATGGGCACATCATTTTTTTAATGTATTAACTATCAGTTCTGTACAACAAAGGGGTTAAAATGGATAATCTGCATGGGCTTCTTTCAGCTTCTACATATTAAGGATCAAAGATTATTAAGAATTGCAATGAATCTGCTTTAACAAAAATACACTGTGTAGATTTTAGTTAGATTGAAAGTAAGAAGTATGAAAATTACTGTTTAGGCTGAATATTAAAAACTGAACATCTCATCTCACTTTATAGTTTTGTTTCTAGAATCTGAGTTATTCTAGTCCAGTGAAGGCTATAGCAACATTCTTTTATCCATATATTTCCTTCTAGAGAGTGTTGGCTTCATTCTAGGTTATTCTATGCATTGAGCCATTTCTGTGGTTCATTAACCAAATATTCAGGCTATCCAGAGATAATTCAGTGATAGTCAATATCATATTATATCTGGTTGCTTTTCTGGATTCATTACATGTTTTTGTGGAAAGCCATGCAAAGAGGGCTGGGGGAATGATTCATCACTTAGGAGCACTGGACTTGGAGAGGACCCACGTTTCATGCCTAGCATAGATGTCTGTTGGCTCACAACTGCCTGTAATTCCAGAAATCCAGTGCCCTCTCCTGGCCTCTTTGAATACCTGCACTCATGTGAACATACCAACTCCCTGTGCTTATAATTACAAATAAATCTTTAAGAATCAGGCAAAGTATGAGATGTTATCCTTTGTACCTACTGTTCCCATTTCACAAATGGGTCAGACACAAAGAATATTGTATTTGGAAAGGTAATAGCAACATGTCTGCACCATACTCAGGTTCACCATAATCTTAAGTCTGATAGGGTAGACATGGATAATGGGTACAGGAGGTTAGTTGTGCCACAGTTGAACAACATATGGAGGATTTGTCACTTTAATACTGACAAGCACACAGCAAGGTCTTTGCTGGGATTGAGAGATGTTACCTCATTCTGAAAATTACTTGCTACAAACAAAGCCTTGGGAAATAGCCTGTATATAATCCAAGCAGCACCTTTTAGTCTTGACATACACAGCATTAATGTACAAGGATGTTCTACGATTGATGGTGGATTGTTTCACTCTGAATATTAACACATTTCATTCTGACAGGCATCAGTTTGTAGGGAACAAGAAAGGCTCAGAGCAGCTAAGTCACTTGCCTGGGAATCTGCAATAGTGAGCTTGGCATTTAGGACCAATGTGATTATAAAAACCTATATTTTAATCCATCAGTGTTCTCTACTGCCTAAGAGCCTACACCTTGGGGTTGTTCTAAATTAACCAGAACACCCAGTTTTCCTGTGGAATGGTGATGTTTTGGACCTGACCTACATTGGCACCATGCTTATGTATAATTTAGAAGACAGAGTTCAGGGGCTGTTTGTTTCAATGTTACTGAAATATCCCAAGTTAAAATTCTTTGAATTGCTGCCATGATATAGTAGGGAAGATATGTGACCATTTCAAAAGTGCCATGGGCACAGAAGAGATATGACTGTAGATTTTAAGGTACATGAGCACAGTTCTTAAAAATAGCAGTCTTGGTAGTTTGACCTTTATTCCATAATTTCTGAGTCACCTCAAGGCTTGCTGTGTTTTACTACTCTCACTGATGGTGATCCATTCCTTTTCCCTCTCCCCGTTTGTACGCTAGTGCTTTCTAACAGAATACATGGCAAGTCCTATTGCATTCTTTGCTCTCCCCTTCCATCCCCATTCTCTGTTTATTTGTGAACTTTTGTGTGAGGCAAACTGCTTTGGAAAACTAATGCTGTCTCCTGTTATACAAGCACACAATATGCATTGTTTCTTGATTAGGCAAGTGCCAAGAACCACCTACTTTCTCCTGCTGCTTCCTGTGTCTGCTTTGCCTAAAGATTGGCCGCTATTAAAGTGTGCTGTAGTCAGCCAAGTGCCATCTTTTTTTAATTAGTCTGCAGAAAGTTTTGTGACAGACTATTTTAGCATTGCTGTGTGCCTAGTAAGAGGCTTTAACTGGTGTGTATCATTGTGGCTACTCGGATTAACGATTTATGTCATTGCTGCCTGTTTTTTTCAGGCTGGCCAGTGTGACTGCTTTACTTTTCAGATCTTTAGGCAAACTTTATTTATTAAAATACAAATGAAGTGCCTCTACAAAAAAAAAAAAGAGGCCTTAACTGTGGGCTTAAATGCCAAATAATTGAGAGTGCCTAATGTAGTTTGGGTACTACTTCTCTCAGCTTTAAGCATCATCCCTCCAGAAAGAAAAAGAATGTCTTTAATTTTAAAAACTATAATGTTGAGGACTGTGGACCACCAGACCCTGAATTTCTTGTAAATTACTTGTTTACCTGTGTTCTGAGCAGCCTGCAGCTGCTCTGAGCAGGAGACCTTGATGGCAGGCTGGTGGGTCTGCAGCTGAAAGATCCCGAGAACTGGGGCGTAGCCAGAGCCCTATATAAGCTTCCCCTGAGCACAATAAACTTGGCATACTTGTATCAAGGATGACCTGTGTCGTCTCCGTTTCTCTGTCTGTGTGCGTGTGTTTTTAAGTGTCCAGCTTAGTACTGTCCTGTAGTGCATGCGCTACACTATAATAGGTAAATTATGTCATGAATAGTTCACTATATGCCTGGAGCCTGCAGTTGCACTATTTCATACTTACGATCACATTAAAAATTAATGAGACATAATATTTATGCATTTTTATGGGATACCCTATGGTAATTTGACACTTACTAATGTTAATGAGCTAAAATTTCCATGTTGGTCCTTTTCATTGAACTCTTTACCATACTTGAAAGAGAAGGGTAGACAAGATGAGAGAGCTAGTAATTAAGCAGATGAAGAATTTATTGTTTCTATTGTTATATTTTTCCATCCTTCAAAATCCATGTATACAGTTACTTTTCCATTGCTGTGTTAAAACACCATGACTAAGGCATCTTATAGAATAAAGAGTTTATTTGGGTTTATGGTTCTAGGAAGATAAGAGTCCATCATTGCAGGAAGGCATGGCAGCAAGCAACATGCATATAGTCCGAAGCATGGAGCTGGGCGCGCACATCTTCAAATGCAAACTGGAAGAGACATGAGGTTTTAACCTTCTAAGACCATCTCCAGTAACATACTTGCCCCATCAAATCCATACTGTACCAAGCTTTTTCTTTTGGACCACCAAGCAGCTCCCAAATCACGACACTGGGACTTTTTATTAGTTGTGAATGCTCGGCCTAATTTAGACTCATTTCTGGCTAGCTCTTTTAATTTAAATTAATCTGTTTCTCTTTATCTACCTTTTGCCTTGGTGCCTTTTTTCTTTCTACATATCTTACTTTTCACTACCTTTGTGTACAGCTGCCTGGTTTATTGCCCCAGGTATACCCCCTTCATTCTCTTCTCTCTTCTTTTGTTCTTTTTTAGCCTTGATTTCTCCTATTTATTCTCTCTGCCTGTGCCCTGCCTATTCTTTGTCTAGGCAAGGTGAAACAAATGCAACACACCTTTACAAAATTAAACAAATGCAGCATAAATAAAAGTAACACACATTTACACAGTTAAAGTAATATTCTTCAGCATAAACAAATGTAACACATTTTTGCCTAGTTAAAATAATATTCCACAGCACCATACCAATGAAACTTCCTTTAATAGTGTACCAAGTGTTCAAATGCTGGATACTAGGTGTGGGTGAGGTGCGCTTGGACTTGCAATCTAATTCAAACCACCCCACCATGTAGTCCTGGTTGTTGATATTCTCCTTTTATTTTTGACTTCATCAAGCTCAGAGAGTTTTGACAAGTATGTAAGAAAGGGCATAGGATTCTTCTGCCTCCAAAAGTTTCACACACCCTCTTTAGACCAGTGTTTCTCTGGGTGGGACAGTTTTTATTCCCAGGAAATGTTCAGTATTTTCTGGAGACATTTTTAGAGTTGGAAGATGGTGCTACTAGTATATAGTGTGTAGAGCCCACGGCGCTGCTTTATATACTACAATTCATAGGATATGTTCCCTCCACAAAGACATATTCAACCCAAAATGTCAAGGTTGAGATAGATTGCCAGGCCTGAAAGACGTTGCTTTAGATCTTCTGACTTTGTATTTAGTGTGGATACATTCCTGTTGGTACTCAGACATTCTCCTTTGGCCATTTTGTCCTCTGCCCTGTATTGAAATAGGGTCAGATCATCCATGTTTTCAAGGAAGTATCTGTCATGTCTTTGGCCCTCACAACTTGTATTTTATCGTCTTCCTTCCTGCTAATACAAGCCTGCTGGACTAGACTGCTATCAACTTTTTATTGTGAATTGTACTTCTTATTGCCTATCACATCTCTGACAACTAGGGAAAATGTGCTCTCTTCCTAATGAGTTTATATGGTGATTTTTATTTTATTTCTTGAACCATTGCCAGCTCTTAATACTGCTCAGATTTAACTCCTCATCTATATGGCTTTTATTTTTATTTTTCTGAGATGTGGTTCTGCTGTGTAGCTCAGGCTTGCCTTGAACTCAGTCTTCCTGCTTTAGTACAAGCACTGGGATTACTTGTGTGCACGACCACACCTGGTTACCTGTGTTTATTTTAGACTTTGTGAAATCGACTTCTCTGGTACTTTCTGATTCTAGACTTATTAAC
The DNA here is from genome assembly GCA_028555095.1 of Dicrostonyx torquatus. Taxonomy (NCBI): domain Eukaryota; kingdom Metazoa; phylum Chordata; class Mammalia; order Rodentia; family Cricetidae; genus Dicrostonyx; species Dicrostonyx torquatus. Next base: position 1,017,881 of record JAQHUG010000100.1, read on the forward strand.
TTCCAAAGTCCTAGTCCTTCCTACAGTCTCACAGATTTCTCACTGTTTATTATCTCTCTACACCACCAGTTCAGGCAACAGTTTGCCCCTCTCCCCAATACCACCTGTATGTAGCTGATGCCAAACTTCTGTCATCAACATCTCAGTTGGAGACTGTACCATGGCAAGCTGAAGAGCTGTGGTTTGGTTTGACTAAATACAGCTTTAAAAGGAAAATACTTTATGCCAGTGTTCGTTTCAATATTCTTCTTTGCAAGAAAAATGAAAATCAACCGTCCGCTCACATGGTATTTATCAAGTTTACCTTTTCAAGTTGAGGTTTACCCTTGCCTCAGTTATCAGCAGACTGTATTTCTTTATTAGTAGTTACCGACTGACCTTTTTGACTTCTGTTCCAGTTGAATCAAGGTTAACTTTCCTGTTTGACAAATGAAAGTCACCGACTACTTTGTATTCAACTCACCAGAAGCAAGGGTATTTTGTGTTTGAGGATGATATTAAGCACCTAATTCTAATTGCCATCCCTTTCTGTTTTTTTTCCCTTCATTTAATTGAAGCCACATACTGCATCATCCCATCTATTTGCAATAACCTCTCCTCTTATACTTTTGTTTCTTGTGAATTCTAAGTATTTTCCATCTGTTTCTTCATATAACCATTAGCCGGTTTTTTTTTTTTTTTTTTTTTTTTACTTTTGACCTACAATTTCATTCTGCAGCACACCCAGGTCATACTAACCATTGTGCTCATTATAAATGTATGCTACAATGTCCAATCATTCCATGGACATCATGAGGCATCATGCTGAGGGCATAAGTACAGTTACAAACAGGTTTTACTCCTGAGAATCTTGTAGCCTATTGAGAAAAGAGGGGTAGGTGATTATAAAGTCATAAGTGCAATAATAAATAGGTGTGAGTAGAGTGCTACTTGAAGTGCCAGTCCTGTACCTGAGAACCTCTTCAGATGGTATGTTTGATCTGGGTCCTGGAGCATGAAGACTAGTGTGGTCAGATTTGCTGGGCTTTGTCCCTAAACATCCAATTTGTAGGTATGCATAGTTAGTTATACTACTGACGACTTGCTTAGGCAAGCTACTCAGTTTGAAGAATTCTATCTTTGAAATTATTCTTGTTCAATAATTAATCAAATGTAATAAATTTTTAGAGGAGCCCACCTCAGTATTAAGATAAGTAAGCATTATTATGGCTAAGATAAGCAATTTTTGACTGCTATGTACACAGAATTGGAGAATATGATGTTATAAACATCTGGTAAAGGATGGAGTGTGGTAAGTACAGATGCAGCAGGGGTAAAGGTGTTTGGGAACACAGACGAGTTTCACTTCAAATGGAATAGTAGGGAGGACTTCCTGGGAAGATAAGGATAAAAAGCTTCTTAAAAAGTGCAGAGAATGTTTTTAACAGTGATAGAGTGAGGGAAAGCATTTCTTTTAGTGAGAACAGTATGTGTATCATAGTCAGCATTGGCATATATATATATGTGTATATATATATATATATATATATATATATGAAAACAATGTAGACTGGATGGCTTATGTACAACATAATTTATTTTATACAGCTCTGGAGGCTGGAAATCCAGGATCAAGATGTCATCGTGGCTAGGTTCTGGTGAGGATTCTCTTGTGGGTTACATACTGCTGCTACATGGCTGAGAGCCCAGTAATCTCTTGTCTAGTCCTTAATATCATACAAAGGCCCCAGATACTTCCTAATACCAATACATCAGAGGGGACACTTTCAGCATACAACACAAAATTACAAGGGAACTAGGAATGAGGACATGTTTGAGAAACTACGAGGGAGTTCAGGGAGGGCCGGATATGTGTATGAGAGTAGATAGTTATCATGATGGGGAGACTTTGGCTCAACCACAGTGAATATCAGATGCTTACAAAAAAGGGTTCTGCTTCTTCCTGTAACCTGAGTAGTGTTTGAGCAAGGGAGTAGGGGGAGTAGAGCTTACAATGTGATTGGAGATGATTGAAGCTTATAATCAGACCTTACTCTAGAGTTTTGATAATTGGAAATATCACGAAGTCTAAATTCTTGTTAAAACTACTTGGTAATTGCCTTGTTTGCAATGTAAATATAGAGCATCCATTAATTTTTATACCCTTTGGACTGCTTTAATTGAGCAGATTTGAACCTGTGAAACTAAATACATACGTAAATAGCATGCACTTTGATGACTTAGTTTTGTAGCAACTTAATTGGCCCTTTCTGCTACCCAACTCCTCTATAGATCTGTTCTTTTCAAGTTTGTGGTGTTCTATGTCAAGCTCTTGTTATTTTTCCTCTACAAACAGATACTGGCTTAAAGGTCACGTAACTTAGATTACAGGATTTGTGCTGTCAAACTAAATATGTAATGTCTTGGCTGGATTATAGCCGTACAGTCTTTGAAATATTCCAAGAGAAGCTGCAAGATTTGTGTCATATGTAACTGGATAAATCTACCTTCTTTAAAGTACTTCTATTTTCATATGTGAAATACCTACCACAAATAAGGTAACTTACAAACAATTATGAAAAAGTAATCTTAGCATTGTCTTAAATTAAAGTGCCTATTTAAAGTAGTTTACTTCAACAGATTAGTTTTTTTTTTTTTTTTTTTTTTTTTTTTTTACTAAGAGACATTTTTGGCTTAGTTTTAAAACTACAACTTTTAAGACAGGATAATTAGCAATTTGATTATCATATGAATTTGAGATAAGAACCAGGTGAACAAAAGTTGGTCCAAGATTATATATAGCTGGGTTATCAAACAAATATGTGGTTATGTCTAGTTCTTATACAAAACTACTGTAACATATGAATTACATTAATTATAGTTGTGGTGGCTATTGGTTATTTTATGTTGAACATAACTGTAAAGTGTATCTGTGTGTTTATATGTGCATAGATGTAGGGTTTAGGATTTCACTGTTGTTCCTTAAAAGTAAACTTTTATTTTTTTATTTTTGATGAGATGAATGGTTGTTTGGAGTTTCAGTCTAGCTGAAAGCAAAGATGTATAGGCCAGTGTTGCATTGCAAAATTATTCTATAAAGGCATAGGTCCTTGATACAGGACTCATCTTGTGCTTGACAACTTTCTCATGTGAAATTTGTGTTTCTTGCTAAATCTCTTCTCCTTCCCAGGCACAAAGAGTATATACTATAAACTAAGAGGACAGGAACTTCCTGAGTTGTAAATACATAAAGTGCATAACCATATGAAAGGCCCTTGCAGAGAGGCTCCCCTAGTATGTTGATCCAAAAATACTGTCTGGCCTGTTCTTTCCCCTCCTCTTACTGATGTTGCCTTGGGAATTGGAAGCCCAATCATGAGTCAGAGTAGTTTCTGTTTTGTTTCTTTTTCTGTGACACCCATATGTGGTGAATAATATGCTTCTTAAGAGTGTCTCTCCCAGGCCAGGCCATATGACTTTATTACCACAGAATTAGAACTGACAGCCAGGAGCTTTTCCTGTGCTAATGGCTTAGCCTCCTGTTTTGCATATTAGGATGGGACACTTCTTCCCATAGGTAGCATTCCATATATATATATATGAACAGTTTAGTTCTAAATGCTATCTTTAGCTTTTAAAGTTGGGAATGAGATACAGGTATTTGTTATGGAGAAATTGACAGTATTATATAGAGAATAAAAGTATGAGTCAGCATTTGGTAAGTGGCTTATGAATGGCTGGGATTTAGACACATTTTAAGAAAGTATATACTACCAAAATATAGTAAGTTAGTAAACAGAATAAATTGATTTGTAGAATACTACTTTAAATTTTAGTGATAATTATCACTACACTGTTATTTTCTAATGTCCAATACATTGAACAAAACCATTTTAATAATCCTAATTGGGTTCATATATTTCTTAAAGATATGTTTCTGAATGAGTACTGCTGTTCATAGTGGAAACAAGTTTAATACTAAGTCATACTTCTGTAGGCACATGTTGAATGAGAAGAATGAAAGGATTTTCAAGGCTTTAGAAATATAGTTTCCATTTCCCCTACTGTCCTCATTCTTTTTAATCTAGATTTCTCTTTATACAGATTTGTTAACATTGGTATTTTAACCATTTTGCTTCTAAGTCACCAGGAAAGCTAGGTTAAAAAAATGTACGCTCTAGAACAGCAATGACATAATCAATTAGTATTCAGTAGTGTGGGTCCTCAAGAATATGCATTAATAAGGTGCTTAGGGTTTGTACTATACAGTGGAACATCCACTAATGTTATATACAGTTTGCAAAATTGCAGTCCTGCAAGTCATTTCTAGCCCACAGATTTGTTTTGTTTGACTTTCACTGTTGACTTTTGAGTTTTGCAACCCTTAAGAATTGGGAGTTCACATACAAACAAAATTTCTAGGTTCTCTTGAGTCATCAGAGTGTGTTTACAGTAATGGCTCCATGTTTTCTCATAGGGTGCAGTAATCCACTGCATCCAAATGAGATCTGTGAGTGGGCTGTGTTCTCTAGGGTTTAACCCACTCCCAACTCCTCACCCTGCATGTCAGCTTAAGTCAGTTAACTGATACATATTGCTCTACAACTGATCAAACTCACATATGCTCAGAATTTTTATGCATTTGAATCTTCAGCTTCAGGATCCAGGTATTTAAAAAAGTGAGGTGAAATGATTGAAAAAAGGTAAGGTAGGTGGTTGGAAAATATGAGAAGTTAGAGTAGTAAAGAAATGAGCCTCCAATGCTGGGTACTGAGGCTTTTGAGGGTGAAAAGGAAGAGGAGGATTTAGGAATGAACAGGCTTAGTGACTGACTAACTTGGGGTGTGAACTGTATGGGAGACTCGGGAGAGGTAGGTGCTGTGTCCTGTACAACTTCAGGGACAGACCTTACTCTAGCAGCATATGTGTGTATATGTAGACATAGACACCCAGGAAAGCTGGGAAAGATGGTTTGGGCTCTCTGATTCGGAAACCGCAGCATCGTGGAAGCTCAGTGTGTTTATTAAATGCAGTTGAAGGGAAAGGAGGGGTTACTGCATACAACTGAATAACGAGGTGGGGTTATTAGATAGAATTAAGCAAGGAGACAGGCTTCATGGTATACAGATAAATCAAGGATTACAAGTTTAGCTAATCTCAGTGGGAGCAGTCTCTGTAGGGGAGCAGATTTCAGACCATAAATATCTGAGGGGAGAAAGCTATGGTGGGCACTTCATGCTCACACTTCAACATCTATACCGGGGGAAGGCTTTGCCATCCTTCTGGGTCTCACACCAGGGGTGGGAGAGGCTTTGCCATTCCCATGAATCCTTGACAAGGCTGTGTCAATGTTGACAACACAAACCCTTCAGCACTTCAGTCGTGCAGGGCTTTTTCTGCTCCTTACAAACATTCAGAGTGGAATGCAGGGAGGTGAACTTGCTGTAAGGCACAGGACAGGTAGGTGACTGTGAGGTATCACTGCTAGGTACTGAGATGTTGCTGCTCGTGGAGGGGAGGTGCTCTCCTGTGTTGGAGAAGTTGATTCCTGGATGGAGTATTTGAGAATCTCCTGGGGATATATATATAAATTGAAAAACATGTTAATGCAAGCAGGAGAAAAAATTAACTACTCGATTATAGCTGGCAAGAATAGACAGAAAACAGTGTATCCTCAACCTTAATCTAACTAGGGCAGAGATACATACAGAATCCCTGGAGGATGTAAGATTTGTCTCCAAAGGGGTTAGAGATTAGCAAAGATTGACACATTGCAGTAGGACATCATAATGACACAGTGATTTAATAACAACAGCTTCTTTCTTGCAAATCTGAACTTTATCTTCTCTTTCCGTTTATCTTTTCTGCATTTCAAATTCTGCTCTGTGTGTATTCTTTAATCTGCAGACTCTGGGAGCATGCTATATTGTAAGAAGTATTTGCCAGACATTTTTTTTTTGTTTCTGTTTTTATCTGTAAGAAATTGTTTCTTTGAGAACATGTTCTGAATGGAGGTTACTTTCCCAGGGTAGCGCCCCCTTTTCAAATCCTACTTAATCTACATTGCAGATGAGCTGCTTTATTAATAGAACCAGCTTGAGCTGTGGGAGCAGGCTTGTGCCATATGGTATAGGAACAAAGGAGAAAGTCCTTTCCTCTCTGCTAGGTTCCAGGCTGACCCTAAACTATATTTTGAAATTAGTACATTTATCTTTGGGCTTTTATAAGTCTTCCTTTATACCCCCTTTCTGTCTTATAGTTTTATTTAGAGGCTGCTTCTCTTGCGGGAACTCCCACCCCAACTGCTTGCTACTCTTTCATTGTCCCCAATTATTTGTACATTTCTTCTTTCCAAGCACTTTCAGCTTGGCATGGTAGCTTAACTCTTAATTCTGAGAAAGAACTCAGTTATTATAAAATCACCTTTGCAGATCCAGATCGGCTTCTTGGGAAAACAGGTACCAGGAAGCACAAAGAAGGAAAGAAGGGCAGGTGGTGAAAAAGAATGTTTTGAGGAAGTAATGACTCTTACCTGAAACTATTGTGATTCAAGAATTTCCTCTGGACATTTTTTTTTCTAATTTGTTCTCTTTGTTTCCTTTCCTGACTCTTCTTTCTCCCCCTTTCTTCATTTCTTTCCCCCCCTCCCCCACTTCCCTTCCTTTCTTTCAAGACAGGGCCTCAAGTCACCCAGGCTGGTCTTGCACTTCCTGTGTATAGAAATGACTTTGAGCTCCTGATCTCCCTGTCTCTACTTCCCAAGTGCTTGACTTCCAAGTGTGCAGCACTGTGCCAAGATTTATGTGGTGCTGTTTATCAAAGTTAGGTCATCAGGTAAGCTAGGTGAGGAGGACTCTATGAACTAGACTACACCCCAAGGTGTAGCCCACTTTTGTCTCATTTTTAACATCTGTGGTAGCTGGAAGCTGAGCTTGGCTTCACATGTGCTAAACAGATATTTTATTTATTACTGAGCTGCATCCCCAGCCCTTATTTCTACTTCTCAGCTCTTGGTTTGAATAATGAGTCAGCCCATCTCATTCAGTTTCTCTGTTTTCTTGACTGTTCTGTCTCTCTCTTTTTTTTTCCTTTTTGATTTTTTTAGACAGGATTGCTCAGTAACTGTGGAGCAAGTCCTAGAACTAGTTCTGTAGAACAGGCTGACCTCAAGCTCACAGAGATCCACCTTTCCCTGCTTCCCGAGTGCTGGGATTAAAGGCATGCACCACTACCACCCAGCCTGACTGCTCTCTTAAAGTCAGCACAGAAAGCTTCAGGAGTTGAAAGGAGACAAATGGCAAGGAGCACATGTAAGGGATGTTCATAAGTCTGGTACTACTTATAATGGCCTTTGGAATAAAAGAAATAGTCCTTAATGTTTTAATGTAAGCATCAGTTAATAAAAGGTGTTTCATTGTTCTTACCTACAAATGCAATATTTATGTACAATAAGCTTAGACAGTGGTCACTGAGGCAAATGATATATCTTTTAAAGCACTGGTTAATAATGGTGTACAAATTACTCTCTGTTCCCATGTGTTGAGTTTTATGTTTGCCAAAGAGTAGGTTGCAGGTTGCATTTGCTTCTATATGTGTGTATGTGTACACACACACTACAAAGATTGCTACTGAAACAAGCATGAAGGAGGTAACTGAAATTCTACAGGGAAAAACCCAACATACTTTAGAAGGAGTAATAGGGCTTCACAGGTGTCTGTAGGTTCCTTTATATAGAACAGTAAATAGCAGCTCTAGGATGTGGTTTTTGAAAGAAGGTTGCTTTGAACTCCAGCTGATGAGCCTAAAAAGGCCTTGGCTATGATGGAAAGAGATTGATAAATGAATGTGTACTTTGGTGTGGTCAATTATAATAAAATGTTGAAAATAAATTTTTACTTTTAATAAGTTTTTAATTTTAGCCACCTTTTAAAAATTAACCACCTATGGTACCTTACTATATCTATATAATGCTGTATATAGTAAAAACATCATTTTCCATGCTGAAAAATCAAATTTTAGAGCTCTTCCTTTTTGTGTCATTTCTAGGCATAATAAAGGGTTGATCTACCTTTGAATAAAAGGTTATTAAATGACCATAGAGTCAAACAGATTTTAATTCTTTATAAATTACTCATTATAAATTGCTATTTTATTACAACATCCTTTCTATGGTAGATGAGGGCATTTATTGAATATGGAAATTTTATCTTGTGGAAATCATAAAGCAGGGAATATTTCAATATATAATGATGGATTCCTTCTAATTAAAGATTTTTAAGTAATTATCCAAGGCTACTCTTTAGAACATTTGTGGTTCTTCTTTGTAAGTGGCAAGACTTTTGTGTCTGTACTTTGATATTCATCCTTTGTACTTTGTCTTTTAGTAGGGATTTTGTTTGTGAGATTACTAAGTACATTTCTAAGTGAAGTCTGGTGGGACATTCCGGAACTTTTCCTGTGTCTTCACAGTTTTTTCCTTTTTGAAATAGGGAGACAGGGTCTGTCTCTGTAGCTCAGGTTGGTCTGGAACTGCATTTGCCTACTACAGCGTCCTGAGTGCTTGGATTTTAGATCTGTGGTAGCCAACATTTACCATACATGCTTTGTGCAGAAAGCGTATGTTATACTGACCCATTATATCTTTTGAATGATATTGTGTGATCAAATGGTTAGAATTTGGGTATGTAAAGATCAGCTGTATCAGAGTTTTCCTTATGATTGCTGCTTCATTCTATTTGTAAGTTTCTCTGGTGTCTAAATTCTAGATTGCTTTTGAAGGCTAATGAAGAAATTTCCATTTTTCTTTTACCAGTTTCCGTGGATTAGTTTGGATGCAGAGACATCATGCTAGTGAGTCTTTGGATCTCACACGTAATATCCTGCAACCCTTAACTCACCAGCATAGAATGAGGGGAGAACTAGCTAATAGTTTTAAAATTTGTATGTTTGGTTGTTATATTGGAGATACAAAAAGCTTGAAAGACTGTGCATTACTGTACTAGATGCATACTAAATCTCATGGATGAAATATCAGAGATAGCATAACTTGCCTTTTTTTTTTTTTTTTTTGAAACTAGCCATTATGACGCACACTTAAAATTTCAGTGTTTGGGAAGCCAAGTCAGGATTTCAAGGCCATTTCAGTATGCAAGGTGTGAGGTCCTATCTTAAAATAAGAAAACAAGCCCACCCAAACAGCTTGCCACCCCATTTTTTTTCTTTAATCATAATTATGGTCTGGAGAGATGGCTCAGCAGTTCATATCACTGTCTGTTCTTACAGAAGACCCAGGTTCAATTCCTAGCACCTACATGGTAGCTCAAATTTTAATTCCAGTTCCAGGGTATACAACCCCCTCTTGTGGTGCATGCATATAAATATGGGGAAAATATACATATGAATAAAACATAAAATAGAAAGATAAAAATTAGAACATCTATATCTAGATAGTTTTATTTAGAATAATCAATTCACATGCCATAATATTTGCTAGCATTCTTCTGTTCACGCATATAATCAAAGTTGGCTTATTTATTTATTTATTTATTTATTTATTTGGTTTTTTTCGAGACCGGGTTTCTCTGTGTAACAGTCCTGGCTGTCCTGGGACTTGCTTTGTAGACCAGGCTGGCCTCAAACTCACTGAGATCCACCTGTCTCTGCCTCCCAAGTGCTGGGATTAAATGTGTGCACCACCACCATTCCCTGGTGAGGTTGACTTTTTATTTGTAATTTAAAATACCTGTAAAAAGGTATTTGGGTTTTAATTTCTATATGTTTGACTATCTCACTTCATTTGGGTCTCCTGTGTGTTTCATGTCTATCATCTTCTGTATAATCAGTACAAATATGTCTTAATTGTGTTTCCTTTCACTTACTCAAGCCTATTAGTTATGTATCCAACCTGATTTGTATAATATTTTAATTCACTTTGTTATTGTTTGTATTTTTTTGTGAATTTCATATACAGTTCATGATGGCTAAGTTTGCTTTTCAAGTTGACATGTTTGGGAGGAGGTAACCACAATTAAAGAATTGCCTTTATTCTATTGTACGTGGGTATGTATATGAGGCATTTTCTTTTTTTTTCTAATTGATAGAAGAATGACCAGCACAATGTGCATGGTGAACACTATCCCACAAATGCTAGCTGAGCAAATCAGATGAGCAAGGCAGTAATCAGTACTCCTTTATGATTTCTATTTCATTTCTTCCCTCCAGCTTCCTGCCTTTGCTTCCCTCAATTATAGAAAGAAACCCTTTCCTCCCTAAGTTGCTATGGATTATAATGTTATTATAGCATAATATATAGGAAAAATACATATTATATACAAATATATATTGTATAAATTGTATATTATATATACACATCTGCTAGTTTTATTAAGATGACCTTGTTTTTCCTTTTAAAAATATCTTTATTATTCTGTATACATAATTATAGTTACAGTACAGAAGGATTTGTTTCAGAAAGTGATAACTCATGCCCCACCCCTTCCTAGTATGTAAATGTTTACTAGTGGTGACCTTCCTGAAATATTTAACACTTTTATTCTAGTCTTTTCCTTCCTATCTACAAATATTATGCCTATATGCCATTATGTCTTCCTTTATCTGTTTTAGATATTGTCTATTGACTTCCTTCTCTGATAGAAGAAGATTAATCTTCCGTACCACCCTTCCTTCCAGTTCTTATCATTACAATACAGTTATGACTATTTTTAGTTTCTTTGTAAGAGATCTTTGATATTTGTTTGTGTAATGTATAATCTATTTGAGACTATGAAGATAAATGTGAGTCCACCATAGATGTTTAATTGCTCCTTTCCACTCAATCCTGCTTCTGTATGTACCAAAAGGAAAAAAAGAGGAATCTTGACTTTGCAGTGGTCCCTGTCTCCTCATGCAGGTTACTCTGGTCTGACTACCCTCTTTGAGAATCGTATGACACATATGTGTATGTGGTGTGCGTTTGTGTGTTTACATATATAGAGGTTTGTACAAGAAATTATGCATAGATGGCAAAGATTAGTATGTTTTTCTGACTTTTTGCATGTGAAAAGAGGTAAGAATGGAGACCTGGAGTAATTTAAAGGCTGAACTTGTCTGTTCTGTGTACTTGTTCTTCAGTTTAAAAACTGTTTCTTTTCCTTAACAGGGCCTCATTCTCAACATTTGCAGTCACTGGTTTTTATAATAGTGACTAACTTAAATTCCTACCTCAAGGATTGTGCTTATTTTTTAAAAATACATTTTTTAAAATAGCAATTTTAGGTTTTTAGCAAAATCAACCAGAAAGTGCAAGGAGTTGGTACATGCTGCCAGCCTTCACAGGGCACACTGCCTTCCCTTCTATCTGCAACCTCTACCAGTAGGGGAACTTTGTTGCAACCCAGAAACCTACATCAGTTTTAGCTAAATTGGGTAGAGGACTACAATTGCTAAATCATCCTACCAGTGTATTTAAGTTTTGTAGGTATTTGCTAAAATGTCTTGCAAAATGAGTGTATGAAGAATTTCATATAGTCTGTTTTTAATATTTCTTTTTTCTATGTAATCTGAAGTTGTTAATATCTTAGTTTATGGACTGGAGAAATGGCTCAGTGATTAAAAGTGTTTGCTGTTCTTCCAGAGGGCCCAAGGTTCAGTTCCTAGCAACAACTTAGTGGCTCACAATTCACCTGTAACTCCAGTCAGAGGGGGTCCTATATCCTCTTCTGACATCCACAGACACCAGGCATGCACATGGCATATACACATACATATAGGAAATCACTTATACATATAAAAATATAATTAAAAATTTAAGTTCTTAGTTTAGTAGTTTTATTACATCTTGACTTAGTTATTCTTCTGTACTAATTGATTTCAGTGCATATATAGTTTTCCTTCATAGTTCTTATTAAGTTATTGTGTGTAATTCTATTTAGTAGGGAGGCAAGATATTGGACATGGTCTCAGCAGCCTTAGCTGACCTGGGACACCCTACGTAGCTCAGGTTGGTACTGACTTTGTCTTGATCTTCATGTCTCAGTTCCCTGAATGCTGAGATACGTGTGTACACCACTTTGTTTTCTCTGTGTATAGTTCTTAATGTCCATCTCTCCACTAGTCGATAGGCTCCTTAAAGCATGGCCTGTCTTTTATTTTCTCAGCTCACTGTTTTATCTACAATATCTGACACAATGTGTGGCATTTTAGCAAGTATTCCTTAAATTTATATTATGTTTCAATGAGTGAGTTGATCATTCAATAAAGTTGATGAATGTTGTTTTTGCCATTTGATGAATAATTATGTTGTAGTTGGTAAGTTTGTTTGAAACATCTACATAGAAGGCAGAACAGCTAGGTAAATTCATTTGGAACTTGTTAGGAAACTGAATAAAGATGTACTCCAAATGCTGTCTTCTGTAAGTAAATTTATTCTCTCTCTTTCTCTCTCTGCCTCTCTGCATTTGTTTATGTGCTGTCTGTACATATTTGTATGTATGCATGTAAATATTAAAAAACTTTTCTTAAGTTAATTTGTTGTGATTGTTGACTTAAATAACGAAAATATTAGTTTCTTTCTGTTCTTCTGTTTTTGTTTTTTTGAGATAATCTATCTGTATGTGTGTGGGCATGCTTACCCGTGTGTGTGTGTGTGTGTGTGTGTGTTTGTGTGTGTATGTGTGTGTGTGTGTGTGTGGTGTAAGTCAGAGTTTTATGTCAGGCTTCTATTACAGTGTGTCCTATTTGTTTGAGGCAGGGTATGTCACATAACCTGGAGTTCACCTTGTCAGCTAGCCTGACTGGCCAGCAAGCTCCTGGGATACACCTGTTAACCCTACCCCCAGCACTGGTAGTATAGGCCTGCCTTTCTATGCTTAAATTTACATGGTTATTAGGGATTGAAACACAGTTCCTCATGTTTGCAGGGCAAGCACTTTACTCACTGAAGTATTTACTCAGATCCTTCTTTCTTTTAAATGTCATGAATGGTTATATAGTAAATTGGCAAGTCCTCCATGTTGTCACTACATTAAAATTTGCTTTCCTGCATTGCATAGGAAAATATAATTAAATATATAATTTAAATTTTTGTGACTATCTGGATATGGTTTCTGATAATCACATGTATGTATGTATGTATGTGTACATATGTATATTTGGAAACAATCTCACTATGTTACAGTAGCTGACGTAGCAGTCTTTATGTAAACCAGACTGGCTTCAACTCATGGAGATCCATTTGTCTCTACCTCCTGAGTGTCATGATTAAAAATGTATTCCATCATGCATGGCTGATAAATTTTAATATGTAGAAAAAACTATGCCACATATTTTTTCAGACTATTCATTTTTTTTTTGTTTAACCCAGTAGCCTTGCAGTTGAACAGATGACTGTGAACCTTAGAACAAAGGCTTTCAATTTAAGGTAAATATTAACTTATGATGCAAGCAATCAGTGGTGCCACATTGAGGTGAAAGTGATAGTCTACAAACAGTTACTGCTAAACTTTACTGTTTTTGTTTTGGGCAGGTTCTCACCTTGTAATTAAATACCATGACCAATGCAACTTATATAAAACTTATAAAAAGAAAGCATTTAATGTGGGAGCTCACATTTTTAGAGGGCCAAGGGTCCATGATGGCCAAGCAAAGGCATGCTGGCAGGATCAGCTGAGAGCTTACATCTTGCTGTGTAAATTGGAGGTACAGAAAGTGAACTGGGAATGGCAAGAATATTTTGAGACCTCAGAGCTCTTTCCTAGTGAGTGACACATATCCTCCAAGAAGTCTACAACTCTCATTCTTTCCCAAACAGTTCAGCAATTGGAAACCAGGTACTTAAACATGTGAACCTATGGGGGCCAGTGGGAGCCGTTCTCATTCAAACCACCGCAACGGGTAACTGGCTGGTCTAGAAGATGCTCTGTAAACCAGGCTGGCTTCAAATTCACAGATCTGCCTGTCTCTGCTTCCAGTACTGAGATTAAAGGTGTTCACCACCTCACCTGGCTAAACTTTATTCTTTAAAGATTTTTAAAAAAGATTTATTTATGTATATGAATGTTTTGTCTACTTATATGTATGCATATGTGCTGAGTGGGTGCCTGGTGCCTTTGGAGGCAAAAAGAGGGTATTAAATTCCTTAAGACTGGAAATACAGATTGTTGTGAGCCACCATATGGGTGCTGAAAACCAATTCTCTTAATGAGTGCTCTTAAGCCATCTTTCCAGTCCTTAAACTTTAATCTTTATGGCTGAATTAGACATGTTTTTTCATAGCAATATTCATTAAACAGTCAAAATTTGTCTTATGTCAGCATTGGCCTTAGTAGCCATAGTTGAGAGAAAGTGGGACATCCATGAGATAGAATGCAGTGCTCTATCTTAGCCTTGTTCTTGCTCCAAGCTTCCGTAACCTAGAGGAGAATATTTTATAAGAAATTGCACAAGTAATTAAGAAATCTTGGTTCCTATTGATTTAAAAAGGTTAGGATTTGAAGGGTTAACTACTATCCAGTGAGTACTTATACATAGCCCAAAGTATGAGTGTTATAATGGAAATGCTTTACAAATAGAATGAAAATAAGATGTCTCCTCTTTTTTGCTTTTGTCTCATTTTTCTTTAATGTTTTTTCCTGTGACTTTGTTCCAAAACAAAAGATCAACCTAAAGGGTTTATCTGTATCACCTAAATAACTCTTGCATTTTGTTAGGGCATGAAAAACCTATATTAGTATTTTGTTAAAACAGCAGCAGCAACTCTGTACAGATAAATTGATACTAGAAAATAATAAACCCACATATTAATGCAAACATGTCCAATTAGTTTCCCTTTAATAAGAAAATCTAGATATAAATAATTTGAAATGCAGTATGAGAAAGCCACTTCCATCACACTCTTCCCTCTTGGGGATTTTTTTTTTATAATTTTGAAAGGGAAAGGTGATTTGAATTTGTATATTCTAGTGCATTAAAAGTTAAATCTTGTAAATGGAGATTGTTGTTGTTTGTTAGATAGCATGCATAACTGACATACAGTCAATGAAAAGAATTTAATAAGAACATCGTGCTGATTTTTGCATATGTGCAAAACTGTCTCCATAGTCAAGGCAGTTAACATATGCCTTATGTCTAAAGATGGCTATGCCCATGATAAGCTTTCCCACCTCTATCTTCTCTTTCATATACCAAGTGTTAGTTAGCAGTTTACTGTTTTCTCAGTATTTTGGAAATTTCTGTAGACTAGATTTTTACTTAAAATACATTAATAAAACCATGGTTACAATATTCATTTAATTTTAATAATTTTATATATCTATTCAAAGAAATGTTTTATAGTTTTCCTACAGTGGTTTTATTTTTATGCATTTTTTGTTTATTTTGATTTTTTTTGTTTGCCTAAGGTAGCAAGTAAAGATCTTTGAGAACTTACTTTATGATGAAGGGATCCATTGTTCTAAATCTCTCATAGCACTTGTGTGGCATCTCACAATTATTCTATACTATGATTTTATTGCCACTTATTACAAGTAATTTCAAATTTCTTTTTTACATTCATATTTTATATACCAGTTGTTTAGAAGTTTTTTATTTCATTAATAATTTGGCATTTTCCAGAAGTAAATTTTTTAAATTTAATTTTAAATTTTATGCATATGAGTGTTTTGCCTGTGTATGTGTATCATGTGCATGCATGCTTGGTGCCCTTGGAGGCCACAAAAGGACATCAGATCCTCTAGAATAGTGGTTCTCAACCTGTGGGATGCAACCCCTTTGGGAATCAAACAACAAACTCTTTCACCAACATTGCCTAAGATTATTGGAAAATGTCGCTATTTACATTACAATTCATAAAAGTAACAAAATTTTAGTTATGAAGTAACAACAAATAATTTTATGGTTGTGGGTTGCCACAGGATAAAATACTGTTTTAAAGATCACAGCATTAGGAAGGTTGAGTGTAGGCAGAGAGCTCTCGTTCGTACCTGGCTGCTCAGACCTGAAATAATCACATTGAAACTTTATTAATTGTAATACTGTTTGGCCAATAGCTTAAACATATTTCTAGCTAGCTCTTAAATCCTAAATTAGCCAATCCCTATTAATCTGTGCATCACCACGAGGAACAGATTTCATTGATTTTCTTTTTTCTTTTTTGCTTCATTATAGATCTTTCTATTTTTCACAAACGTGGCCAGTTTTTCTTTTTGGAACATTAAAATTTTATTAAAATTTTTGTTTTTTAAAAAGTATATATTATATAAAATTATATATTCACATTTATATATACATACACACAGACACACACATATATACATACATATATGTATACATACATATATGTATACATACATACATACACACACACACACACAAGTGAGATAGGTTCTTTTTTAGTTCTGGTTAGCCTGTAACTCATTATGTAGACCAGGGTATCCTCAAACTCACTGCTTCTGTTTGACATTCTAGGATTAAAGGCTTGTGCTTCCAAAATCTGCATTTTTCTTTACTTTTTTGTTTTGTTTTGTTTTTGAGTCAGAGTTTTTCTGTGTAACATTCCTGGCTGTCGAGAAACTGCTTAGTAGACAAGGCTGGCCTTGAACTCACTGAGATCCTCCTGCCTCTGCCTCCCAAGTGCTGGGATAAAAGGCATGTGCTATCACTGCCCCGCTGTTTCTGACATTTTGAGATAGGGTCTTGTGTACCTCAGGCTGGCCTTGAACTTGTGGCAATATTCAGACTTGTCTCCCTAGAGTCTGAATTGCAGGTGTGAGCCACTACACACAGATTGGATTGACAATCTTTAAATGGATGCCAGATTTTGTGTAGTTTTCCTTGTTGAGTGCTAGATATTTTTTGGTTTCTATGATTTTTTATATTCATAGGTTGTTCCCTTATATAAATGTGCCAATAGTATGGTACTGAGTGGCCAGGATAAATTTTCCACAAAGCTGTCGTTTGTTTGCTTTGTCTGCATGGCTCCCCTTTTTCTAGTACAGTTGTATGTACCATCTTTTAAAAATCACTGTCCTTTGCTGCCTATTGTCCATTAGGTGGGAAACCATTTCTTGAATTTTTACTTCTGGGCCAGCAGAGGTGGCTTGGTATGTAAAGGCTAAGGCTGCCAAACATGAAAAATCCCCAGGAACCATGAGTTGAATCCCCAGAACCCACATGTAAGAAGGAGAAAACCTGGTCCTGCAAGTTTTCCTTTGACCTCCGTACATGTACCATTCCAAGCATATGCCCATACTCATATACACGCATATAACACAATAAATAGAATGTAATAAAATTTTGAAAACAAATTTGTTTTATGTATTTTTATTTTATTTTGAGTATGTGTATTAGTTGTTTTATATGGTAAATCCTATAAAATTAGAAGTCAGAGACTTGGATTTTAAACAGGTCTTTTAAACCTGCTTAATGAAATTAATTGAACTGGTTGAGATTTTTACCATTCTCTTATACTTCTAAACTTGAGGCACCTGTGCTAAAAGTTAACCAAGCCCTTCTACCATTTCTGCTTAGGCTCCAGCATAATCTTTAGGATTCACCTGAAAATTGGCAGCTCAACAATGTTCATCCAGGCCTTTTGGCAGTCTCAATAGTTACATGGCGATTATATTCTTTACCAAACTTGGGTTTATTCATACAAACTGTATACCTGTGTCTTTTTCCAGTTTTCAAAATGTTTTTCCTTCCAAATTGTTCTCCCTTTGGTCATGTGATGGCATCTCTTCCTTTGTATTTGTTGATTACAACACTTTCTTCTTGTAAAATAGTTCCTTCTGGGTTTGCATATCACTCTTTAGGTTTCTTACACACAAGGAATACATTGTAATACATGTAAATGCCTGGAGCAACACACACACACACACACACACACACACAGAGAGAGAGAGAGAGAGAGAGAGAGAGAGAGAGAGAGAGAGAGAGAGAGAATTTTTCTCTTACATATTTGACTGTTATGAAGTTTGATTTACAGATTACATTTAGTAGGGACTGGAGAGATAGATGGCTTGGTGGTTTACAGTGTTTCAACTCCCAGCACTCATGTTGCTATTCAGTCATCTGGAACTCTGGTTCCAGAGATCCAGCTCCCTTTTGTGGCGTACACAGACACTGTGTTTACATATGATGCACAGACATACATGCAGGCAAAACACTCATACGCACCAAAAAATCTCAACAAATTAGGTACAGTAAGATTAATAGTAAAGTAGAATAATTATAATACCATACATTATGTGAATGTATTCTTTCTTGAAAGAGTCAAGGCAACTGTTGACATTTTGGGGCTGCGAAAACTTCAAGAAACAATGGAAGCAAAAGTATAGATGGTGTGGGATTACTGCATAGCACAAAATCAGGATGTTAGTTCTGACAAGAATTTTCTAGTTTACCCTCTTTAGAAAGCATGTTTTGCTGTGCCCTATAATGTTTGAGATGTTTTCATAATTGATCTTTGTAAAGAACTTATATAAAACTCTGTAAGACTTCAAACATACTTCAGTTTGCTTAGATTATGTTGACTGTGTGGCTTTAAGCTAGAACATTCTCATTCATCATACTGGCTGTGAGAAGAGAAGACAGAAGAAAATGCAAATCACTCTTCAGTAAGAGGAAATGTTATGTTTATGCTGGATGGGTCACATTGACATGGACTTTGGCAGAAAATTTCCTATCAGTTTGACAGGCTTTAGTCCTGGTTAATGTACTTCCTGAGAACTTGCTGTGAACTACTCAGTTACAGATGGGTATTTCTGAAGTAACCCTTTCTGATTTGTTTTCAGTTTCAGTATTTTCCTCATTAAAACTCTATAATGATTAAATCATAAAAGCTGTAGACATTAGAAGACCTTTTAGTTTGTACATTACTTCATTTTGTTTCAGATTTCCTTTTATGGGTTCTTGGTCAGTTTGATAAAAAGACTTGAATAAACAATCTAGAAAGAAGATCTAGAATCAATTTTTGCATCTGAAAAAAAATGTCCGGACAGTATGTGTGAGCAGCTGCATGGGGTGAGGGAGAGGATCTTTTGGAGGAAAAGTATGGACCACCAATGTGTGAGGAGAAGCAGGTTTATGATTTGGGCCAGTATTCAAAGAAAAGCAGGAAAGGGGTGAAAGGAAAAGTTAGATTTTTGATCTATAACTCAGAAAAGAAGTAGGCAAATGGGGATCTTCGGAGAGGAGTGGGTGAGGCAGAGATAGAAAGACACAGAGACAGAGAAAGACAGAGACACAGAGAGAAAAACAGGCAGAACAGAGCATTGAGATAAGTAACTTTAGGATTTGGTTTTGTATCCAAAAAGATACAGGGTTAAAGAAAAGTTACACTCTTCCTATTAGAACTTAAAAAAAGAAACAGGTTTAGCAGTCAGGTTTCACAAGCATCACTATATATGTAGAGATGTCTAGGGTGTATAAGTACATCTCTCATAGTTATTTCTTCTATCTTATTTACATGTCTTCAGGGGAGTGTTTTACTGACCAAATGATTGATAGGTTAAATTGGATTAATTCTTATGGCAAGTGAGAATGTATCAAGAAGCCAAAACCAACCCCCTGCAAAAGAATGTCATATTTCTACCCAATGTCAGAGCTAGAACTCAGAAACTGAGATCTCTCTCTGTCTCTGTCTCTGTCTGTGTCTCTGTCTCTGTCTCTGTCTCTCTCTCTCTCTCTCTCTCTCTCTCTCTCTCGTTTAGACCGGGCTGTCCTCTAACTCACAGAGATCATCCACCTGCCTCTACCTTTCAAGTGCTAGGATTAAAGATATGTGCCACTATGTCCAGCTTCTTCATTTTCTTTGAGAAAAACATGTAACTAAGTACTTTGAAAATAAAGACAAAAACACTAAAAATCTATAAAATGTATCCATGCCCTACTAGCTTTCCCTTTAGGTTCCCCATCAAACCCCAGCTAACTCTATCTTCCTTTTGGTATTTTAAATCTTAAAGAGGGGCAATTAAGATGCTTTCCTGTCTAGTTATTCCTTTTTCATTTTTTGTTTTGTTTTGAGACAGGATTTCTCCGTGTTACCCTAGCTGACCTGAAACTCCTTTATAGAACAGTCTGGCCTTGAACTCACAGAGATTCGCTTTCCTCTCCCTTCTGAGTGCTAGGGCTAAAGGCATGGGCCACCATGTCTGGCGCTTCCCTTACTTAAATATTGATCTGCAAGCAGGGATGTGGAATGTGAGGCTGAAAGGTGATTCTGAGGAAGGAAGGGGTCCATCCTTAGTAGTCTCCAAGCCTTCTACTTCTTGTCTAGTTATCCAGGAATTTTACCGTGGTTTCAACCCTCCCCACTTTTCACTTAGCAAGGCCATTATGTTTATAGTTTTATGTTCTTGATGGAGTTCTGGGGGGGGGGTGTTTCTGGCTAATAAAGTTAGGCTTCCTTATTGACTACCTCCAGAGTTTATGGTGAAATTGTCAAATCCTTGAGAGATGAAGTTAATATACTTTACTTTGTGTGTTGCTGAAACTATATTTAGGTAGATAACAGCAGAAACTGGGAAGATTTTTAATTTTTATTTTAAGATTTATTATGTCTAATGTAATTTTCTTGTCATGCAATTTAAATAAATACAATATATATTTTTAATGCAAATCCAAACTAAAAATTCATCTTCCTTGCAGAGATCATTAGCATTTATTTTGCAGCATTTTTCATCTATATTTTTCATGAAAGTCGGGACAGGCTCTTCTGAAATGCTCCTGAGCATGCAGGTAATGCTCACTACACTACTTGCTTGTTTATGGCAGGCTGGACAATGCTGAGAAATGAACACTTGGAAAGGTCTGTGTCAGAAAATAAACCCAACAACCCTTTTTACACAAGCTAGGTTCCTAGGAAGTAATCTTTGGGGCATGTGACCTTTGTGCTCTATAGCCCTTGCTTGAATTCTGAAAGTAGCTATGTAAATGTTGTAAGACGTTAGGGTGGGAACTTATATTAGTTTCCTTCTTAGCAAGCAAGGAAACTGGTCACTATATTAGGGTGCTGATGTATTTCCATCTGTGCAGTGACAAGTTGCACCATTCTCCATAGTATTGTACTTGCTATTCATTTTGTGATGGTATGTTTTTGGCTGACATAGTGGTGTCGCATATAGGCCAGGGAATGTTACACAAAGTAGTTTTTATTTAGCTTCTATGTGCCTATGTTTAGTAATCACAAAATGATGTAGTTCACACATAACAGGTTTATTGTAGGAATCAAATTAAAGCCCTAAGAACGAACAACACCCGGTATACAGTATTTAGTGACTCTTAGTAGTACTCACGCTGCTGATTACCTCTTTAGGTCTAACTAACTCACCCCCCCATTTCAGCATACAAATTAAAAAATCAATAGCATTCCCTGCTAGTTATTGCCCTTCAGAGTTTGATAACGACACAGATCCTCATTTGTTCAGTATCTCCCTTGCTTCATCCTCTCTTGTACACCTTCTCTTTTGACACTTCTCCCTTCATCTCCTTCTCTTCCTTTGCTTCTCCCTTTTTCTTCTATCTTTCACTATATTTATTTGACTTTTTGCATTGAAACTTGGCAGTAAGCATGATAGGCAAGGTTTAAATAGCTATGTATTGTCTTATGGGTGAGACATTTAAAACAATTGATAAAGATCTTTAAATATGCAGTCATGTACTTTGGACGTAATGTGTCATTACTAATCAATATACAGGGCCATGTTTAACCCAATTTATGGAGTATGTTTCAAAGTGTAATACTCATTACTTACTTGAAATCCCTACTTTGTATTTGGAAATTATACATATTAATAAATATCATAATCAAATGTGAACCAAGGTGATGCGGGTGATAAAAGGTATGTTTTGTGGTATTTGCTGCCTTCTTAAATCATGCTGTAGTTCACAAAAGCACTGGTTACAGTCAGCTACTGGTGATTGATACCATATCACTTAAATTTTTAGAAACTGCTACTTCTTCAAAATCAAGTGACATGTTCCAAGTGGGATGCCTTTGGGTCTACAAGTCAATGGCTTTGGGTCTACACATAGTCTCATTTATGCATTTCACACGAAAAAATGCCTAACTTAGTACATTCAATTGTAGTATTAAAAAGGGAAGAACACATTCTAGTATTTTCCTACAATAAAAGCTCACCACTTAAAGCTTAAGTTGAAGTGTGCTTATATATCGTTTATGAAATTTGAGATCTTGCAAGTTCAATGGATATGTGAAAATGCAGTGGCCTTTCAACTTAGTGGATCAAATTTATATTTAATCTCTTGAAGGAGTTCACCCTAAGTACTCTTGAGGCAGTTCTTATAAAGGCATTTAGATTCCAGGATATTTTCTTTTAATAGAAAGAGTGCATTGCCCCATGTTTCTCATTTCAGGTAGTCAAGGGTCTGGATTTGGACTGTGTCTCTCTGAACACTTGCACTGAAATAAGTGGGCAGTTGTTTTTTGTCTGACTCCTTATAGAACATTGCTAGTGCAGCCAACCTTGCCTGTAGGGAAGAAAAGCATTTTTACAACCCGAGTCCAGTTGTTTATTTTCTACAGAACATGTTGCAAAGGAGATCATAGCTGGAGCTCCTTCGCTTATGAATCTGCAGGTGTATCATAGGGGTGTATGTATGTTTGTTTGTGTGTGCATACACATGCACGCTAAGCTGACCTGTCAATTTAATCATCATTTGAACTTTGGTTCTGTAGGAAAATACAGTGATAGAAATAGCTGAATATTTCAGGGCTACAAACAGCCCATGTATGTGAAGAGTTCTGTAGTATTGATTATTTCTATTAAATTAGTCATTTTATATAGAGTAAGCATAACATTATTAGAAAATAGAATTGTAATGGTGAGAAGTCAATTTAGGTATTTTATAAAATTCTTGGCTATTCCTGTCTTCATGGCATATTAATTTGGGACTAAAACTCAAGATCAGCAAGAGAACTTCTGTAAATGTTGAAGCACAGTTATATTTTTGTTTCAGTATACTGACTGTAAATTATTCTGTCAGTTGTATGGCATTCAAGTTCAACTTTCTAATTCCTAATTGGCTAAACTGTTACCAATCCAAATTATTCAGTATTGAAGGAAATAGAAACGTCTACAGAAGCTATTAAAGTAAGTTTAGAACTTCTCAAGTTTTTCCTGGAGAAGTCAGGATTTCTCTTGTGTTAAAAAAGGTTACACACACAGAGACACAGAGAGTACTATTAGCAAGTTTAATAGTTTGGTGTGACTGAAGTGCTGGGTGTAAATATATGATACACATCCTGTGTGAGAGGTTTCTTTTACTGGTTGAAATCCTTTGTTGGCACCAGTAAAGTTCAAGAATTATAGAAGAGGTGAATAGCATCTTCATATTTGCTGGCTTTATACAAACTATGATCAACATATTGATAAGCAAGCACCACTGTTGTTCTAATGTCTAGGGGAAAAGGAGTATGTTTTCACCCTGAAAATCTTTGCACTAAAGCATTTAAGTGAGTCACAACATTTAAAATACTTGAGTTATTTGCTTTGTTCTGTAAATGTGCAAGTGTTATTGCTTTAGTTCTGAAGGTTTTCAGACAAAGTGATGTGCAGGTCATTGCTTTTTATTTTGCAATGAAAGAGTGACTAGACTACATATGATACTTTGAAAGCCAGGTAAGTTGCTGCTCTATTAACTGCTGTTATGTTTCCATATGCAAAGAAGAAGAAATGTGTGGCCTGTATGAGTAAACACTAATTCAGTTGTTGTTTGCCTAATGTAATAACATGTCCAAAATGAAAACTACCTGTTAATTCTTTATGATGGAATTTGTAAATCATAGTATAAGTGACATTTTTGGTGTTTTCAGTTTATTATTTGACAATTTCTCTTGCTAGCTCAGAAGAGAATGCCTTAAGCATATTAAAACTGAGTTAAAAACTGAAAATAAATACACAGCTAAGACTCCCTGTTAGAGGAATGTGTTTACCAAAGCTACCATTACTGAGCAAAGAATCTGAAGCCTGCCTTGAGAAAAATCAAATTTAAACAGTTTTATACATTTTTTTTAAAATACAAAATTCTATATTGTAAGCCTTCTGAAAATTGAATTATTTTTGGCTACTACCATATCATCATATTCTCCTCAAGCTTTTTAGTTTTAAAATATTTTTCAATGTATTATTCTAAGGTTGATTTTATAAGATGCTTTAAAAATTTTCATGTATGAGTCTGAAAAACCTGCCTGGCTTTCTCGGGACCAAAGCTTTTCTGCTTTTACATGGAAACCATGGCTTTGTGTTGCATCTTTGAATTCATGTTTCCCAAGAGCTAAAAACCTGAACTAAACAAACAAACTTTTAGATTTGACTCATTCCTGAATTGTGGATTGTTAGGAAATTCAGAAATATCAGCTAAAAGTACAGGTAATGTCATTAACTAAAACTGTTGGTTGAATTTTATGCATCTTCCCTATTAAATTGGGTTTAGTAATAACATATTCAAAATTCAGGTGTAATTTTCAGTTTTAGGCAATTTATACTCTTGAAGCTTTAAAGGAATGAATCATTTTGTTTTGTCAGATTAAGTTTTCAGCTGCATTGGAAAACTAAATGATGTGGTTATTTATAAAAGCTGTTTGAAGTAGATGCATGGCAAGTCATTGTAAGGTGAAGTATCTAGTAGTAGTAATCATAGCCATTTAGAGGTTATTTGTGTGTTGTAAAGATAGTAATCACAACAGCATATATTTAAATTACTCTATTTAATACAAACAACAATCATATGTCTGGGTACATTGCTTCAATAACAAGGGTAATTTTAAACAAAATTACATATACTAACAGCTTTCTCTGTTCCAATTGCTACCACCTAGTTCATGTTCTTATCATAACAATTGGATTTCCTTTTTTCTTCTGTCACTCCTCTTTTTCCCAGCCACAGTTTCATCAATCATTCAAAATCTGGATGCTCACTCTATGCTAGACACTGTGTAAAATCTTCAAAGATGTAGGAAGAACAAAGACCGATGAGACCTAGTCCTGACTTTGGGTGTGGTTGTGTATGCTTTTAAATCCAGACAGTGTGCTCGATCTATTGGGAGCTCATCAAATCCAGCTGGACCAGGACTGAATGAGCATATGACCTAACTGGAC